>CM069457.1:19735039-19951660 GCA_035610835.1 Ophiura sarsii | reverse complement strand
TGTTCATGATCTTTCATTTCATAATGAATTTTTAATGCCATACACATTCATATCTCATGTTTTTTGTTTTAAAATATGCATTTGACTCTGTGCATGTTTATTTTTGTAGTTTTATGATCATTGTTGTATTTTTGCTTTAATCTTTTATTTATATGTTGTACAGCGCCTTGAGTTTAGATCTTACTAAGGTAAAGCGCTCTATAAATGTGTGTTATTATTATTATGAATGTATATATTTTAGGATTTGATATAGCCTAGATGCATAGTTTTGTCACCGATAGTGTTTGAGACGGCACTACTATTAGGGAAGTAATTGTTCATATTGCATGCACCGTGTATAAAAACTCATTCATCAATGACTCAACGTGCCCTTTGTACAAGTTTTTTACCAGGTTCCCAAGGAATGATAATGCGTTAAAGCTTCACCAAGCACATTTTAAAGAAGAATTTAACAAAGTTTCAGTGAAATTTCTACAAATAAAACAAATTTCAACTATCAACCAAATTTCACTATATCAACCAAATATCAGCAAAAGTACATTCAAAATTCACTATTGAATCAACTTTTGAAAATATGACGTCGAATCAAGGAGTTGATGGTCGAATCAACATTGAAATCATGAAATCTATGACTTCCAATTCCATATACAATGAATGTTTTTCCAAGGCGTATAGGCCCTACACAGTCTTTGGTTTTTCAACGATATTTCATGTTGAAAATCAATTGATACAACGTTGTTTAACATCATTTTGACCGCTGGGCCGCCACTATAATGCAATGAACTAAAAGTGGGGCTATTCAATAAAAGGTAGTCTGGTTGGAGTCTGCATCCCCATAAGACACTTTTGCCCAAGGGGGGGGGGGGGGGGGGGGGGGGGGGGGGGGGGGGGGGGGGGGGGGGGCGTTTTCACCTAACATTTTCGTAAAAGGTTGCCCCAAATTTGTTTTCAGTCACCTCGTGAATTTCACGTAAGTGGGGGGGGGGGGGGGGGGGGGAGAAGTCAAACAAAATTCGCACGGACACAAAATTTCGCAGTCCAAAAAGCACTGTAAGTCAATGTTTTATGAGTAGTTTTACTATCATTGCTATTTGAAACTAAGAAAAACGCAATTTTTACCTTTCAAAAAAAGAAGAAAAAAAGAAAAGATTTTCAAAAAGGGGGGGGGGGGGGGGGGGTCGCAACCGTCCCCCCCCCCCCCCCCCCCCCCCCCCCCCCCCCCCCCCCCCCCCCCCCCCCCCCCCCCCATCTGACGGGCCTGTGGGTCTGGTAAAGCAAACGAACTGCTTTCACTGAATAAGCGTTATAAACATTTCCAACAGTGCGTTGTACCGTGCAGTTCATCCAACATGAACTTGTGACCTTACGACCAAAAACTACATCCGGTGCTCCGGTAATGTTGATTTTCGACAAAAACACTGCAGACACATCATCAAATATTACATGATATTCTTCGATGAAAACAATTATATTTAGCCCAGCGGCATGGAGAAATAGTTAATGAAAACCTGATTCTTATAATATAGCTCAACGCCAGCCAAAGTTAAAGTGAGCACGGTCGGTGAAGTTATTTTAATTTAATTAAAATTGTGTGTGTGGACAAAAATAATTAATAAGCTTATTTATAAAAATTATGGTTTCTAAATTCTATAAAGATTTCTGACGAAAAGAGAAACTTTTCGTACGATTGGATCTTTATAGTCTATACCAAGTAAGAATTGGGATGAGTACTACTAATAATACTAACTCAAAACTAGTGTTTACTGATACTGCTGTAGTGTTGGCCTAGTACTAGCTCTGTTTCATAGCTCTCATACGTCGTGATACGACTCAGTATGAGAGCTATGAAATGAAAGCATATGTTCGTACGCTGGCGATTTTCGTTTCTAGTTTGCCTATTTCTAAAACATTTGAATACACTTACCTGGGTTATACATGTGCTATGTACTGTTATTGCATCCTAGATACATTTTCAGCTCCATAAATGCTACTCAAAATGAAATATTAATGATATAAAATCGGCCCTAATCACAGCGAAATGGAGAAGTCGTCAGCAAAGATGTTAGTCAATTCGCGGTAGTTTACGATTGGTTCCGAATATTTTCAATTAGTCTCGTTCCACGTTTTACTCCTCATGGGTGTACGCGTGTATGCAAACATAGTAAATCACTAGGCGGACAACCAATACTACGATTTTACGAATGCGATCAACTGTTAACAACAGCCTGGTTCCAAATTGTTGGCACCAGGCTGCTTTTAGTGAGATTCCGAAGAACGCACGTGACCTGTTTTCCGAAGATTTCTGATCTCAATTTTAAATGGTCTATTACCAAACTATACAATGTTCTAACATATTTGACATTTAAAACCATCCAATACGACATATTATGTACAATTAGGGTCCTGGGTATGCAGTTTTCATTACGTAAATACTAGAAAGGGAATTAATGCGCTGTGCAAACGGAAGAACGCTATTTGATATGAACTCTCCGTATCGACCCTAGGTACATCCCCAAGTCTTCAATATTACCGTACAAAAGCTGTACAAATATAGCTGCAAGATAGCGACGTAGAGGGCGACGAAGAGTTAGTCTAATCGATCCTGAATTGACCCCTATTTCTTAGGCTGATTCCCGGTACCCAGAATCCCTTTTGGATGAGTTGTGTGGAGCCCATTGATGCAGGGACCAAGCAAACTCGACGGCATTGAAGAACGGTAACCATTTAGTCGTTAAAAAACCTCTAAAATCTCCAGAAATCGTGAGCGTAGAATTACATCGATGGTATCAAAATAATCCGTAAGTATAGTTCTATAAGTAAGGATAACTTAAATTTAACTACCAGTAAATTTATTTTTTTGTTATGAAACAAATACGACGTAGGAAGTCAATGCTTGTTTTTGTAGCTAGCCTAGTACAGGAAACCCATACGTTGGTGGGTTTTTTTTCTTTTCTTTTTTTCCCCTACCAACGTATGGGTAATTGTATTGCGAGAAACTGTCAATTTTATTTGCTGTATAAAGTGAATGGTGTGGCTTTCGAATGAGAGCCGGGGTGAACATGGTGAATTACAGCAAAACTGCATTTCCGTTGATTTTCATATTAGCTACGCACCTTCATAAAGTCCTCATCTTTCTTTCCAGCCACTTTTTAAAACATGAAAATGCTAAATTATTCCATATTTAATCGTAATTCTCCGCCGTGTAAACGCAATGGCAGAATTTTTTTTAGACATTTCGTGAGTATCGCGGGCCAGATTAGTCTCATTCCCCATCGCAAAATAACAAACGTCTATACGCTACGCACACCACTTACGAACTAACGAAAATATTAAAACGAGACTATTAATTTATTAATAAAACATGGCGCCGATTTCGATACCGCTAGTGCTGTTAAGTGAATGGGCTTAGAATTTCACCTCAAATTTCAAGGGAATATTGCATTTGTACAAAATATTAAACGAATGGCAAGATAGATGAGAAAGAGTAGATAAGAACAAGCACAAAGAAGTGTGTTTTTGAGCTCTGGTAAGCGATACAGAAATTAACACGAAAATCATATTTAGAAGGAGTCATACTTAAGATGGGGACAGATAGTGAAACATGCAAAATACCCTATGATGAATAACCAACTGATGACAAATATCACTAAGTATGATTTGTTGTACTAGTGTTGGCCTATATAGTTAGTGAACTGTTTAGTGATAAGTGAGTCTATGTTACAATTAAGGTTGCTCTAGCCTCTAGCCTATATCTGTATATTGGCCGATGAAAAAAACAGATTTCCTTTAAAATCTGATATGTTCTAGCCCTTGGTCGAACAATTCTGGAACTGAAAATGTTATTTCAATCGGACATTCGGTTGCTGAGATACAAATGTATGTTCGATCGGTGAATTCATTAATCATGAAACTTGAAAATTGATTCATACATCTCCTGACCAGCCATACTACTGTAATATAGTACGGTATACAAATATTGACTGTTCATGAGGGAAATGGTGAAAAATAGCTCCCCGAGGTGACAGGAGCCAGGCTGTGTGCCTACTATTTTTCCAAGACCGAAGGTCAGGGGAAAATAGGCCCATGGTCTCCAGTCACCGAGTCAGAGGATTTATAGTTCAATCTATAGTTTAATCAGAGAAAGATTCGTTTTTTTATCTCTCTGTGCGCAAAATTAATCCTAGCGTATGCGTGAGATTATGGTCACGCGCATGCGGTTTGTGTCGCAAGCACAATGTTTGTGTTGCACACATGAATTACGCATGATGCACAGTTCGCCTGTTGCCTTCATGTGCTCCTGATTATGTTAGGAGGCTTCGCCAATTTGGAACTAATCAAACTATAATATGAAAGTTACTCATTTGGTGTCATGATGTGGGATGATGCACTGAGGCAGGCACTACAATTTACACTGCAAGGATTCAAGGAATAATACATACTTTTATTTTTTTTGGATATTTGATATTTATCAACAATTTTTCATTCTTTTATATTTGAAGGATGAAACCATGTGTTACCGATGATTATACCATGTTACCGATAATTTACCGCTACTTTATTTTCATTTTACTGGTGAAATTAAAAACACTGCAAAATTACCAAACTTTAGATGGGAATCAATCGAAGTTTTGAAACCTGAACTTTGAAAATGCAATCCAGTCTGTAGCAATATATAGAAGTGGTCTATTATAAACCTATCTTGGCATGAAACAACATTCAACAATAGTTTCAGTCAGGGGTCCAAGTGCTTGTGTCACCATCATCATCATCATTGGTCGTCCATGGACGGAGGAAGCAATCGCAACGTACTGGGCCCAGACTTTCCTGTCATTCATGAGTTGGCGGATCTCTGTTATGTGTCACCATAACTGATCTTTGAGGAGGGAATCAAACCTGGATCGGCTAAAATGACTGCCAATTTTTTTGAATTAAAGGGGCATTAAGAGATACCTATGGGAGTGCGCCCTCAATTATCCTGGAAATCAGTTTTTTTGCATCAAAGTATTACTTAGGCATATATACTAACTACCATCTGAAACAGTTTACCAACATTCGCCGTTTATCATATAAAATTTCATGATTTTCTTAGTTTCGATATGATCATATGATTCATATCGAAACTAAGGTGTTGAATTCGGAAGTTATGCTAAGATTACTCACGGACTTTCGCGGCAAATCTCAACCAGGAAGTGCCGTTATTTGCTTAGTTTGGCATGAAGGCGATGTCTGAATTGTATCATATTTTGGATTTGGGCTATGTTGATGATTATCTTTACGTTATTTTATTTGCTCATTTATTAGTATATCGATACATCTGGGCAATTCCAAGCAAATGTCAACCAAATAGCAAAAATTTCAAATGTGCATCCAAAGTTTAATTCTATGCCTATAATGTAGGCAAGAGTCCAAAGTTCAGGAATTTTTAGTTTGTTTAGCGATACTATGTTTTTTGATGTATAAACTAGCTAATTAGCATAAATTTGCATATTTGCAGCTTACAAAATCAGTGAAAAGGCTTGTTTTTATTTATTCCATATCTTTTAGACACATAGGTATGATGTTTAAATAAATGTCAGGCACAATAGTAGTAGGCCTACTGATGGGAAAAGTTTTGATATAAATTTAATTTTGATCAACGGCCAATTAGCCTCGTTAATCCAGGTAATTAGTATGCATTGCATAATCTCATGTCATTCCGCAACGCAAAAGTACAATTTTTGTCTCGCCTGATGTAATCAGAAAGAGACTATGTTATCACTATTTCTGTCCGGCGTCCGCCGTCTGCCGTCCGCCGTCAGCCGTGTGCTAAGAAATACCTTTGTGACGCGATATCTGGAGATCCGTAAGGCCTATCGTGATGGGACTTGGTGGAGGGAAGGGGGGTGGTGCGTTCTGTTGCTGATTGATTTTTCAAGGTCATCGGGGGTCATACAAGGTCATCGGGGTCAAATATGCTTAAAACTTTTGAGACGCGTTGTGACGCGATATCTAGAGATCCGTAAGGCCTATCTTGATGGGACTTGATGTCAGGGAAGGGGGTGGGGTGTTCTTTTGCTGATTAGATTTTCAAGGTCATTGGAGGTCATTCAAGGTCATCGGGGTCAAATATGGGGTCAAATAAGATCCGTAAGGCCGATCTTGATGGGATTTGGTGGAGGGAAGGGAGTGGTGTGTTCTTTTTGTTGATTAAATTTTCAAGGTCATTGGAGGTCATTCAAGGTCATCGGGGGTCAAATATGGGGTCAAATAGATCAGTAAGGCCTATCTTGATGGGATTTGGTGGAGGGAAGGGGAGTGGTGTGTTCTTTTTGCTGATTAAATTTTCAAGGTCACCAGAGATCATCGGGGTCATATATGGGGTCAAATAGATCAGTAAGGCCTATATTGATGAGATTTGGTGGAGGGAAGGGGGGGGGGGGGGTGTGTTCTTTTTGTTGATTAATTTTTCGGGGTCATCAGGGGTCAAATAGATCAGTAAGGCCTATCTTGATGGGATTTGGTGGACGGAAGAGGGATGGTTGATATTATGTAGAAAACATGTGGGGGTATAATGTCACCAAACGTCATCTCCAAATCACGTGATCCACGAGGTCAAATTCAAGGTCAAAGTAAAGGTCAAGAGGTCATGAAAACTTAACATGCTCATGCTTGAGAAATAATGGCAGATTTGGATTCCTTATGCAATTCCCTTTCCAAAAACACCAATTTTCAGCCAATTTGACCCAGGGGTTACTGATTTATGGTCGTTTGAAAGTTGACGGTTGCGCTCATTTTGACCGAAATCGTAGACAATGCGCGCGCAGTATCGCGAAAACCGTAAGTCGGATGAATTTTTTATTTTAAAATTTGAGCTTGTTGAGCCAAAGTTACCCTATAAACCAAATTTGAGCAAATTCGAAGAGGGTAGGGTTAAATCCATTGGGTGATTTGACATGGAATGACCCTAAGGCCTATCTTGATGGGATTTGGTGGAGGGAAGGGGGGTGGTGTGTTCTTTTTGTTGATTAATTTTTCGGGGTCATCGGGGGTCAAATAGATCAGTAAGGCCTATCTTGATGGGATTTGGTGGACGGAAGAGGGATGGTGTGTTCTTTTTGTTGATTAATTTTTCGGGGTCATTGGGGGTCAAATATGGGGTCAAACAGATCAGTAAGGCCTATCTTGATGGGATTTGGTGGAGAGAAGGGGGGGGGGTGGTGTGTTCTTTTTGTTGATTAATTTTTCGGGGTCATCGGGGGTCAAATATGGGGTCAAATAGATCAGTAAGGCCTATCTTGATGGGATTTGGTGGACGGAAGAGTGATGGTGTGTTCTTTTTGTTGATTAATTTTTCGGGGTCATCGGGGGTCAAATATGGGGTCAAATAGATCAGTAAGGCCTATCTTGATGGGATTTGGTGGAGGGAAGGGGGTGGGGTGGTGTGTTCTTTTTGTTGATTAATTTTTCGGGGTCTTCGGGGGTCAAATAGATCAGTAAGGCCTATCTTGATGGGATTTGGTGGACGGAAGAGGGATGGTGTGTTCTTTTTGTTGATTAATTTTTCGGGGTCATCGGGGTCAAATATGGGGTCAAATAGATCTGTAAGGCCTATCTTGATGGGATTTGGTGGAGGGAAGGGGGTGGTGTGTTCTTTTTGTTGATTAATTTTTCGGGGTCATCGGGGGTCAAATAGATCAGTAAGGCCTATCTTGATGGGATTTGGTGGAGGGAAGGGGGTGGTGTGTTCTTTTGGTTGATTAATTTTTCGGGGTCATCGAGGGTCAAATATGGGGTCAAATAGATCAGTAAGGCCTATCTTGATGGGATTTGGTGGAGGGAAGGGGGGTGGTGTGTTCTTTTTGTTGATTAATTTTTCGGGGTCATCGGGGTCAAATATGGGGTCAAATAGCTCAGTAAGGCCTATCTTGATTGGATTTGGTGGAGGGAAGGGGGTGGTGTACTCTTTTTGCTGATTAATTTTTCAAGGTCATCGGAGGTCATTCAAGGTCATCTGGGGTCAAATAAGATCCGTAAGGCCTATCTTGATGTGATTTGGTGGAGGGAAGGGGGTTGGTGTGTTCTTTTTGCTGATTAAATTTTCAAGGTCATCAGAGGTCATCTGGGGTCAAATAAGATCTGTAAGGCCTATCTTGATGTGATTTGGTGTAGGGAAGGGGGTTGGTGTGTTCTTTTTGTTGATTAAATTTTTCAAGGTATTACATCCCTTGCATTAACTACAATGCATACCTCTGTGACAGTGCTACATTGTATCATATGTTTCATCATCATTTCTTTCAAGTCACTTTTGATGAACAGGCGAGACGCGCCGTTCGAGAACCGCCTTGTTTAGGATAGCAAGAAAAAAAATGTACCCTATTTTCATTTAACTATTTTTTCTCTGCACACAATTGACATGCTTCACAATCACCAATTTTTTTTTGGAAAATTCTGTTAATTAATAGCCCTAACGAGCGTTGCGGAATGACGTGTTGCGGAATGACGGTGCGGAATGACAAAGGTATTAATCCCTATATTTAGGCAATTTATTGAGCAAATTGTGATATTTTTGTGTACTTGGTATAAGATCATCCTTATTTATGATAATTCATTCAAATATGGACTCTAAACTTCTAAAAAAGTTTCAAAATTGATGAAAACTCATAATTTGCTGAATTAGGCAACTTTGATGTGCAAGCTGTTGAATTCGGCAACTTTATCACAAAATCATGGCTACTTTACCTGTAAATGATGATTTCAATGTGAAAATAGTTGGGTTACTTGTATTCACGAATTTGTAACATATGAAATGCCACTGATTACTCTTTCTTTTATTTTTTATGCATATTAAAGCATAAAAACATGTTTTTTCTTTTCTCTATGGAGTTTTGCACACAAATTCACACTGTCATTCCGCAACGTCATTCCGCAGCACCTACTTTTATTTTTTGATGACCTACTAGAAATCCTAGCTGATGATTAAGTGTTGGGCAATTCCAAGCAAATGTCAACCAAATAGCCAAAATTTCAAATGTGCATCCAAAGTTTAATTCTATGCCTATAATGTAGGCAAGAGTCCAAAGTTCAGGAATTTTTAGTTTGTTTAGCGATACTATGTTTTTTGATGTATAAACTAGCTAATTAGCATAAATTTGCATATTTGCAGCTTACAAAATCAGTGAAAAGGCTTGTTTTTATTTATTCCATATCTTTTAGACACATAGGAATGATGTTTAAATAAATGTCAGGCACAATAGTAGTACTGATGGGAAAAGTTTTGATATAAATTTAATTTTGATCAACGGCCAATTAGCCTCGTTAATCCAGGTAATTAGTATGCATTGCATAATCTCATGTCATTCCGCAACGCAAAAGTACAATTTTTTAGGATAGCAAGAAAAAAAATGTACCCTATTTTCATTTATCTATTTTTTCTCTGCACACAATTGACATGCTTCACAATGACCAAATTTTTGGAAAATTCTGTTAATTAATAGCCCTAACGAGCGTTGCGGAATGACGTGTTGCGGAATGACGGTGCGGAATGACAAAGGTATTAATCCCTATATTTAGGCAATTTATTTATTGAGCAAATTGTGATATTTTTGTGTACTTGGTATAAGATCATCCTTATTTATGATAATTCATTCAAATATGGACTCTAAACTTCTAAAAAAGTTTCAAAATTGATGAAAACTCATAATTTGCTGAATTAGGCAACTTTGATGTGCAAGCTGTTGAATTCGGCAACTAAATCACAAAATCATGGCTACTTTACCTGTAAATGATGATTTCAATGTGAAAATAGTTGGGTTACTTGTATTCACGAATTTGTAACATATGAAATGCCACTGATTACTCTTTCTTTTATTTTTTATGCATATTAAAGCATAAAAACATGTTTTTTCTTTTCTCTATGGAGTTTTGCACACAAATTCACACTGTCATTCCGCAACACCTACTTTTATTTTTTGATGACCTACTAGAAATCCTAGCTGATGATTAAGTTTTATGAAAATGCCTTTGTCAGTTAGCTAACACTTCAAACCTTCTAAAAAGTAACTTCAATAATGATACACTCTAAAAAGTTCACAGAGTTTTCACTTTGTGTAAACATGTAAAAAAAACACCAATCGTCTGCGTCATTCCGCAACGCAAATTTGCATATGCAAATTAGGATACTTGGAAGCGCAGTCTAATTTTTTCCCTAGGTTTATTTTTTGAGTATCAATCGCTTTTATCAAATAAAGTTGTAAAATGGGGAGTAACTACAAATCTCTGGGTTTTACACCCAAAAGAAAGTGGATTTTTGTGTGTAAATGTCATTCCGCAACGCGTGGAATTGCCCTTTTATGAAAATGCTTTTGTCAGTTAGCTAACACTTCAAACCTTCTAAAAAGTAACTTCAATAATGATACACTCTAAAAAGTTCACAGAGTTTTCACTTTGTGTAAACATGTAAAAAAACCACCAATCGTCTGCGTCATTCCGCAACGCAAATTTGCATATGCAAATTAGGATACTTGGAAGCGCAGTCTAATTTTTTCCCTAGGTTTATTTTTTGAGTATCAATCGCTATTATCAAATAAAGTTGTAAAATGGGGAGTAACTACAAATCTCTGGGTTTTACACCCAAAAGAAAGTGGATTTTTGTGTGTCAATGTCATTCCGCAACGCGTGGAATTGCCCATCTCTCAATGCCCCTTTAAAAGTAGAATTTGTGAAAGTTGAGTTCAAACCCCATAGTTTTCTTCAGATTCAAAGGTGTGCATCTGGTCTTGCAGCCAAAAATGAATACGTTGCATGTGATAGGATGAATGGGAATTGCACTTGTATGTTTCAAATTCAAAGGGTTTTACTCTGAACAAAATGTCTTCCTTAAAGGGACACTAAGAGATGTGTTGGAGGCAGCGCCCTCAATTATGATAAAAACTGAGATTAGTTTATTTTTATAATTGTATTACATGTATGAACTTACACCTATAAGGATTAAGAAAAATCAGCTCTCTTTGTACATGTACAAGAAAACGTCGATTCAAAAATGCTCGTACAGCGGGACGAGCATTTTACGTCCGACAGTATCCCCCTGCAGTACGCATGATACATAACGCGAACCATATTTGCATAGAGGGCGTTTTTCAATAAATAGCGATGATATTGTTTTAATCAAGTTTTGCTGTGTTTTTGTTAGTAGAAACAACAATAATGGCAATTTTTAATGTTCATCTTGAATTCTGAAGTGAATTTTTAAACATTTAAAATGTTCAACACCACTTAATGTCCCTTTAACTATAATACATGCACATTTCAAAGATTAATTTGTTTTTTATTTATTTTACCAATTATGTTAACATGTGCAGTTAAAGGTGTATGTTCCGATCTCTTTTTTTCACATCATGATATTTTGATATCAGAAGAATCCCCATATTTTTCTCATTATGTTCCATTAGAAATTATAGGCTAAAATGTGGTGAATTACTGGCAAAGGTGGTTAAGGTAGCTATATCGGCTATTACACCACTGCAGAAAAACAACTATTGTGCCAAATGAATTATATCTATACTTTTTATTTTGAGACCACATTAAAGACAAGTCTTTGCTCTACCTATTTGAGAGCTTTCGGAGTAATTTGGATATTTCTTATGTTTTTCTTTATTTTTTGAAAATTCCCTAAATCTTTGGACATTTGAATATTTTCAGCCAAGTAGGAAACTGCTATGGGTCTGTCACTTTAAGGGAAGGTTAATAAGCATATTACCTACATTCTCTCGCCAGTTTTTGTGAATAAAGTGTTTACTTTTTGAGAAAATTATTTTTTTAGGGATTTTTTAAAGCCAAAAGTTCAAATTGACACAAAAAATACTAGAAACACTTTAATGGAAAAAGCTGGCGTGAGAATCTTCTAAATTGAATTACCTTTCATATGACACCTTGTTTGTTGAAATAGGAGCTATACTTCTCTTTAAAAATATTCACAAAGTTTGACTATTTAGTGTTTCTAGAAAAAATATAATTTTTGTGTTAAGTACTAACATTCCCACTCCATTCAATCCATGTTATGATTGTAATTTAAAATGTGGAAATAGTTACACTAAATATTGTGCATTGGTATCTTGGCAAAAACATAATATAACAAACAAGTTCATCCTAAGGATACAAAGGGTAAAAAAAATCATTTATAAATAGAGTGTGTTTTGAGAAAAGAAGCAATTTTAGGAATTTGGCAACGTGCCAACAACCTAACACACAGTAAGTCTATGGGGTTTTTTGAAGACAAAAAATTGCGCCGTTTGAAAACGGCTTGATGGAAAAAATTCAAAATTTGGGCAATTCCACGGTAACGGAATTACAATTCAGACCAATTTTGCTCATACTTTTCATAATATGGATTAGTCCTATGACCTATATGTTTATCAACAGTTTTATATGTTCTGGAGATATACCCGCTGTCATATAGAAACAGAAATTTTGAAATGTCATACATGTGGAAAGAGCTAGCACGTATAATACGCCGGTAACGGAATTACGGCAATAAATGGCCCTTTTTTGCAACCTTCAACTTTCACATGATTTCCTCTGAAATTGAACATACATTTTGTGTGGATTTATCTTAAAGTTCATTGTCTGTGGTGTCAACTTTATCATGGTAGTATTTTCTCCTTTAAGTATATCTTTTTTGCTCCTTAATCTACCATGTTTCCAAAAAAGGCAGCTGTAACGGAATTACAAAAATGGTAACGGAATTACGCCTTCTGAAATTCTTTTGAAAATTCCCATTAATATATCAGGTTTTTAAAGAAAAATAGGCATGCTGACACTTGCCATGTTATTGGCTTTAAAATAAGCTATTATGCAAGTTAACTGGATGTCAAACTCAAAACTTATGACAACTTTTGTTACGTTAGTACCTACCTGAAATTGTGTAATTTTGAAAATATCAAGAATTTTACCCAATGCAAGCTATTTTTTGTTTATAATAATAATATTTGGTCTCCTGAGACATACCGTTAAACTTCATCTATAAGCACCCATTGACTAATAGTTAATAAGCAGAGAATAGATAAAAAGGTATGAGCGCCCTCTATTGATCTAGAGAAATTATCACGAATTTGTTTAGTGTATTCGATATTCAATAATATAAAGTTGTATTACTCTCTAAATAATTTCATGGACAGACGAATTGCTCAATTGGTAAAGCGCCCGGTAAAGCGTCAACTTCAGTATCACGAGGTTGGTGGATCAATTCTCAACTACACCTTTTGCAATTTCTTTTGAAATCCAAGTAATATAGAAATTAATGCAAACTTGAATGTAAAATGATTACTCAATTATACTAGCTTTATTGGTTTTTTTCAAAAAACAAGCGCATAATTAATTTGATTGTATAAAGTAATGATCTTAATAGTCCAACCTTTTTATAAGCTAAAACACATTTATACTACAAATTAAACACAGCAAAATGTATTCATTGGCTTATTTTAAATGTTTCACACAGTAATCTTAAACGTTTCCTTCATCATGATTTAAGGGCAAATTATGATGATGCATATTAGGTTGGTAGATCAAGTTAAGCAACAAAATGAAAGTAACTATGCAAACCACTATAATCCTGGTCTCACAATGAATGAATAGGTGAATGAATGGATGGCTATTAAATCAATTTATTTCCAATAAGATAGAGGGCCGTCCATTTATACCGACCCATCAATCATACATGTAGTTATAAAACAGTATCTGACACAGCAGTCTCGTTTAGATCAATTGGTTAAGCCGGCAGTTAGGGCAATTGTGATAGCGGGTTCCAGATGACAATTCCTGGTTCGAATCTCACTTCAAGACTTCTTCTTTTGGAAAGGTCATAATTTTCAAATTCTTGACAGTGTTTTATTTTTATCATGAATGAACAAGGAATCTATCTTTTTCGTGTTTTTTTTTATATATATATTTTTTAAATGAAACAAAAATTTAATCAAACTGGACACGCAAGCCATGGCCAGTCAATAACGTTTTGACTGTTTGCCTGTTGTCCTCATTGATTCGAAACGCGATATTACACGTTTGTGCCATACCTATTCTTGGAGAAACACAAAGCACAAAACAAATAAAACAAAACTGAGTGGAAATGATAAAAGAAATCACGCGAAGGACTTATTTACGGCACCATCCATCTTTTTAAGTCTGTTTAAGTTTTTCGGAACTATAATACACACGTTTGACGGATTGCATTTAAATTGCACGCCTAATGAACATGTCATAGTTTGAGCAGCTCACGTGGTATTGAAGGTCATGCATTACATTCATGTAAATGGTAGTATAGTGGCTACGTGTTATTGATTTATAACGGATTAGTTTTAGAATTACGAAACTGTGTCTATATCACTAAAGAAGTCCTCTGCCCCAAATTCGATAGACATGCTACATGCTTGTATCGATCAAATTTACTGTGAACCATATACATGTACATGTACATGTATGTGTCTCTATAAACTCAATCAGGAATTGTCATCTAGCCAACAATGGCCAAAACCATAAGTAGCAGAACTGAAAAGCAGTGAATTGTAATCAACGTATTGTCTCATTGTACTCCATCCATGCATGTCTTCACAAAAATACTAAGTCGTTGAGGTTGATTTAAATGTTTGTACTATTTATAAACGATTGTGATAACATTAAAATTAAAATTAAAAATAGTAGAAAGAGAGGGAAAAAAAAGGGAAAACCCACATTAAAGACAAAGATAGATTCACTATTTATTCATGGTAAAAACAAAGTTAAGAATTTGATATACACCGTAAATATTTATAAACTTTCCAAAAGAAGAAGTCTTGAAGTGAGATTCGAACCAGGAATTGTCATCTGGAACCTGCGATCACAATTGCCCTAACTGCCGGCTTAACCAATTGATCTAAACGAGACTGCTGTGTCAGATACTGTTTCATAACTACATGTATGATTGATGGGTCGGTATAAATGGACGGCCCTCTATCTTATTGGAAATAAATTGATTTAATAGCCATCCATTCATTCACCTATTCATTCATTGTGAGACCAGGATTATAGTGGTTTGCATAGTTACTTTCATTTTGTTGCTTAACTTGATCTACCAACCTAATATGCATCATCATAATTTGCCCTTAAATCATGATGAAGGAAACGTTTGTATTACTGTGTGAAACATTTAAAATAAGCCAATGAATACATTTTGCTGTGGTATAATTTGTAGTATAAATGTGTTTTAGCTTAGAAAAAGGATAGACTATTAAGCTGAGACTAGTAGTCTCAGCTATTAAGATCATTACTTTATACAATCAAATTAATTATGCGCTTGTTTTTTGAAAAATAACAATAAAGCTAGTATAATTGAGTAATCATTTTACATTCAAGTTTGCATTAATTTCTATATCACTTGAATTTCAAAAGAAATTGCAAAAGGTGTAGTTGAGAATTGATCCACCAACCTCGTGATACTGAAGTTGACGCTTTACCGGGCGCTTTACCAATTGAGCAATTCGTCTGTCCATGAAATTATTTAGAGAGTAATACAACTTTATATTATTGAATATCGAATACACTAAACAAATTCGTGATAATTTCTCTAGATCAATAGAGGGCGCTCATACCTTTTTATCTATTCTCTGCTTATTAACTATTAGTCAATGGGTGCTTATAGATGAAGTTTAACGGTATTTTAATTAATTTTACCATGTATAGCCTACTCCATCTTTGAACTTTTTTCACATGAAAATGCAGATTTTTGGTAACAGAATTACGAAATTGTGACTAAATTTACTAGATAAATGGATTTTTTTTGGATATCAGCTTATCAGAATGAGTGTGTTAACATTCAGCATGACTCTTCCACCATTATAAACTAAAAAGAAAATACCTGTATGCTAATCTAGCTCAAAAAGATGATTTTTGATTGTTTTGAAAACCTAAAAATGGACGAAAAACATGAAAATACCTGATAAATCAAAATATTGAACCAATGTGTATTAAATTGGACTTTAAAATGTAAATATAACCTACCATGTGCATTCTGTGATTGATTGTTACACAATAAATAAAAAGAGATTACTAAATATTTACTCTATAGCTTCAGAAAGCTCTGTAATTGTGATCTTATTGTAATTCCGTTACCAAATGTAATTCCGTTACCACTGTTTTGATAGGAATGAGTTAAGATAAGAAAGAATTTGGTGTTTGGGGCTTTGAGGACATAGATAAAAGCATTAAATTTACAATTACAGAATAATTCATCAACATTTAAGTTCTTTAAGAAAACTTTCTTTCATTATTGGTAACGGAATTACACACAAATTGGAGGAGATCTGGACATTCTGTCCCGCAAATATCGGATCCAGTTGTAACAAGTGCTTTGCAAAATAAGAATGTTATCCATATACCAGTATAACTGCAAAGTATACAAAGGAATAAGTTCACGTATCAGTGATATATTGACTTTTTATTAAATTGAGTCATTTTTAGCTTACTACAGTAAGCTAAAGCGACCTGACGCGAAAGGTCACGGTATAGGTCAAGGGGAAAGTGCGACTGTGAAATATGGTTTTATCTTGGTCACACAAGTGGTTATTTGTCGGGAAATGTACTTGAGATAGTGAAACAATATGATCGCATAAATATGTTATAAAATGGGCCTGATTGCCATTCGACAAAATAGGCAATTTCGCGTTATTTTCTTTATTGTCATAACTGTATTGAAAATGCATGTAAACGCTATGATAGAAAAGTTGATTAACACATGGCACGCATGTATCATGACGTACAAGCATGATTGTCTTATTGTGATTGGTTTAACTACTAGAGATCATTATTATTCATGATACGAAATCAGCGCAAAGTAAAAATACAGCCGTCAAAGTGAAAAATAGGTGGGGAGGTCGTTTTTCGTTAATTGATGTTAATCGCTTCTGTATATATTCTTCAAACTATATCTCCGATTTCAGCGGCCAAAATTATTGGAAAATAATGTTTTCAAAGGTTTTTCATCATGAGGTGCTGTTAGAAATTCGCGAAAAAGAGTAAAACTTACGAATATTACCTTGCCAAAATGTTGAATTTGCGTGATTTATCGTGCCGTAATATCTTTTATTACCCCCACCAGTTTGGTATCGTCTGCCATTGATGTGTACATCAAATGTCAAATCTACATATAATAGTCCGATGTAAATGAGGCAATTACATTTACCGAGTTACCCCGTCTGTTTCAATGTGTCGTGAGCTTTCCTAACAATCAGAGTCTCTACGGGTTCACTAATTTTTTGAAAGTCGTGTTAACGGGGGAGGGTTGGGTTTAACGGCACATTTATGTATTATATTTAGATATTGTGTAACTTCCGCCATGTCGAAATTCCACATTTAATACAAATTTACTCAATAAATATTCATAATGACATGCCGCATGTTTATATTATAGCTCAAGTAATTTATTGAAAATAAAAACATTGTTTAAATAAAACATGACACCCTTTCAAAAGTGAAAGCGTCCAACCCCCCAAAAAGTTTTCAGTCCGAGCATGCCGCGGCCGTGTGTTCTGAGAAAATAATGGCGTCTTCTCACCTATTTCATGTTCTGTTTCTTGTTGTTCTGTAATACTTCGAGTTGTTTTCATCTGCATCTACTTTGACGTTAATTTTTAGCAGATAAAAATGACTACGAGTGAGTCGAAAGGCTGATATAGCCTAGACGTGAGTACAAAATAAACCAAATATAAAATGAAAAGGGGTACTTTAAAATAAATAATACATCATCGTCCAACCCGCCTGTTCCTCATACGGTTGTTCTCCTACTAAAAAAGGAACCCAAGAGTATGGCGCCGCTCACATCGCCAGCGGTGTGTGTTTACGTACGCACGATGTTGCTCTAAAATTCGCTTCATTGTGCACATTTGGTTGCACTTATGAAAGTTTTATGCATTTTGGTAGTACACAACATTATTCTGATGGTAAATCTTGAACGAATCGCGATTTTAATATGTAATGTTAATGTCCGGAAGCTGATTAAAACCGGTGCAGATTTGACAATAATAAAAGGCAAATGAAGAGAACACAGAGAACAGAAGTACATCTACTGTACAGTACAGTACACTTTGGTGGACATTTAGTATATTTTATTGCGTTTTCACTTCCTCAAAAATCTGGACTACCAATTTTCGTAAATCCCGAGTCCCGACCGAAAAACAAAATCGAGTCCCGGGAGCACTATAATTCCCGAACATCCCAGCCTAGCCCTATGCCTATTATAGGCTATAGCCTAGGCTATGTATGGTTAAACCAGGGAGGTGTAATATCTCTCTGGTTAAAGGTATATTATGTGATCTTTCCAGGGAACGCCGTCAACATAAAAAAAAAATTGAAAGAAGATTTTCTTGCAGATTTACATTTCTGATCATAAATCTTACATACATTCCAAGTTACAGGGCGATACGATTCTTAATTACTTCAAAATCATGATTTTAGAGTGAAAATAAACTGTCGGATTATCCGACAGTTTATATTTTCACTCTAAAACTCACTCTAAAACCATGATTTTGAGGTAATTAGGAATCGTATCGCTCTGTAACTCGGAATGTATGTATGATTTATGATCAGAAATGTAAATCTGCAAGAAAATCTACTTTCTAAAAAAAATAATGAATAGAGGGCGCTCTCTGGAAAAGATCACATACAAATAAAAAAGAATATTTTGATATCAGAAGAAAAGCCTATCTTATTTTCAATATTCCCCTAAACCAATCACCTCGGTAGATGTTATTGTTACTTATTGAACCATCCAGAAGAGAACGCCAATTCGCCAACTGGTTTTTGTGGCATTACCAAAGTCAAAGTGGCGCACCATCGCCTTCCCGGGGTCGGGCGGCGTTCAAACTCAGTGGGTGGGTGCAGCTCGGTCCCCGCAAGAGCAAGTTCGCATTCGCTAGAGCGTATGAGGTCAAAGGTTATATAGGGGTCAACTTTTTGAAGTTGGTCGGATCATGCTTAAACTCGGTGATCGCGATGCTCGATGCGAGGCGAGCGTGGCAAAAATAAAACGGGTTGGCGTTTGTCGGGTCTTCCGGGGTCAAAGGTCGTCTAGGGGTCGAATTTTCAAAGTTTGTCCGATCGGGCTTAAACTCGGTGACGGGAAGCCTGAATACGAGTCGAGCGTGGAAAAAATAAAACGGCTTTGCTTTTCTTGGGTCGTCCGGGTCAAAGGTCGTCTAAGGGTCGAATTTTCAAAGTTTGTCCGATCGGGCTTTATGCATGCATTCTACAAACCACCAAACCCGAGAACCGACAAACCCCGGGTGACCGCCCAAACCCGAGAACCGACAAACCCCGGGTGACCGCCTAGTATTAAAATAAACATGTAAAATATCGCGAGCAGTTCCAGATGTACCCATTTTAAGGTTATAAAACTAGTCTTAGAAAAGTGGCGACCATTTTGAAGCAAAAACATTTCCACCATGTTGGAAAAAGCGAAACCAGTTTTGGAAAAAGGGGCATTCGCCATTTTGGGAAGGAAAAAAAATAACCTCATCTTCCTTTTTTCAAAAAGTTAGCATGAGAAACTAGTTTTATTTTTACTTGGCCTAAGATCCAGGGGCCATGGGAGTTTGGTGACCTGTAAATATTATTATTTTCATTAAATGATGCATATTTTCATAAAATAGGTGTTTGTATTTTGCCATTGTTACGTACCGAAGTTATTCATCTCTGTACATATTATTTATTGAACCTTCACACATTACAAAAGAGAACAATCATCTACCATTAGGTCGCACCATTTAATATCCAAGGTGTTTGGCAATATTTTGTTTTAATACCAGAAAGAGACTATTTCTTGATCTTATGAAATCTCAACCGAAGCATATAGAAGGGCAAATGTGCTTACACGGTGAACAGTGAATGCATAATAATATATATATAATTCTTGTTTCATGTAAGATATAATATGGATTCGAGCTTTGCATCATTTGTTATATGCTGGACAGATTATAGTGGTTTACAATATGAAGAGGTTTTTTGCAAAAGGGCCTGCATCCACTTTGGCTCTTATTGAGAAAAAGTCAAAAAACTGTTTCTAAATATTCAAGTTGAGCAATTGAAAAACTGAATGGATTATGAAAGAGGTACACTACATACTAATTGAAATTGAAATCCATTCCAAATGCGCTAGTTTTCAACAACAACAAAAAATCATGTTTACATTTTTTGAAAATTTGGATGTAGGCCCTTTTGCAACAAAACTCCATCTGTTTGTACTTAGAGAAAAAATACCCCCCAAAAAAATCCTTTATTTTAATCATTTTAAAAAAATAAGTTTGATACAGAAATGTATAGCTCACAATCATATGTTTCAAGGAAATAAAGTCATTTTTTTTCTCAAAAAGACCTACATCTCATTGTAAACTATTGAAGTTGTTGTTTTGTTTTAAAAGGGCCTGTATCCCGATTTAATTCTGGACACAGGCCCTTTTGCAACAAAACAACAATTTCAATGATTGTTTACAATGAGAAAAAAAATGACTTTTTGAAAATGACTTTTTGAAAAATGTCTTTTTGAAAAAAAATGACTTTGTTTCCTTGAAACATAAGATTTTTCCCTATACATTTCTATATCAAACTCATTTTTGAAAAAAATGCACCATAGCCCTTTTGCAACAAAGCTCTTCATATATAGACATGAGTTATGAATTTTCCCAAATTCTCAGCTGTAGTCAGCTTCTGCATCATTGATGCTCTCGTTTCAATTCTGAAGCCTAGAAAACCCCAAAAGTTCAAACATTGCTTTCAGAAAAATGGAATAAGTTATTCACAAACGGTTTTCTATTCACTAATATATAAGATGTTGTCCACCAAAAACATGCTTTTAAGTTGTATTTTATAAACTTTTAAATTTTCCATTTTTGACTCTACTCATGTGGAATTGCCCATTTGCATGTGAGTTTATCTTATCAATATGCACATCCTGTATAATTTTGAAGCAAATCTGAGCATGACGCCGTAGCCGATATAGCTACCTTAACCACCAGCCAGATTGTGTAAGTACTCAATTGGCAACATTCTTATATCCCCCCTGTGCTTCTAAAATTAGAACCATTGGAGTTTATGCAACTCAAACTTTGGAATGTGACAATTTTAAGGATGACGTTTCATATGTAAAATAGAAAACATCAAGTTGAAAATCAGGCCAGCAATCGGAACATCTACCTTTAAACACAATAATTTACCATGTAATTTGACCAGTAATTTACCACTACTGGTCTGGTGAGTAGTGGTGGTAATATCATTTTTTTTTTGTGTGTGTGTGTTTTCTTTTGATATCCCTTCTTGCTTACATTTTGGTATGGCCAAATTAAATTAATTGTTTGTCTCAAAGCTCCTCTCCTGTTGTAAAACTAATGCGGAATGCCGTTTTTTTTCAAGTTTTTTAAAAAAAAAATTAAAATATAAAATATTGAAATCCTTGTAAAAGTGAACTTTTGTATTTAAGATGATGTGATCAATGAAAATCTGAAAAATCTGTGAAATTTTGGGATTTTTCTTCTTTTTTTTGAATTTTTTTTTTTTAAAAAAAGACGTTTTTTCAGATTGTTGTTTTTCTAATGCGCATCAATAAACTAACGCGCGCGGGAGCTTTGAGACAAACAATTAATTTAATTTGGCCTATGATAAGATAAATTTTGTTACGATTTGGATTGTATCTTATCTTTTGTGTAGGTTGCCATCCGTTGTTATGTGGTGAATATGAAAAAAGAAAAACTTATGGCCTAAAGTTGAGTGATCACACTATATGCCATGTCTGACACCACAAACATCCCAACACCAGTCAAGAAGCGCAAGCTCTCGCCAAGCGAGGGCACCACCACCACAGATGCATGGACAGACCGCCAGATCAAGATGCTGATCTCCATGTGGAAAGAACCGGACATCAGTGAGGCAATCCACCAACCCAAACCCGTGTACACGCTGATTGCCAACCGTCTGAACGATGTGTGGGGTAATATCGGCTGTCACGACCGCCATATCTGGGACGCGTATATCGTCAAGGATAAAATCTGGAGATTAAGGCAAAAATATGTGAAAATAACGACAGAGCTTCAGAAACTTCAGGGAAATACTACGGAGGGCAGTTTGTCAATGCCGTGGCCATATTTCAAGGATCTGTGCGAGATTCATGCGGCACTGCAACCAGGCTCCAAATTTTATTCAGGTACTGTTATTTGTTTGGAAAAGTGTACTTTCGATCCCACTAATGTTTTAAGTCTTAGACAGAATAAATTATAAGGGGACGGTTATTTTCTTTGGAAGGGGTGTCCAATATTATTTATCGTCGTCATTGTTTTATGACTCCCCCCAAACCGAACACGATTATTTCTATGAAAATGAAACCCCTACGCAGATGTTGATTGATTGTTTTTAAGACCGCCCTCCCCCCAACGCACACACAAATCTTATACTTTCTAGTTCATGATTATTGAATATTGGAGAAACAATTGATGCCGAAGGAATAAATGAGGATGAACAAATGCGTGGAAAAGCGGAATATTTAAAGGTTTTTTAACTAACATTTTGTTTTGACCCCCTATTAATTTTATAAGGCCAAAAAAAAAAAAAGGTTTGTCTCAGATGACCCGCGCGCATTCCCTAAACCGCCCGCGTAAGCTTTTTTTTTAGTGGATTTTTTTTTTTTTTTTCAATTTTTTTTTTTTTTTTTTTTCCAATTTTTTTTTCTTTTTCAATTTTCTCAAAAAAATCTTGCAAAATCCAACTTTTTGACCAAACAAATGACGATCAGGTCTAAATTGAAAAAAAATAAAATAAAAAAAATCCGCAGACCGCATTAGATTTTCAGTCTCTCATGTCATCTGAGACAAACCTTCTTTTTGGCCTAATGGTATTAATTTCATGATGCCCCCTATTTTCCATGTAAAGAAACCCCATGACTCCCAAGGGTATTTGGGACTCTCTACCGAAGAAAATGACAGCAGCCTAAACGCATCATTTGGTATAATGTATACATATCCGAAACATTGTTTAATGTCTAACTGTGTTGCATACCTGGGACCTCAAGTATGTTTGATTTTTTTTCTCAGTAATGGTCATTTTCACTTGGATCTGGATTCTTATATTTTAAGAAAGCAAATTCTTAAAATTGAAATTTGAAACTGAAGCCTGTTATTATTTATCTTGGTGTAAAATCATGTACATGTATCATGCTGAATGGTGTATGCTCTTTTTGCCAATGTTTCAGCAGGCTTGATTAATAATAAATAATAATAATAATAATAATCTGGATTTATATAGCGCCTTTCCAAGATTGATCAAAGCGCTGTAATTTCGCTGTCACTGGTGAATCATCAGAATCAGATTGCATCAACTAGGGTGCTGCCTATTCAAGCGCAAACCTATCCGCACTTAGATTGTAACATCCACCATATTTTAGTGCAGCTCCCCAAATTCCATTGGGGGAAGGAAGTTTTTGATAACCGAAACAACTGATCACTGATTTTTAAAGCAAGAGGAAACCGGAAATCCTGGAGAAAACCTGCAAGAGCGTGCATGGATCGTGATAAACCAAATGCATGTAAAGCCCGGCCGTGCACGGAATCGAACCCAGACTTCATTGGTGCAAGCAAGGCTCAAGATAACATGTTTTTTACCGGGAGCTCCTTTTTTTCAAAATTTGCTCCCGGATCAGGGGGATTTATTGAGAACCGGGAGCTACTTTTAGTCTATCCGGGAGCTAACCTTGTATTAAATCAAATAAGTTTAAGCGAATTTCAATGTTTTGGGCAAGCTTCCCGGGCGCTGGTTTGGACAAAATATCAGCGCTCTGTTGTTTATTTTTCAGCATTACCGGGCGCTTTGGCAGAAGGACCGAGGGCCAGAAATTGCCCAGCGCCAACTTATCTTGAGCCTTGGGTGCAAGGCGAGGGAACTACCGCTGCGCCAACACACTCCCCCTGGGCTAGATCGCCTGATATGATGGTTTTCCTATGCAGTTATTTGAATCCAGATCAAGGTTTACACTAAAAAAAAGTCAGTAGAATTTGACAATGTTATAAATCTATATAGTGTTACATCTGAAGTGCCTGAAATTAACATTTCCATGCAACAAAACCTTTTGATTTCATTTTAATGAATGCTTGTTTAGTAAATATTGCCATGTTCCTCCATTTTAAAGGTGACTCCAACTCTTGTGCGTCCCCGTCACCAGAGGATAATCTTGCCGCCTCTAGGCCCACCGGTAGCGAAGGTCCCGGGATAATTGGCCAAAAAAACGTAGCCCAACCAAATGAGGATGGAGATGGTAGCTACGAAGAGAGACATGATGGTAGAGCCCAAAGGCATAAAAGTAAGTAAGGGACATGTGACAGTGGCATTCTTCATATTGGGGGTGCAATAATGAAAGTCAACCAACAAGATTGTTCTGAGTCACACAATATGCGCGTAGCGAGCGGAATTTTCTACTTTATACCTATTTTTGGCAAGATTGAGGTATATTTGGTATATTTTGGCTCGAAATGTTTTCATTTTCATCTGTGTACTTTTGACCATCATAATTCCATGATTCCTCTTGTCAAATGAACAGACAGTGCCTATCTCAACCGAAACGACGTCAATATTGGGGAGGTGGGGGGGGGGGGGGGGGGGGGGGGGGGGGGGGGTTATATGCCACTGACAGATGACAATTAATGGGGAAAATAGACACACGCACATTGAGGAACATCATTTGTGCCAATAAATGCTAAATAAGCAGCTAGCTCATTTTTTGTGATGATGTAAAATAGATTATTTTTTTATTTTTCTTGATACATTTCGCGGGCCGCAAAAAAACAACTGACGGGCCGCATGCGGCTTGCGGGCCGTAGGTTGCCCACCCCTGCCTTAAATGTAATATACTGTGCATATATGTTGAAAATCGACCGAACACTGACCGGATTGCTCTGTTGGACAATGGGCATCCAAAACCACGCCCACTAAAATAAATATGTTTGATATCTTGAAGATTTGATGACTAATGCTTTATCATCTATTTATTGTCCATCCTTTCTCACGCAGTCCATGCCCGTGCAGCTAATTGGTCGGATGATGAAGTGCGTACCTTGGTGACCATCTGGAAAGAACCGGACATAGCCACCGCCATCGCAACACTGAATACAACCCATAAGAATGTGTACCAAGATATCGCAAACCGCATCAATGATGTCTTCCAAATGAGAGGCCACCATAGAGACTCATTACAGGTAGAGTAGACTAGGTCCCCGCGTCCCTCTGTATGGCCGCCATCTTTAAAAATGGTGGGCCAAATCGAGGACAGGGGCTGTGTGTAAATTGTGACGACCAGGAGGATTCAGTCTAGGGGCAGAGTAGGGATGTAAGGGGGAGGGAGAGATGAAGAATACGAATATAGTTGCTGTTCTGTCAAAACTTTGTATCTCCATTTGGCCCTTCAGCATATATAAAGTATTCCTCCCATGTATAACTTTGTAGAGGGTGAAAATCAAAAGTGAAGGGTATTTCACCCTTTGTATAGGGTGAGTGAAAACTGCTACTACTGAATTATTCAGTGAATAGACATCCCGCATGCTGTGTCATAACTCCTTGGTCATACTGATCATATGTGGCACTGTACCTTGTGTAATATTGTCTGACATAAATTTCTTAAGTAACGCTGCCTGCAGCCTTGTTGTTCCACTAATAATAAATAGTACCGCACACATTTATGTCAGACAATATACCATGGATACTGTCTAAAAACAATACATTTGTTCTGTAAAGTTATGTGATTGAGAGTGTTGGTAGATATACAAATAAGAGTCCCCTTTATAAACAACATGCACCAATTTACTTAAAGAAAGATAGAAAAGGTATAGATCAAAATTCTATCAGATACCTAAAGTCAAGCATCAGGCAACATGTTTATGACAAGGAGAAAACTCAAATGAGGCCACTATAGTCTTAACCCCCAAACCAGGTTTTTAACAGATATCGCAATTTTGGTAGAAAAACCGACAAATAAATCGCAGCGACCCGACCGGGGATCGAACTGGGGACCCTCTGGACCCAAAACCCAGGACCCCTAGGCAAGCCAGGGCTCTCAGCTGCGCTAACTATGTAGGCTTGGTTGATTACGTCATCGAAAAAACTGTCATACATGCGCTTGAAAATAGACTTGGCTGTAGTAATTTGTAGTACTCAGTTAGGTTAGGGTTAATAAAAAGTTGCGAAATGTGGAATTTAAGCACCAAAAATATGTACAATCGTCACACTACCAAAGCAATACAGTTATGTTAAGATTAAGGTCAGAAAAACCAACTCAACTGTTTGTTTCTCATCATATTTCCCCTCATTTTTACATGTACAGGTCAAGCACAGGATTAGGTACATGAAGAAAATGTACAGGGAATTGTCCAAGAAAGCCAAGGATGCCAGTTTTGATCCTGCGAAAGAAGGCATGCCATTTTACTCTGATGTTGGTGAGATCTTAAGTCGCACTCCTGCTGATGTTACTGTCGGTGATGTTCCAGGGGATGTTCCAGGTGATGTTCCAGGTGATGTTCCAGGCCCATCTGCAGAAGGGACTGAGCGTAGAGAAAACTTAATATCACCAAGTAAGGCATTACTGTAAAAGTGGATATTTTTGCGCTACATTTATCTTTGTGCTTTTTGCGCTCTACACAGCTACTGCTATCTCTAGAATTAGGCCTAAAAAAAAAGGTTTGTTTGCCCGAACACGACCGACCCATAAAATCTCAAAATCCCATGCTTTTTTTTAAATTTTAAATTTTATTTTTTAGATTTAATTTTTTTTTAAATAATGTTTTATGTTGAAAAATATATAAATATATAAATGTATTAAATGATATTTTCATCTTAATTTGCCAAACTAATCAACAACACTACCCTGTAATTGACTTATTAGACCATCCAGCATGGTCTGGAGGGTTGTACTACAGGCTGCAGCGCTAAAGGGGGTTCTTAAGCGTTTAGCGCATATTTTTTCATCTTGGCGCAATAAATTAGCTGAAAATCCAAAATAACCCCTTATTTTTCAAGCTTTTATGGGGCTCAGGGTTCTAAAAGCCCTAATTTAAAGACCTAGCGCTATCCTGCTGCCAGCTGAACTATTAAAACAAAATACATATTAGCCCGAACCAGCCAAGCTACATTTTACAGTGTGTAAACCGGGGGAGGGGGACAAAGTATGATTTTTTTAAACCAAATAATCGCCGCAAAACCCCTTGGATTTGACCTCCGATCACCGAGCCGCGTCCCTAATCACTCGGCTAATCTGACAACGCTCAACCAGGCAGCCATTTTTACACACATATCAGCTTGGTTGATGACGTCATCGAATAAAATGCTATAGCATGCGCATGGACATAGTTTTTGCCGTATTGAATCGTAGTGTAGGAAGGTTAGGGTTTTTAAGAACATTAAAGTGTAAAACATCAAATTGTATAGTCCTTTTCTTCTCAAAAAGTGTCTATAGCCAAAAAAAAAGAAAAAAAAAGAAAGAAAAGGTAATCGACCTACCGACCCACTTTTTTCAACTCTTGTTTGGGCAAACAAACTTCTTCTTTTTTTAGGCCTTACTGAATTCGATATTAGGCATGTTTGTACTTATTGTATTGCAATTCTCATGTTGATTCCAAATATGGTAATGAAATTCAATAATGTTGACATTTTTGAAACATTTTGTGAGTGAAACTCAAAAAGAATCCAAGTGTACATGTACAATGTTGGCGTATGTATGCGTCACGCATATGATGCAGCTAAATGCACAAGGCGCGATTACTTCATGCGAATCTCATGTGTGTCCAGGCTCTTCTGTATTTATTTTGGAACTTAATAGACTATATAATTGTACTATTACAATCTAAGTGCTACTAGAGCAGCGGTTCTTAACCTTTTTGGCCCCACGACCCCATCAGACATTCTTGATCAGTGCTGTGACCCCCCCCCCCAAAAAAAAAAATTGAAGAAAAAAACAGCCCGATTTATTAAAACTGAAACTGCTTAGTTATATGATGCGAGCGTAGTGACCAGGAAATTTTGCATATTTGAATGTTTCTTTCGGGTTTTGCTAAGCCTTTTAGAGCAAAATACTAAAATGGTTCCCCAAATAACTATATTTATGACCCCCTGGAAAACCTCAAATCGCCTAGAGTGAGCATATAATTGTACTAGCATTAAAAAATATCTTGCTGCTTATACTGCTTGATATAATGATTTCTTTGACAAACAGCTGTACAGTCCTCAGAAAAGTTTCTTACACAGTAATAAATATATTCATAGCTTCAAAACTATAGCCCCAACTTATGAAATTGTAAACAAATTCCTCTCTTTAATTTGAGATTGGCTGGATATCAACTAAGTTATAATTCGAAAACCAAAACAAAGTACAATTTTCATTTTTGCATGCAGCCCCTGTGTAGCATTAGAATGTGGTGGTACAGATGTCAGGAAGCTAGCTGCTAAGGCACAAAAATTATTGTATTGGCGTAACATGCCATTGAAAATTAGGGTAGGGCGGGCGGCATTCTTTTTATTTTTTAATTATATATATCTTATAAAGTACTAAATTTGATCAAATTTATTAATCACAACATATCACGAGGCCGCTGTGTACTGTATATTATTATGATGAGGAGCACCAGAGATCTTATTTTATTTCTCTTTTTTCTTCTGCAAAAAAAAGAAGAAGACAAATAAGAAGTCAGGGTCTGGAAATTAGGGTCGGGCAGGATATGCCAATACAACTATTTGTTATTGGCCTAAATGAAAATGAAAAGATGCAGATGTGGAAAGTTGTGCAAAAGCCATCAAAGTAAGACAAATGGCAGTTAAATCATTAAAAATACTGAACTAAACCTGATAAAAAGTAGATTTGACAAAAAATATTTTTTTGGCGGCTGGAATGATAACATAGGATGAATTTTGATGTTGTTATATCTTGAATTAAAAATGATCCAGTGCCATTTTCATCATGTTATTCCTTTGTACAGGTCAAGGTTCGAGATCCAACTGGTCAGATAAAGAGGTCAAGATGTTACTGACTATCTGGAAAGAACCGGCTACTGCTGATGAATTGGCCAACAAGCAATCTGCAAAATCAAACAAGGTATTTCAATGCAATTGAAAATGAAAAATGGTTTCAGACCTGAAACATTTTAGCTTGGGTTGGGTTTAGATTTTAAGCTTGAGTTGGGTTTAGCTTAGTTGGGTTTAGCTTTTTGTTGCTCAAGTTAGCACTTTTTCCTCGTTTATTTAACCGTAATTTTACCGTAATTTTATATTATACAAATATTGACTGCAATGAGGGGCATGGTTCAAATTATAGGACCAAGGTGATCACAAAAACCAGACTATGCCCTGAAGCGCAACCAAGGATCTAGTCTGGTTTCGATATCATTGAGGGCGTATGATTTGACATGAACCGTGACCCGAATGAAAGCAGTTAATATTTGATTTATATACCAAATATATATAGTTTGTTGTCGCTTGATTAGTTAAAATATCATTTTAAATATTCATTTACCAAAGTTCCATGAAGTTACAAAAACCTAAGTCCAATATCAATTTTCTTTGACAAATTGAAAATAAAATCAGAAATAAAGCTGTAGACCAAACCTAATCAATAAATCATGTAATCGCAATGGCCCAAAATATCATTGATTTCCTAATTTGGAAGGGTTGTCACATTAATAATAACTTAACCACAAACTGCTCGAAGATTTTAACAGTGTAATTTCACTTGACGCTTTATATTTAGGCTGTCAGTTGAATCAATGATATCTTTGGTACCTTCTTCGTCAACAAGGGCAAATTGAAGTGATTGGTTTTCAGTCATTTCTTCAATTTCTTAGGTCAACAACACAAGTGATGAAACAAATATGAAAAGTCAAAGGTCAGCAGTGTCAATCACTGCATAAAAAAATACTGGATGTTCAAAATGAAATTGTTTGTCATATTATTACGTTCCGTCAATCAGGGAGACTCGGCCTCGGGTGATTTAAAATGGGTCACAGATCTCTTGACTCGTCAACTAGGTGGTTTCTTCGCCACCATGTCTCATATCATTGATCGTGGGTAAAATTTGATCGCGATATCGCCGTATCACGATATTTGTTTCCAAAAATGTGATTTTTGATCTCGAAAATCACATTTTTGGCACTTTTTGGTCAATATTTTCAAAACTAAAAATGTTTAAGCCAAAAATATAAAGTGCTTCCTAGATAATTGACTTTAGATGATTTTGGTGAAATTTTGAAATTTGTAATTATAAACTGATTTTGTTAAGTTGTCCGAAAATTGTTGGCGCCAAAAAAGTGATTTTTGGGAAAAATTGTAGAAATCACTATTTGTTGGGAAATTTAATACCAAAATTGGCATAGTGGCATAGCTAGGCTTTAGTAGCAGGCTGTCAATTTTTAAGAATTGCCACCGAGTCAGTATTTGAGAGGGGGATTGGGGAGAATTGCCACTGAGTCAGAAACTTGAGGGGGGAGGGGAGGAGGAGGATTGCAAACATTTAAAAAAAAAAAATGTGGTTTTTTATTTGTTGTCGCCTTAACAGTAAAACAAGAACACACTGAATACCTGAATTTAATTTATAATGTACTTCCATCCCTGTGTGCCTCAAGGTATATCAATCCATTTCGAGCAGACTCAATGACATCTGGGGCATGACGGGACGTAAAGTTGACGCCAGACAGGTCAAACAGAAAATCCTGACGCTGAAAAGAATCTACTACAAACAACTGTACGAACCCAAGGACAAGGCAGAAGATGTTCCTCCTGCTAGTCTGTGGCCATTTTACCAAGATGTGCATGAGATTCTTAGCAGAGGGCGTGGGTCGTCACCGATTGATCCGGAAGAATTTGAAAACGCTGATTCCGACTGGGAGATGGAGGATGATGGGAAACTGAAAGGAGGAAAAGGTCGGTTTTTGAGATTGCACTATTTTAATAAAATTAATTGAGATACCGTATTTTCCCTATTAAGTGACCATTTGATGGTCATTTGAAGATGCTGACCATGTGATGGTCATTTGACGGTACCTGTTTGTAACCCTTTTCCTGTGGGATTTAGAAAAAAAAAACTTTACCAAATGAAAGAATAAAGATTCAATTTTTTCAAAAAAACCCCTCTATTTTGATATTTTAATCCCTCTGCAACTATTTTATCCAATATCTCAAAATACAATGTCCCAAAATCACACCTAATTTGCCTGATCGTATCACATATATTTGTGATAACTTTGCAACATTGCAAAATATAAATTGTGATATTATATGGCACCCTTATTACTAATCAGTGGGATTGTCTTCTCGGGTCATGGTTGGTTAGTTAAGTTAGTTGGTTGGTCGGTCAGAATTTGCTTCAAATGCAAAGATGCGAGTTCCTAAAGTTAATTTAGATTAATCAGGAAATTTTCTGAAATGTTGGCTGTACAAATCTTGAAACACAAGAAACAATGTGGTAAAATGGGGTTCGGGATTGGATGGACAGGGAAGCCTTGATTGTTTAGTTGCTTGGGATGATCTAATTGTTCAGATAAAAGGAGGAAATACATCGGCTTTTGGCTTTTTTAATCGTGATCTACTTGATCAATCAAGTTGTTTATATAAAATCTGCTCTTGGGTCCTTGTATAAACACAATTACAGGGATCATGACAAATTTAGGAAACTCTAAAAAGTTTTAAAAAGACAAATGATGAAAAAATCAAGAATAAGGTTAAATTACGACAATGCGAACCCAAAAAGTTTGAAAATGACAAATGACGAAAAGAGTAAGGTTAAATTACGACAATGCGAACCCAAAAAGTTTGAAAATTACAAATGACGAAAAATCAAGAGTAAGGTTAAATTGCGACAATGCGAACCTACTAGAAGGACCCAGTGCATGGTATTAGGCTGTGAAGCAAGACAATTGTCATGACTTCCTTAGGTGTGTAAGGGTAAGTTCTCACATTTATGTTTACTGTTTGTTTTTTCGATTAAGTTCTTTCTAATGGCCAAATGTATAAAATAGTTTTGTTTAACCTCCACTGATCCCAAATTAAAGGAATTTCAAAAATACCTTGAAAACATACCTTGAAAGTACTACATTTGATTATAGGTAACAACATTTAAATTTATTTTAAAAAAAAATTCTGACCGACCAACCTAACTCCTAAATAATTACTGGGCGTGGAGGATAACCAAACACTTTTTTGTTGGCCTAATTTCAGTTTACTGCAGAATAACAGTATGACACTTTATGACAGTGTTCAAATTAAAGGTTTGTGATCTTTCCAGGGAACGCCCTCAACATTGAAGAGAAAAAAAATTGAAAGAAAATTTTCTTGCAGATTTACATTTCTGATCATAAATCGAACATACATTCCAAGTTACAGGGCGATACGATTCTTAATTACTTCAAAATCATGATTTTAGAGTGAAAATAAACTGTCGGATAACACCGACAGTTTATATTTTCACTCTAAATTCACTCTAAAACCATGATTTTGAGGTAATTAGGAATCGTATCGCTCTGTAACTTGGAATGTATGTATGATTTATGATCAGAAATGTAAATCTGCAAGAAAATCTACTTTCTAAAAAAATACTGAATAGAGGGCGCTCTCTGGAAAAGATCACATAATATGCCTTTAAGAACAAATATCAGGTTTTCCAACGGTTAACCATGTTATGAAATACGGTTTTCTGCTAATGCTTTTGGTTGTCTGCCAAAGTAACTACAGTACAAATATTCAAAAAGTATGGTCATCGATGGATAACCTGCACTGCATTGAAATTTAGGTTATCTGCCAGCATTTTTGGGCTTCAGGAAGCCCGGATTACCACTTAATTTGAACACTGCTTTATGAAGATTAATCGTAAAATGAATTTGAGATAAGGCCAAACAAAAAAAAGGTTTGTCTCAGATGACATGAGAGACTGAAAATCTAATGCGGTCTGCTGATTTTTTTTAAAAAAAATCTATTTAGATCTGATCGTCATTTGTTTGGTCAAAAAGTTGGATTTTGCAAGATTTTTTTTAGAAAATTGAAAAAAAAAAGAAAAAAATGAAAAAAAAACAAACCCACTAAAAAAAAAAGATAACGCGGGCCGTTTCGGGAATGCGCGCGGGTCATCTGAGACAAAACTTTTTTTTGTTGGCCTAATGGCATTTTAAATAAATATCTATTAGAAAATGTCAAACTTCAGTGTTACCTAGCGTAAGTATTACGACTTAGAAACTTTGTCCCCATTTTGAGAAAAAATAATTGAAAGCAAAGGTTTTACATGAAATCTGACGACACTGGGATTCGAATCCAGGACCTTTCGCTCCCAAAGCAAATGTCATAGGCTGTATAGTGCTGTTAGTTAATGTAGTAAATTTGATCCTACAATTAGGTAGGGTAGGTAGCCCGTGGCCCCATAGTCTATGTGTAGTATAGATTATGGAATAAATCTGTGTAACTAATACAGGGCTGGAACTTCAGGGTTTTTTCAACCAGCCAATCGGGCAGGTAACTCACAAAAAAATCCCTGCCCAACAGGAATTCCACCAGCCAGTGTAACGCACTTACACTGTGAGTTTGAAACATTTTACCTGCCAGGTACTTTTGTATTATCACCCGCCCGACGCAAAAGTTACCTGCTATGGGCAGGCAGGCGGGTGGTATTTCCAGGCCTGAACTAATATAATAGAAGTCTTTGCATTACATGTAGATTGATTTATAATAAGCTAAATCATAGGTTGAATCAAAAAAACTAATATAGAACGGTAAAAACGGTATAAAAACAAATAAACTGGACAATTGAAGGATGTTCAGGAATTTATTCAAGTGTTAATTACCGCAGTTCACTTCTGGACCCAGGTGGTGCCATGTATTCAAATCCAAAATTTGAAAATGAACCGTCAAAATATTGATTGTGTTGGGGGAAAATGGTGAGGCAGAAGCTCACTGGCAGAAATAAAAGTTGTTATCTTAAGGGAAGTGTCAACCCTATTATTTTGATGATCAACTTTTGCTTCTAAGTTTGAGAATATTGAATAAAAGTACATAAAAGTATACATTTTTAAAAAGGAAATTTGATAGGGAATCCGATGGTGATATCAATGTGATACCAAATAAACTAAATTTTGAGAAATGAACCAAAAAGCAATTTTTTTACCCCAAATTTTTCAGACAGCATAACTATAAAATAAAAAATGGTAATTTGTTCTAATATACGTTTTTGTAAACAAAACAATTTTGTCTAGGAGGCAATTTTTTCTTTTTCTAAAATAAAGCTTGGTTTTGGAAATATTGCTAAAAACATCGGAAAAGTGTAAAAGTCGTGTTTTTTTGCATACATTCCGCTAGAAATGGATGCATATCTCGAGTTTAAAATCCAAAATCGAAAAAATAAAAAATTGCCTCCTAGCGCTGAAAGTCCTCTACACAATGGTAGTAAAAGCTTACCTGATAGTTTGATATATTTTTAGTTATGTTGTCTGAAATTTCGTAAACTTACTTCAAATTTGAACTTCTAGAAAACATCGATTTAGTAAAAATATTGACATTTTCCACCATTTAAAGCTAAATGTTCACGGAATACACGGGCGTGTGACCTAAAAAGCGAGTATACTATTATGAACAATCATAATAAACTATCAGATTCAATTTGTATTGTCACAATGTGAAGAAATTGGAAGAAAACTGAAATTTAAATGATCGTAAGATTGGCCTTTGTTTACATTTTTAGACATTGTTTAGCGCTCTTTTGTTTTTCGCGTCTACGCAATGATCGAACAGTCGTCGCAGCATTTGAAAAGCGCGGAACTCCGCTTAAATTCCCGCCAAATAACCACGCGCCTTTTCCTGACTCAAACTTACCAAAACAACAATTTTAAATCACCCAAAAGAACGGGAAATAATCGCTTACGATTAGTTACTTATGATGGTAATGATAGAATACATATAAAAGTATTAAATAATAGAGAAATATGAAATTCAATTTTTGAAACAAGTGCCAGGTTGACACTGCCCTTAACTGTGGTGTCTACGCCCCTTGATTTAGCCCTTATTATCTGTCACTCAGGAACTCCTATCTTACTTTTTAACTATCGGAAAATCTTCACTTACTTATAGGGCCCCACCATGGACATTATTTTACCCATGGGGTAAGATCAGCCAAGAAAAGACACATGGCAAGTTGCAAAAAGGAAGAATCTCTCAGAAAATGTATCACTTATCAAAAAAGTTCACAGAATTATTTTTTTTCTCTGGCCTGATGTACCTGCAGCAAAATATGAGAGAAAGGGAGTTTTCAGCTTGCTCCCTAAAAATAGGGAATGGATTGTTTGTGGTTGCTCAAGGCTTGGTTCCAAAACATACAGCCCTGTCATCAAGCTATTTGATCATTACATCATAATAAGGGGAATAATTTCTGTTGTGTTGCCCTCTCTGGTACCAAAAATCTTGGAAGTAGGTCAATTTTCCTTTTCTTTTTTTTCCCCCCTTTTTTTTCCCCTTTTTTTTCTTTTTTTTGCTGACAAATATTACTGACAAACTGTTGTTCATGACAAGGCAAAATTGGTAAAAGTCAATTTGACTAATGGTTCTAGTGTGATAATAGTTTATAAGCAATCTATTCAAGCAAACTTATTCAATTCAAGTAGAAAATAGTAATATTTTAACAATTGGGTACCTTTTTTTTTAATGCGACCCTGATTTTTGACATTTTAAGATCGGTCACTAAAGTTAACACAATATTTGTTTATGTTTTTGGCCTAATATACATTCCTATAATTTCAACAGGGAAAATGACTCGTCTATATTCCAAATGGACCAAAAAGGAAACTAGACATCTTCTGTCTATATGGAACGAACCAGACATCCGCCGACAAATCGCCCAAGTAACCACGAGACAAAAACCTGTGTACCAGGACATTGCTGACCGCATGAACGATGTATTTGGGAAGAAAATCAAACGGTCCAGAAATCAGATCAATTACAAGATCAAGGACATGAAACTTTTGCACAAAGATGTGAACCGTAAGATACGGGAGGTGAAGAATCGGAAAATGAATCCGAATAAACTGTGGTGTTTTTATCGCGATGTACATGCGATATTGAAGGGGGAAGGTCAAAGTTCATCATCACTGGATGAAGAAAGTTTACTGGATGATGATGATGATGATGATATGGATGGAGGAGATGAGGACATGGATGTCTCCAGGGAAGGAGATGGGGACGAACTAAATGGGGACAAACAGGACAGGGACAACCAAGATGGAGACAACCGGGAGAGAAGAAGTAAGGCTAAAAATGCTTCTGCAATTTCTTTAACAAAGCAAAATAAAAAGACAAGAGAGAGGATTAGGAAAAAAACAGAATCAAGCATAACAGCAGGTAGGTATGTTTCCGCCCATGCCCATGCCGGAAACATGACGTACACAGCCAGTTACTTATGCCTGACATCATGGTTACCTGCTGATGGGTGTTGTATATTTACAAAGTATCACTTCGAGTACTGTTAAAGTACCAACCAAAGTCCTGCACAGTACCAGTAACTCTACTAGGCAAAAAAAAATGTTATGTTGTCCTCCACAACTTTCAGAGAGGAGGGGCGGACGGGCGGATTTGATTTTGGATTTGATTTTTTTTCTTTTTTTCTTCTTTTACCAGCGGAAGCTCAAAGTTCAGCCAACAAGAAGTTGAAATCACTCTAAAAGTTGCACATATATGTTATAAACACTTTATTTAATATTCAATGCCATTTAAACTGTTTAAAAAAAATCTGGAAAAAATCTGAAAAAAATCCCTGAAAAAAAAAAAAAAAAAAAAAAAATCAAAAAAATCTGAGCGGCCCTAAATCTGACGAGCGGGCGGTCGAGGACAACATAACAATTTTTTTTTTGGCCCTACTATGTAGATAATTTGATTGTACCACCCATGTACTGTACAGTTTCCATACAGGTATCTAAGCATGTAGCCGAGTAACCGTGATGCCGGGCATGGCTGTGTACCCACTGAATGATATAAATTATTTAAATAACTATATAAGCTTCTGAAAAATGAAAGTGTATAAAATGTCTGCTAAATCACTCTACTTTACAAATTTAAAGTGGAAATTCACTTGGGAAAAAATGGGTTAATTTTGACATATCTGTCCATTTTGTATGCTCTTTATGGTCTGCGTCACCATTTTGCATCACACATGAAGCAATTTCAACAAAAGATTGCACCCCAACAATCAACCCAGAGTATGTTTGGAGTGATTTTTGGGATACTATTTAATCTATTGTGTATAACAAGAATCACTCCCAACTCAAAATGTGCAGTTCTAAACATGTGTATTGCACTAGGGACGATGCTTTTTATGCCAAATTTGGATTCTCTGATCCATTTCCTTTCCAAAAAAGTATACTTTTATATACATTTGAGTCATAGTTCAATAATTACAGCACTCAGAAAATTCAATGAAAAACTTCCTTAATGCAGAGAATTTTAATTTGTGTCCTTGTAAAAAAATAAATTTCTTTAGTAAATTAAGTTTACTTATATTGTCACTGTTAATGTTATCTTTTGTGAAGTATCTTTTTCAATCATAGTGCATTTTGTAATTTTGTATTGCCCTCTGCAGATCGCATACTGTGGGATGACACCCAAATTCGCTCCCTAGTTGAATTATGGAGGAAGCCTCACATTGGACGTCAGATTGCCAAGCCGTTAACAAGATACAAGAAAGTCTACAAGACCATCGCCGATCACGTAGTAGCTGAAACCGGCATCCCCTGTACTGAAACGCAACTCAAGATGAAGACAAAAGAAATGAAACGAAAGTACAGGGTTGCCAGGGTGAAAATGAACAAGTTGGGTGAAATGGGAGAGGTATTGGAAGAAAGCTGGGAATTTTACGAGGCTATGCACGAGATAATGACTCGAGAATATTCAGAAATGTCCGATACAGAGGAAGAGGAAGAGAGTGATAGTACAGATGGTCCCGGAGTCGTGAATGAGACGCCAGATCATGAGAAAAAGCGTAATTGGCATCGTGATTTTAAAGGTAAAACCACCAGCGGTAGAATCTTGTCACACCCTCCCCCAAAACAAATAGATAAATTAAAATAAAAAATGTACGGTTCCCTAAGAATAAAAAAAATAAAAAAATAATAATGACGTCTCCCTGATTCAACTGGTGGTGATCTTTAAACAAGATACAAACATATATACCATTTATGATATTATATTAATGCAACAGGGTAAAGAGGGAACTAGTGTGATTGCCTCACAGTCCAGAGGTGTTATGAATTCCCCGCGCAAAACGGAGGGAAGTGGACGTATTCATCCAACACCAATGGACCAGTAATTCACACTTCTTCCTGATATAAACCATGGTGTATTTGTTATACCATACATCATAAATATTTCATGAAATTGTGTTGTAGGCCGTACCGTATCGTCTGCATTGTTGTCTTTGGAGTAGAATTCCCCTCCTTTGGTATGGATCTCGGAGTAGTACTTATGAAGTGTGATGCATTCCCACCGAATGGGTATGGACCCTCACAATCGCCTCCGTAAAACTGCTGTAACTCCTTTATTATTCATTTAATCTATATAAAAGTATACATTTTTTGAATTATCGACTAAAAAGTGCCAAAAAATGCTTCCTAGGGAATTGTATTAGGAATATAATAAAACTAGTATGACAAAATTTGACAAAATATATTTTGAGTTATCTTTGCAGAACTTTAAATGGGTCAAAAAATGTCTTTTTTATAATTTTCTCCAAAATTGTCAATTTCATGATCATGGTTGGATTCATTGAACCCTTTTCTGCCAAAAAATGTATACTTTTATATAGATTAAATGAATAATGAAGAAGCTACGGCAGCTTTACATAGGCTATACCTGAGGCCCCCCCCCCTTAAGCTGCTCAATTAAATGTCTACAATGTCGGGATCCTTGGTGCTACAATAAGTGGAGAAGATTCCACCTGCTTTCTGTATAACTTCTCTTTAGTTCGTTTTGTGTCCTTGCCATCCAGTACATTTGTAAATCTTTCTCGGCCTCATTCAGCAAAACGACCAGCAGATGCCGCTATTTTGACAACAGGATTCAGCTCAGTCCATCTTGTCTTCATAATGCGTATGTCCATATATATAGTGTGTAGTTTGGTCATATGTTTGTAGAATTACGTTCAGGGGATGAGAAGAGGTGTGGTTTGAAGGTGCCATAGTACCCTAATTCCCCACCTCCCCCGCATCTGCGTCGTTCTCATAAGCGAGGAAGTAGACGAAATACAAGAGATGAAATATAAGCTTTCTTGCGCTGGCGCAATTGACCAATAAAATTCCGTAATTAGCTGATGACATTTTATGATGTACAGTAATTCTTTTTATCACCTACTTTATGCGCAGGGCGAAATAATTGGGATGAAGCTCAAGTGGAAATTCTGATGGCACTTTGGAGGGACCCTCTAGTTGCCAAAGAAATTGCCAAAGTCACCACAAAACCTAAGCAAGTCTACAAGGACATAGCCGAACACATATCTACAGTTACGGGAGTAGTGCGCACCGATCAACATATCCGCAAGAAAACCAAGGACATGAAATCGATGTACAAGAAAATATGTGCTGAGGTGAAAAGCAACCCCCTTGAAGGGGTCAAGTTGATGGATGGTTGGTCAGTATATAAGGATATGCATGAGATTCTGACAGCTGGCAGTAATTCATCATCGTCACTTTTGGACGAAGAGCAAATTGGGGAGGATGATCAAGATAAATTGGACGAAGAGCAAATTGGGGAGGATGATCAAGATAAGTTGGAGGAAGAGCAAATTGGAGAGGAGGATCAAGATAAGCCTGATAAGGAAGAGGGGGAGGTAGAGAATGATAGAGAAGATGGTCCTGATGTTTTGAAGAAGACTCGGGTTGATGGGAAAAGGCGCAAGTGGCATCGTGAATTTAAAGGTAAAACTACCTGCAGTAGAAGCTTGTCACACATTTATATGGTTTTGTGTAAACAATTGATGGGCCCGCATGGAGGCCAATGAATCATGGTTCATGTTTTAAGACCAGGGTTATAGCTACGCCGGTCGGTGCTGGCACTCATGCTGGCCGACCGGCACTCTAAAAAAAATAGGTAGAAAAATAAATAATAATAATAATCTTTTTAAACATTTTGTGGATAGAATCATTAAACTGCCTCATAAAACAAGAATTTCTATGGCAGGAACTATCTTAGTACATTAAAAAAACTAAAAATATCAAGAAGGCCTCTGGACCCCCATGCCATGATCCACAGCACTTCTTTCGCTACACTTAATCTGTTCGCCGTCACTAAAATTAGCCGTCACTCAATCTGGCCTAGCTTTAACCCTGTTTAAGACTAACAGCCAATTTTGTACCTCCCTCGGGGGGGGGGGGGGGGGGGGGGGGGGGGGGGGGGGGGGGGTGATGATTTCTACACCTGAACCATAGGGTTATATTCAGAACTATATTTAATGTCAGATACATTCAACACGTGTTGGTCAGTCACTTCAAAGTCACACTGTTTTACTCAATCAATGGTAACTGCACTTCCGAATTCAGGATTTAAAAATAATTAGTTCTTCTTTATAAATCCAACTTATGGAGATACTAATGGTGGGCAAACTGACTGTGAATCTTGCTAGATATTATTTACAAAATACAGAATCTATGGTGTTAAATTAATTTTAAAAAGGGGGCATCGACACAATTACATTTTTACGTTTCTTTTTGTTTATCCTTGTTATATCAACTGATTTATACAAACAATATTTGAAAATACGTTCAACCATATTTTTGAAAAGGAATCGGAGTCTACTGAACATGGATATCAAGAGTAAAAGGCAATTAAAACATCTGGTATTGCAGCGCCCTCTATTGCTCAAATGTGTCAGATTGGCAGATTGGCTGGATAAAGCCACTGGTGGAATGAGTATATGCCTGGGTCTTTAAATAGGGCCCAGGACTACTGTCTTTGTGAATACAGACCATAGATAGAGATGTCCTTTTTTGGTACTCAAATCCTACAAACTTTTAACATTTTGATTATCCTTAATCGTATTTTATAGAACGTACACCGTGGAGTGAAGAGCAGATTGAATTGCTGCTGAAGATATGGAAGGAACCTCGCATCGCGTCACAAATTGCATTAGTAACAACACGATTTAAAAAGGTGTACAAAGAAATCACGGAACGTCTGTCGGCCGCACCCGGACCGGTGCATGTCGAAGCCCAGGTCCGAGTGAAAGTGCTGGCCATGAAGAAAATGTACAAGAATATTACTCGTAAGATGAGAGACTTTCCCGATGGAGGATGGGAGGGTAACTGGCCTTGTTATAAAGCTATGCGAGAGATTATGGACCAAGATTTTGTCGAGGAGGAGGATGAAGGAGAGGAGAAAGAGGAGGTTGTGAAGGAGGTGGAGGAAGAGGAGGAGTTGGATGAGGACGGAGAAGATGACGAAGATTATAATGCCGAAAATGATGATGATTATGATGATGATGGCGAATCACCTGTCTCACAGAGGCAGAAGGTGAATGAGGATGAGGGTACAGCTCACCACCGTAAGAGACGTAAGTTACTTAAAGGGAAAAAATTGCTCTGTAGTCTATTTATCCATCACGAGACAGTGACGTAATTGAGTCATTCATTAGTTGCAGTACATAAGCGGGCACGCCTACACAATGTGCTGGCATATATACAATTGCATGTAGAAAGGCGGGAGACACATACGCATAAATTTTGCACCTGTATTTACATCACCGTCTCCTGATAGAAAAATAGACTATTAAGGGCAGATGGACCTCTCGAGTAAGGTTACTTGGTCAGGCTTTATTCTTCATAACTTTAGGAAATATTTGCCAAATTTGTCAAAAAAAATCTTAATTCTAAAATGTGTTCAAAATGTTCCCAAAAATGTAAAAACAGATTGTTAAAAAACCCAGGTCAGTCGGACTTATAGAGAACAGGGTTTTGTCCTTGGCCTAATTACAAGAAGTTACCTAATCAAATAATTATATTAAAGGTAGATGTTCCGATTTTCAACTTGAAGTTTTCTATTCTACATGAAAGGTCATCCTTAAAAACGTCGTGTCCCAAAATTTGAGATGCATAGCTATTAATGGTTTTTATTTTAGATGCACAAGATGCTGTGAACTGTACCATTACGTACCCATTGAGTAGTACACAAACTATATCGGTGGTACCACCATTCGCGGTAATTCAACGCTATTTCGTCGATTTCTCTGTCATTATACCGAATTAGGCCGTCAAATTTCAGTATGATGATGAGAAAAATACGAGCTTTCATATGATATGAAAATCTCCGTATGTTTGAAATAATTCTGTGTTACGAAAATGTGATCGGGTCATCTTCCTTTAATATATGACGTATAAGGCTTGGGATTTTTGCCCTTTCTGGGCCACCTACAATACTATCTTCCCCTACTAGAGACTCCTGATTTGCTCATTTCTGATTCTGATTCTGATCTATTACCACCTTTGTCTTCTTGTCAGGACGCCAAAAACTCTGGGACCATGCCCAAATACAGACGCTAATATCCTTTTGGAAACAGCCTCACATCACTTACCAAATTGCCAAACCCTCAACCACACACAAGAAGGTATACCAAGACATCGTCGACCACCTCGCCCTCATGCATGGGTCAAAGATCAACACTACGCAGATCAGATGGAAGGTCAAAGACTTGAAAAGGGTGTATAGGAGAATAGCGGCAAAGATTATTAACTTGCCAAAAGCGAGGGCGAAGACGGAGACAGCAAAGTGGTGTTTTTATCAAGATATGCATGACATAATGAGTAGTAAGAGTAGTGTGGAGGAGATATCGGATGCGGAGGAACAGGACGGCATCAAAACTCACAGCAGGTTAAGCAGCCAATCGAAAAGAGGTCAGTTGCAAAGGTGCCAGTTTTTATGGTAATTTCCCAACGTATAGATGAGGTGACATTTGTTGACATTTAGGACGCCCTCTGTTGGTTTGAGACAAACCACACCGGGCAAGAGTTCCTATAGTTTACATAGGCCAAATCAGGTTTCTAACTAGATTGTGGTGTCACAGCAAATTGTTATCAAAACTGTCTTTAAACTTGCTTAGGAATGCTATAAGCTATCGCATTTCACAAAAAAAACCTAAAACTAAATGAGTTTTACAATTCATTAGAAAGAAATTTCATGTTGTCTTCATTAACTTTACTGTATATTCTGCCTGGAGGGAAACAACAGAGGGTGTCCCATTTGTAAATACATGACATCATAGGTCACCTCATCTATAGGCCTACACAGTGTTGTATATGTTCAGCCTTACACTGCCGCGCAAAAGTATTTCTCCCCCTTGAAACTTGCAAGTTATCACTGTGTTGTCGACAAAGTATTAAACCATCAGACCCAATTACCATTTAATTGTGTTCATTGTACATTTTATACCAATATATTCATGCTTCCTATTCAGATTCGTGATTTAAAAGCATTACAATTCATGATTTTATCGGGCAAGTCAAAATTCCAATGTTAAATCGTCGTAGTAAATCACCTCATGAATATCAATTAGCTAATTTTCGGCAGTGTAACGCTATGGGAATTTTCAACTGAGATCAACTGGTGATGGAAAACTCCATGTGCAGATTTTTATAAATGATAATTGGCATGCGCAGTTTATTGGAATACCTTCAGAAGGAACCATTCCAGCTTTAAAAAAACAGTTATTTTTGTGACGATGGTTTATGTTTTTGGCAGATATTCATCTTTATTTAAGGCACATCTAAAATGATTTTCAATACAATCGGGCTGAAATAACATGGAGAACCAGCGATTTTACATTGGAATTTTGACTTGCTCTGTAAAATCATGAATTGTAATGCTTTTAAATCATGAATCTGAATAGGAAACATGAATTTATTGGTTTAAAATGTACAATGAACACCATGAAATGGTAATTGGGTCTGATGGTTTCATACTGGCATAATTCTGTTATACCCTCCACACCCTACATTAGTAGTATGCGTCGTTCTTAAAAATCATGCACTGTGAATACCCCTGTGAAGGGTATAACAGAATTACTCCTTAATACTTTGTCGACAACACAGTGATAACTTGCAAGCTTCAAGGGGGAGAAATACTTTGGCGCGGCAGTGTATAAGGTGTCACACTACTAAATAATCTCCCAATACTTTTTGTGCTTAAGAGATCAAATTATAGTATAATTTTCTCAGCTATTGAGCAACTGGTTTGTTCAAATCATTGTTTTCTTTGAAGATACTGATGTCCTCTATAAAAACCAACATATTTTTTGATTTTCGACTAAAATTTGTAAAAAAAAATGAAATTTTGCGAAAAAAAATTGAACTTTTTGATTTTGTTAAAAAAAATATATAAAAAAATGAAGATTTTGGGATGGAAGGATTTAGAGGGCCCGAGAACAATCAAACATTTTTTGTTTTGTTTGGCTTAAAGGCTCAACCTGGAACTTTACACAAGTTTGCTATACAAACTCTGTATTTGATAAAGCTTCCTTTTGTTTTAGATGCAAACTAATATTTCTTTTTATCACCTACTTTATGCACAGTGCGAACCAATTGGGATGAGGCTCAAGTAGACATTCTGATAGCACTCTGGAAGGACCCTCTAATTGCCCAACAAATTGCCAAAGTCACAACAAAACCGAAACAAGTCTTCACGGAGATAGCGGAACACATATCTACAGTTACGGGAGTAAATCGCACCGATCAACACATCCGCAAAAAAATCAAAGACATGAGAGTAATGTATAAGAAAATCAGTGCTGAGATGAAAAGCGACCCCGAAGAAGGGGTCAAGATGATGGAAGGCTGGTCAGCGTACAATGATATGCATGAGATTATGACAGCCGGCGGTAAATCGTCACTGTTGGACGAAGAACAAACTGGAGAGGATGATCGTGAAATGCAAGATGATGATCAAGATTTTGTGAAAGTAGAATTTAGTGCTGTACATTAAAGGCATATTATGTGATCTTTCCAAGTAGCGCCCTCTATCATTGATTTTTACTATGAAAGCAGATTTTCTTGCAGATTTGCATTTTTGATCATAAATCATAAAGATCGTCCAAGTTACAGATCTATACGATTCCTAATTACTTCAAAATCATGGTTTGAAAATAGATTGTACCGCTTGGGTACAATCTATTTTTCAAATGTTACTCTAAATTCACTCTAAAACCATGATTTTGAGGTAATTTTTAGGAATCATATTGCTCTGTAACTCAAAAACATTTATGATTTATGATCAGAAAAGTAAATCTGCAAGAAAATCTGCATCCAATTTTCTTTTGAGGATTGAGGGCGTCCCCTGGAAAAGATCACATAATATGCCTTTAATATGATGGTTGAAGGAAATTATATGATAAAATCAGAATAAACAGTGGTGTAGCTAAGTTGTTCATATGGGGAATAAAAGGGAACAAACAAGGACTTTACTAGGCTGTCAACTCTTGAGAATTGCAGCCGAGTCTTGAGAAACTTGCTCGAATCGACTCGAATGTTGGGGTGGCAACCCCCTCCCCCCTCTGGCTATGCCACTGAGAATCAAATTTCATATTCTTAATTAGAATAAACATGGTTAGAGGGAAAATACTGCTCACTAAATTAAATGTTTCTGTTTTATGAATAATGAAGAGGAGACTGGAGAGGGTTAAGATTTTGTTAACCCCATGACCTGCTGATTGGTAGAAATTAAAGGCATATGATGTGATCTTTTCCAGGGGGTGCCCTCTATTCATAATTTTTTTTAGAAAATAGATTTTCTTGCAGATTTACATTTCTGATCATAAATCATAAATAAGTTCCGATTTACAGAGCGATATGATTCCTAATTACTTTAAAATCATGGTTTAAGGAGTGAAAAAAACTGTCAGATCTGCGCGACAACTTATTTTTCACTCTATTCACTCGAAAACCATGGTTTTGAAGTAATTAGGAATCGTATCACTCTGTAACTCAGAATATATTTATGATTTATGATCAAAAATGTACATCTGCAAGAAAATCTACTATCTAAAAAAAATCATGAATAGAGGGCGCCCCTGGAAAAGATCACATAATATGCCTTTAAGGATGTGTCAAATGTTGTGCCAATTTTTAAGAGACATTGTTAGAATAATTGCAATTTTCAAAAAGATTATTATAAAATATTCATGTAAAGAAAAATTGTATTTGGTTATCAAGATGATTATATCATGTAATTGACCAATGGGAATTATTGTATGAAAGACAGGTAGTGCCCAGGGGGTGAAAGGCATATTATGTGATGTTTTCCAAGGGGCACCCTCTATTCATGATTATTTTTAGAAAGTAAATTTTTCTTGCAGATTTACATTTTTGATCATAGATCATAAATATATTCTGAGTTACAGAAATAAGTTGTCGCGCAGACCTGACAGTTTATTTTCACTCTTTAAACCATGATTTTGAAGTAATTAGGAATGATCAAATTGCTCTGTTACTCAGAATATATCCTTGATTTATGATCAGAAATGTAAATCTGCAAGAAAATCTACCTTCTAAAAAACATCATAACTAGAGAGTGCTCCCGAGAAAAGATCACATAATATGCCTTGAAGTGGAATTTGGTGCTGCACATTAGTGCGTGTGATGATAGGAATACAGGTTACTGTAAAAGTGGAAATGTTCGAGCATGAAAATTCTTGAGCTTCGCACAATTTAAACAAGTTTGCTTTTTTATTTTTGCGATTTTGAGCTTCCGTACATAGACCTACATACAACAAAAATATATTTGTGCGTGTTTATTAATGCGCTTCTGATCTTAGCGTGATAATAAATGCAGCGCAAATATTTCCACTTTTGCAGTACGATGTGTCCTGTCACATCGAAACAGACCAGTGTTGTGAGCAAACCTTTTTTGCAGAAAATAACACGCTCAAAAGATGAGGAAAACAAAGGAGCTACATACAATTATGTTCCATGTTCGATAACCTCATTTTAAAGCTTAAAATAGTTTTGTAACAGGAAATTTAAAAAATAACAATTTTTAAATTCTACAGACAATTGGTTTGTTTTGACGTGATTGGTCGCATGATTTGTAGAATCAATCGTCTTTTCCTTATTTTTGATAATATGAGACCTGTCATCACAAAATGAGAGTTAAGTCGGAAAATTTGATTTTTAAGGTTTGTCCAGATTCAGAATACTCAAGAAACAAGCTTTAAAATTATATGCAACATGTCATATTTGATCAATGTTTTCCCTGTCAAAATTAAAATTGAAATTGCAAAATTTCTTTGTGTTCTATAGATTTTTGGCGTGTTCATTGGACCATATCTCCTAATGCACACTGGCGACTTAACGCTCATTTTGTGGTGACAGGTCTCATATATATAAATACTTTGGCAAGAGGAGGAAATAGAGCAAACTAGATTATATTTTATGTTCTTCTATTTTAGTCATACCTTTAATTGTTGAACTGTAGATATTTTACATACCTTTTCGTCCCTACATATTTTAATAACTTAGTATTTTATATTTTAGTGATTTATTTAGTCCAGCGTCTGAGGTTTTCTTCCTTAGGAGCGATATTTCAGTTTCAGTTTATTAAACACAATACAAACATACAGCAAAAAATTCATACTTTTTGGTTGGCTTATTCAGAGCAGCTTAAGGGCTCACAAACTATGTAAACTTCCCAGTATTATTATTGATAATTATTTTCCTTTAGTTAAGGTAGCTTCAGATCATCTGATCCTGATGAAAAATGATGGGTGATAGGCCCATATCCAGTCCAACCGCAGCGGGCCAGAGGAGGGGGTCAATGGTTATTGCCCATTGCACTTTTGGCAATAAAATTAACAAAAAAATGTCTGAAAGACATGAAATTAAAATAAAAATAAAAATATGAGTTAACGAGGTCTGAAATGGCTTAAAGACACCCTTAATTCATGCTGCAAGATGATCCGCTCGCTGAGCTTATATGATGGTATATTATAAGTAGCTGTAAGTGCCCCTTTTTAGAATTGTTCAGTCGAGTGAGCTTGCCCTAAAAAATAAACCATGCAGTATTGGTTTTGTTATGGATAAATATCATCATGTTATGTAATTAAAAAATAAAGGTATTAGTGAAAGTGAATATACAGATAGATTTTCAGAGCTGGGTTGAAGCGGCTTGACGCTTTCAAGGCAATATTAGCCTCTTTGTCAGTGATATGATGCTCCCTGGTTACTTACATTGCCACCTGGCTTGTATTGTAAACATTAAAAAAACATGGATTAACATTTTTTGCAACCAGGGACTCCAGACCTACAGTACCACAAAACTGTCAACACAATGAGGTTTTTCTGGGGACACTAAGTTTGTTGATATAGTAACAAAATAGGGATTTTGTGGGGGAAATCTAAAAGGCCATCAAGATCAAGACACACTTATCTGATGAGATATGGGCTACATGTAGCACCTATACCTGCCATATGTGATGTGTTCTACCGAAACCAGACACAATTGGGCAAGATATCAAAATTGAGTTAGTAATTGATTATTAAAGTAGAGATCTTCAGCTTTACAATGGTACTTTTTTTTTTAAATTGGACTTCCCAAAGCGGAGTTAAATCATTTTCAAGTTCGTCTTTATAAAAACTCCAAGCTGAGATATCATCCTTAAAATTTATTTACAAGAAACTCAAATTCCAAAAAAATCACCCAATATAAGCAATTTGCATTCAGCTTTTACATTATATTTTTGAAAATGTCAACAACACAAAATAATCAAAAAAACAAAATCTATACAAAATCACAAATCAAAACAAACTGGGTCGGCCAGGCCAGTATTATAGAATAGGGTGGTTTTTATCGTCGCCTAATCCTATGTTTACCATGTTTTACAGACATGAATTTCTAAGGACAGCCCAACACGTACCACCAATCCCATGATTGATAACCAAAATACATGGTTTATTTTGTAAGAAAATCATGACATCAAATAAAAACTGAATTTTTATGTAACTATGTTTGTAAGTTTGTTTGTGTTTATATATCTGGTGTACTGTGGGTTTATTTAAAATCTTGTGGAGCTGACTAAATGCAACTGATGACTGACCGACCAAGTAGAGCAAAAAACGGCAAAAAAACCTGAACAAAAGGAGGACAAAATCTGCATGCTCTCTAGATGGAGATATCAGATAAGATAATCAGATAATCGCTAAGATAATAGAAATAGTAAATTTAATTAACGTGGATTCAACAACTCCTCCATACCTTTAAGTACAGTAGCAAAGCGATGTTTTGAAATAAACCATGCTGCTATGAAAACCAGCACGCCGATTAAACCGCACCATGTGGATAATGTACGTGTTTATGTGATCGCAGCCGCAGTGTGTGTTGTTTTGGAATGCATTTGAATAGAAATACACGCTTTATGAGACCTAACAGGTTGTCACCCACATCTCAGGAGGAGCAGCAGCTGGTAGATGGATAGATGTGCTTGTTTTTCATATCATAGAGAGCATCCACTTCACTCATGCCTGCCCGTAACCAAAAGGTTCTCGTTCCCGTAGTATTTGTTTGTCAGATCAATGAAATGCACAACCTTCAATACCAGTGTTCAAAGAATGACCTATACATACATTTGGCGGGTTATTTAAACGAGTATCCATCAACATGTGTATTGATCACAGATTTAGATATATGTTGTCATTGTGCAATATATCCGGTATCGCATAGCGAAATGCTACACAATTTTGAAGAATTGCTAATCAATTTCCCAATTGTATCGCATACAGATGTGATGAAATGCTACGCAATATTTGGAATTGCTACACAAATAAAATTGTATATATTGCACACTGTCTGTTGTGTTGGTCTTTTTAAATTTGGAAACAGACTTTAGTTCCTGCAAATATGGCCGATACATGGATGGCCTCTATTATGGATGGTGAGATAACATCTATCCAAATGCCTATAAAGAAAGTAGGTCATGCATTAATTGCTGCTGTCAAAACCTTGTATGTTTTTCTGGCCCTTGTATAGAGTAAAACTGCCCAATGGTATACATGGATGGGAAGTGTTACTTTAGAATGTTCAGGGGGGAAAAGTCTTAAAGGGACACGTAGTAGTGTTGAAGATTTTTCTTTTTTAAAAAGTTGTAAAATGAACAAAAATTTCCAAACAAAACAATACCTTTTTTGATGGAGAAAATCATGTAAGTTCTGGATGTTTGATTATTATATTCTTAGATTATCATTTCGTTTGTAGTATTATTAACTTAAACTAAAAAATTTCATTCTTGACTCTATACTTATAGCACAGCGTTTAAGATCCGCAAACTGGACAGACAAGGAAACACGTCTATTGATATCCTTGTGGAAGATACCAAGCGTGTTCAAACAAGTCACAGCACCCGCCAATAGACCCAAACAAGTGTACTCGGAAATTGCAGAATGTATGAATAAGTAAGTTTAACATGTGATGAAGATTTGAAATATTTTGAAAATGTTGCTTTCTAAATACAGCCACAGCACCAGCCAATAGACCTAAATATGTATATTCAGACATTGCAAAACGCATGAACAGGCAATTATCATAACTCGAAAAGTAGTAACTTACTAAAATTTATATTGGCATATATTGTTATATAGCATCAATACGACATTCTTAGTGTTAAACTCTACTGTCATGTGTGCTCAGTATCAAAGATACCTAAACAAAATCATTTTTTTCACTTTTGAGTGAAAAATAGAAAAATAGATGTTTTGTCTTTTTTCCCATAGCAAGACTTAGAATATAATAGCGGTAATTTGTTTATTGAAGGGGGTATATATGACCATTATTTTAGAGAACTATTGTAAAGTACCAAAAAGTTCTACACCAGACAGGATTGGGTTATTTACAAAATGGTCACCATGAGGAGAGTTGAGCCATTGGTCATGGGGAGAGTTGAGCATAGGGAAAACATGTAGTACATTTTGATTTTTGGACTAAAGGTGAAAAATGTATAATAAATGAGAGAAAATGTTATTTTGTGCCATGATAATAACAATTGAGCACCATATTTACTTTAAGGATTAATAAATCAAAAGTTGAAAAAATATGATTTTGTTTTTTTCACCAGCCATTTTTGTCCCTATTCACCCCCATGTCCCTATTCACCCCGTTTTACGGTAAAGAAGATTTTATATATTTTGAGGTATTTAATATTGATATCCTTGTGGAAGATACCTAGTGTGATCAAACAAGTCACTTCCAATGGATCAAAAACGTGTACTTGGACATTGCAGAATGCATGAATAGGTAAGAAGGCTCACCAGAATTCTCGCGATTAGCAATATGATGCGCCGCCATCGGTTGCTTGGGAGAGGCAAGAATACGCAGTGAATCATGGTGAGAAGTCATTATCCAAAGGCAATAATATGCAGTGCATCAGGCAAAAAAATAGCGACCCTAGATTTCCGAAAATTGGGGTCGGTCGGAAAGGGCAAGTCAACTTTTTTTGTTTTTGGCCTTATGGTGAGAAGTCATCATCCAAAGCCTGCGTAATACAAATACATCACAGGAAAACATGTTATTGGCCATTTATTTATCTACATGTACAAACTGAACAACAATGAAGTCTCCAACCGATATAGGATGCATGTTATCAAGTTTTTAAAAATCCCACTTTTTCAGACTTAGCACAGCGCTATTATCTCATTCAGCGGGTGTAGAGACGTGCTTAGCTGGGAAGTGGTTAACGCATTGGTACAGCTAAGTCTATGCATGTCTGGTTAAACTTGCTAATTTAGCATTGTCACAGGATTCATAAAATTAAAAGGTTGTGAGTTCTAGCCCGCTACAGCCAACATGTTTGTATCGTTGGGCAAGGTACTTATTAGTCTCAATTGCCTCGTGGTTCGGAAGTTACGTAGAAATGGTGCATTAAAAAAGCAATACCCGAGCATGTTAAAGGGTCACAAACTACTTAGTAAAGAGTATTAGCTTGGGATCATTCTGGTCTGTGTCTGTACACACATATTCCTAGGTAACAGGAACTCGTCGTCTATTGTCTGTCTCTATGTTTGTGTGTATGTCGCAACTTGGCGCTGAATTAGCTGCTGCCTGGATGTTGCAGCGCCATGATCTAAATGAAATGGCGCTATATTAAAACTCGTATGTATATATGTATGTATCTATCGGTATGGTTTCAATTGTTTTACAGATTTGGTGGTGGAACAACTTTACGCTCTCACCAGCAAGTCCGTGAAAAATTCAGCGTGATGAAAGCTCGTTACAAAAAGTTTAAACCGACCACAAAGGAAGGAGAGAAAGACCCCAACAAAGAATGGATTTTTTATCAAGACGTTCACGAGCTGATGCACTGGGTTTTGGATGATCCAAATATCACCGCAGAGATGGTAGATGATGATATCGGAGCATGGACAAAAGAACAAGCAAAACTTGCTGCTGAAGAAAGTCAGCGGGAGGATGCTGATCAGATCGATCTGATAGATATGGATGGGATTGCTATGGAGATTGCAAAGTTACAGCAAAATAAAGGTTAGGGTCAAGTAACACTTGATAGGTTGGAGATTGAAGTAATGCGACGATTAGGTGCTGATAAAAATAAAGCCAGTAAGGCTAAACAAAAAAAATTGGCTTAGAAACATTTAGCAAAAAAGCAAAGTGCTGTGCGATTTTTTATTTTTTTAAGAGAATAAGCAAATTTGTTTTTAACCAGCCATGTTTAATTTGACCTTTTTATAGAGGACTATCTAAATGGAGTTCAAGTATAATCAAATGTGAACTCGACCATATACTTGTCGGTGACAAGCTTTGCGATGAATTTGCTGGTTTCAAAATGTATGCATATCATTTTTGTGCTGATTCAAGCTTACAGAGAACAACAAAAAATAGAAGAAAAAGGCGTCGCTGCATAGAGCTACACGCCGAAGCTTATTTCACATACATATGCGCACAGGTTTCTGAGAAAACCTTTTTTTTTTGCGTAAATGTTCAAAAAGTGTGGGTTTTGACAGACATAAAATGCACAAATTTCAGTTTGAAGACCGTACTAAAATGTGTAACTTAGCTGTATCTAAACCTGTAGAGTAAATTGATATATGTGTACTGTGGCGGCAAAATGGTGCAGTTGTCGGTAAAATGCATTTTGAGATATTGATGGAATTAGGCAAGGGGAAAACAAAGAAAATAAAGTCAATTTTAGAGTAATTTGTCCTCATAAAATCAGAAGGCAGGCAGTATCCAATCTTATCCACAAAGGTGTCATTTTGAAGCATTCTAAAAGCTCCTTTTGTTGGTATAAAGATCTCAACTTGTTTTGAGAGAGACAACTGATATGTACTGTGCCCTTTTGCAGCGGCTGTACACATATCTTTAAACCTTACTTCGCTTTACACTTCTCACTTCTCTCCCTGTCACAGCCAAACAGAACCAGCCTGTCGTCAAACGTGACCCGTATACACGCTGGACCGAGAAAGAGATTCAATTGCTCTTCTCCCTGTGGAAGAAAACCAGCAAGACTGCTGTGGTCACTCCTGAACAAAGAATACAGATGTACTTGGACATATCCGATAGCCTGGACTCATTGAACGCAGACAATTGGCGATCTCCGCTACAGGTCAAATCAAAGATAGCAGACTTGAGAAAGGTGTATGACAAAATGAAGGCTAAGATGACTGATAAAGAGATGGATCCTGCTAAAGTGTGGCGGTATTATAATAATGTGCAGGAAATATTGGCTCTTCAGAAGCGGAATTGGTCATCATCTTTGACGGCCATTGATGACTCAAACCTCTCTAAACAAACAGAGGGGAGCACACCGCCCTCAAGTACAACAGAAAAAGATAGACCTGTTGATTATGAAAGACCTCCATATAAGTCTAGAGATCGACCAATTGATAATCAAAGAACTGTGATTAACTCAAAAGAATTAAATGGACTTGAAGATACAGACTCTTCACCCTCAGTCTTAGGTAAAAGCGGCAAGTACATAGTTAAAGGGGCATTGAGAGATACGTATGGGAGTGTGCCCTCAATCATCCTGGAAATCAGGTTTTTTGCATCAAAGTAATACTTAGGCATATACTAACTACCATCTGAAGTTTACCAACATTCGCCGTTTATCATATAAAATTTCATGATTTTCTTAGTTCGATATGATCATATCGAAACTAGGTGCTGAATTCGGAAGTTATGCTATCGTTTTACACACGACCTTTCGCGGCAAATCTCAACCCGGAAGTGCCGTTATTTGCTTATTTGGCATGAAGGCGATGTCGGAATTGTATGACATTTTGGATTTGGGATATGTTGATGATTATCTTTACGTTATTTGCTCATTTAGTATATCGATATATCTCTCAATGCCCCTTTAAAGGGTTTTTTTTGTCATGCATACCCTGAGAGATGTTATATGTATGCATTCTGATTATGGCATGGAAAATATAGCACCCATTTAAATAACAATGTAAAAAATATACTCATGGTCAACCTCCTGCCCCCTCACACATATTATGACCTAAAAGTTCTTGTGTGGTATTATCCATTATCATTCCAAATCATGAACTGCTTCGCAGGAAGAGCGCGGAAAACTGTCCGAAGTTGTCAACTTTTAAATCAAGGTCACTAAAACCGTTTCTGCTGCGATCAGAATGGCGCTTGCATTACACTGAAAAATTATCGAAACGCCAAACCAAATATACCAAGGTCTCAAAGAACCCATTGGCGATGCAGTTGGCACTGGCTAGGACGGGAAAGGGTCCCCATATGGCCGCCCTTGAGCGCCAGTGCACTGCGCTTGTTTCACAAAACAAGCGCAGATGTTTGGTGTTCTGACCAGGACGCTGTAATGACTCGGTAGTGTCGCCGTGGCAGCGCAAAGCGAGTGACGTGAATGTCCCCAATTTGGGACGTTCACGTCACTCGCTTTGCCAATTGGCGCTTCGATACTTTTTAACACTTTTGTCAGCGCAATGCAAGCATAATGGCCTGATCGCCATACATGTAGGTGTGACAGTCCTGTAATTAATGCATGGCTGGCTCCAAAAATACATGTTATCCAAAGTCTAATTTTTGTGTCAATTCTTTTGTCCTTCGTAGAAATAAATTCAATCCTTGCTTTTTTCCTTGTTGTATTGCAGGCAAACGATTCAGGGCGGCTAACTGGACGGATGATGAGACCCGATTACTCCTCTCTCTCTGGGCAAAACCAAGCATTTATAAACAGATTACATCTACTGCTAATAAACCTAAGAAAGTATACACGGACATAGCAGACTGCTTGAACACGCTTGGCGGCGGACCGTCTTGGCGTACGCGCCAGCAGGTGAAGGACAAGATGGGTGATATGAAAGCAAGGTATAAAAAACTGAATGATACGGGTGTTTTGGATCCGGCCAAAGAATTGGTTTATTATTGGGACATTCACAAAATAATGAATGGTGCTTTGGATGGTAGCGGTGGACGTGTGGCCACAGAACACTCACTGGAAGTAAGGGATGATGATGAAAGACCTCGCTCAAGTAAGTTGGACCCAGATCTTGATGACTCAAATATCTCTATAGCAATGGAGAGAGATGATGATGTAAGATGTGGGAGAGATGACGAGGGAAGCGACAATAACTTGAATGCAGACGAGGATGAGTCATCTTCGTCCACTATGAATAACTCTGTTACCTTTGTATTACCTGGTGACAATGAGAGACAAACACGTGAGAAACAAGATCGTAGAAGTTTAAGAAACGCAAGGAGATCAAGGATTGACCAAGGGAAAGTTAGACCAAGTGCAGACACTTCCGGACCAAATATGGACACTTCAAGTACTACCAAATGTAAGTTTATTTAATATCACTTTGGCAACAACAAAAACCCTTGTTCTACAGGCCTGACTGACTTATTCAGTGGCGTAGCTCGGGGGGGGGGGGGGGGGGGGGGGGGGGTGAAATGCCCCCCCTGACGACAAAACCCGATTTGTGTCCCAGCCCCCCACCACCCTAATAAAAAAAAAAGGGGGTGAGAAAAAAAGGAAATAGGAAAAAATTGAGAAAAAAGACCGAGGTTATTAGCCAAATAGAAGGCAAAATTGTACATGTAGTACATTTACTACGCGAATTTTTGTGACTGAGCAATTTGTTTTGGACTGTGTGAAATCTTTTGACCTCAACCCCCCCCCTCCCACTTACGTGAATTTCACGATGTAAGTCACTAGAAAAAAAATTGGGGCAACCTTTTACGAAAATTTTAGAAATCTTGCCCCCCCTGAAAAAAATCCTAGCTACGCCACTGGACTTATTGTTTTCCTTCCAATTTTCTTCTTTTTTTTCTTCAAAATTTCGATTTTATTTTTTATTTTTAAAGATATTTGTTTTTTTGAAATTTCAAAAATTGTTGAAATTTACCAAATTGTTCATGAACATTTTGAAAAACAACAACAAAAAATACCTGACCAACCAACACTACCTACAATGTAATGTGACACATGTTTCCTACTTACTGTGTTAATTTCATCTTTATCCGTTTTGATCTGGCACAAAATTATTTAAAATCTGTGAAAACCTATTTTTCACTTTCAGCATATTTCAATTATGATTACTCCCACCAAACTTCAAAACTTGTTTAAGAAAGTATGATATAAATCGCTCAAGCAGATCAATTTCCTCACACCATTCAAATATTACTTCATAAAACATCACTAACAGTAACTTAATATATCTATAAGTTGCAGTGGAAATCAAAAGAGGACAGAGCAAATATATCATTCAAATTGAGCTTTGTGTCCAACATGGTCAGTGTGTTTCAAAAGAGGTAATTTTGGTCAAATTTGGAATCTACCTTTTTTCTAAAAGTGTCCATAATTTCTGTCAGAAATATCCGATCTTTAAAATTCAAAATTCTTAAGAAAGCTAAATATATAATAGAAATACGAAAACCATATTGCAGTTCAAGTCTAGTGCCTGCGATATAATGGGGAACATGTTTCCTACTTACTGTTAATTTCATCAAAATATCTCTATCCGTTCCGATATGGCATGGCATTATAGAATGCTATTATATTGACGACAACATTTAAAGATAGCACTTGGTATCGATGACGTCTCCCGATATATCATGACACCATTATCAACCATTCAGCAAGCGCAATCTTTTAGTAAAACAATACAAATCATACACAAAATTTGTTCGCGGAAAGGCTTTTTGTTATACTATTTTCACAGAGGGTGCTCCTATTGTTTTAAAAGTGGTCACACCATGGACTGTCTGATAAGTCCATGGTCAAACACACCACCACACAAAAAGACACCTCACAAAATTACCTGTTGAGCGCCGAGTGAAGCAAAGTGTATGCCGACCTGCCAACCGCGGGTGGCAGAGCGGAGCAAGGCATCTTTGCGCAAATAGCTATTCTACCCTGTACGCAGTATGTGTGGATCAAACACCGTCGTCATCGTAACACACGATTAGCTCCGCCTAATTCTATTGACGACAACATTTAAAGATAGCACTTGATATCGATGACGTCTCCTGATATATCATGACACCATTATCAACCAATCAGCAAGCGCAATTTTTCCGGGAATAATCTTTCGTAAAACAATACAAAACATAACACAAAGAATTTTTGCGGAAAGGCTTTGTATTATACTATTTTCACAGAGGGCGCTCACACTGTTTTAAAAGTGGTCACACCATGGACTGTCTGATAAGTCCATGGTCACACACACCACCACAAAGTCGTCCCCCCCCCCCCCCCCCCCCCCCCCCCCCCCCCCCCCCCGCTCTCAAAAAATGTGACAAGGCAGCAGGGCACTTGGTATCGTTCCTAGTCTTTGTTAGAGACACCTCACAAAATTACCTGTCGAGCGCCAAGCAGCGGGTGGTAGAGCGGAGCAAGGCATCTTTGCGCAAATAGCTATTCTACCCTGTAAGCAGTATGTGTCGATCAAACACCATCGTCATTCGGCGTGTTTCCACAGAACTGAACTTTCCGGTTATTGCCGTGTAAGAAATTGCAATTCCGGTAAGTTCTCCAGTGGAAACACACAATAATCGGATTATTGATAAACCGATTATCACCCATAAACGATTTATTATAACCTTCTCCAGAGGTGGTTATTTCCGCTTAAGATCGGCACCACTGCGCTGTGGAAACACACCGGTTTATGAAAAACCGTTTAAGCTGAATTTGGAATCATAACGCGCCTGTCGATGCGCGCCCCGTAGTGCGCCCTACCTTTCACGTGCGCCTCACGGCTCGCGCAGTAGAACGCTCGGTTCTACGCAGCCTTGTTATGGCAGCGGCGCAGCAGAGATGTGGTGCACCGCAAGGTTTAAGTCAGGAGGTTCGGGAGCCGATTATTTAAACGGTTTATTGCACACTGTGGAAACGTGTCGGTTAAGCGCCGACACGGAATTTTCATTCCGGGTAACATAAACCGTTTAACTAGCTCTTTTCTGTGGAAACACGCCGATTGTAACACACGATTAGCTCCGTCTAATTCTATTGACGATGACATTTAAAGATAGCACTTGATATCGATGAGGTCTCCCGATATATCATGACACCATTATCAACCAATCAGCAAGCGCAATTTTTCTGGGGAAAATCTTTCGTAAAACAATACAAAACATCACACAAAGAATTTTTGGGTAAAGGCTTTGTATTATACTATTTTCACAGAGGGCGCTCACACTATTTTAAAAGTGGTCACACCATGGACTTGTCTGATAAGTCCATGGTCACACCACCACAAAGCCTTGATAAAAGGCTATATCTTTTCTTTCAAGCCAAATCCAAAAGTTGACAGCCCTGTATTATAATATAGGGGTGGAGGGTATTTACAGTCAAGAATATTATTCCCTTGTTTGTCTCTCAATCTGTACATTCCTAGCAGCTCAGCGAACATGGCGAGCTACCAACTGGTCGGACCGAGAGATCCAACTGCTTCTCCATCACTGGAAAATGGCGCCCTCCTTGATCAAGATCACCAAGATACGAGAACTGTATGTATACATCGCAAGCTGTATAAATAGGTATGGGTTATCTCTTTTAGCTTTATTAACTTCTAAAAATAAAAATAAATAAGAAATTTTTCAATCGCCAATTTGTATAAGATATTTGTGATAAAAGAAAAGCGATTGCTACAGATGAGGTATTGTTTGAAAGAAGAACACATTAGCTTTTCAAGGGTTTAGTGCAACGAGGGCTCTGCATTTTTGGCCAAAATGAGATTTTGGTATCAATTTGATCCGCACAAGATCAGGAACCTTATTATGAGAAAATAGTAAATTCACCTAATCAAAAATGTTTGAATAGCATATCTTGTAACTTGTCAAAACCCATAGGTAACAATGATGGGTACAAATCTTTAATTCACTTTTTGCACTAAACCCTCGTTTTCATTGATATGAAACACAGTATTAATATAGCACACGATATCCGATAAATTAGAGATTGACAAATATATCAGATTAGTTGTTGTTGAGCCGTTTAGTTTTCTCATAGAAATAAAAATATAGAAATTAGACTTTTCAGCTCATCACCCTGTATGTGACCAAGTTACTCCTTAGGCGACCCAAAAACCCTGTTCTATGGGCAAACCATCCTCTCAGGTAGAGAGAGTCAGTCTTGCAGATTTGTTATGTTTTGTTTTTCACAAATTTCATGAAATATTTGTGAATTTTCCACATTTTTCGAGAGAAAAAAATCCAAAAATTTTACAAATTTTCAACAAATTCTTTTTTAGGTCGTCCGTAGGAAGAGACCTTATGGCAGCATCCTTCGTGTGTGGTCTGTCTGTGTGTCTGTCTGTGTGTCGGGGTGCGTATGTTTAGGGTGGGAATCGGGGATACACACACACTCTCTACCGCCCAATCGGGGATACACCCGCAATAGGGGATATCCCCAATCTCTAGATAGGTGCAAATTACTGCAAATCATGTTATAGTGCTATCCAATAGGGGACCCCTATTAGCATGCACCATGTGCACCCCTGTTAGATAGAACGATGTCCTATACACAAAAACATACACACAAAATGGCGGAAAATGTCCACAATCCGCCCGGTGAGCGTGTATACACAATATCCCCTATTGCATAGTGTGGAACCCATATCCCCTATTCACACGTCTTACGCACAGGGGTGTGTGTGTGTCAACAATTTGGTATACACTTTTTGTTTTGTCCATTTCTTTTTCATACAATGTCCAATTGCAATCAAACTTCGGTCATAGATGCAACATGGGAACCTTCATATGTTAATGAGGTCAAAGGTCACATACCAAGGTCAAAGGTCATCCGAGGTCAAGATGTATATGTAAAAGTGGCTGCATATGTAAAATTGATTACATTTGTCCATTTCTTTTCCATACAATGACCAATTGTAACCAAACTTTGGTCATAGATGCAACATGGAAACCTTCATATGTTAATGAGGTCAAAGGTCACATACCAAGGTCAAAGGTCATCTGAGGTCAAGATGTAAATGTAGAAATGGCTGCATATGTAAAATTGATTACATTTTTCCATTTCTTTTCCATACAATGACCAATTGTAACCAAACTTCGGTCATAGATGCAACATGGAAACCTTCAGATGTTAATGAGGTCAAAGGTCACATACCAAGGTCAAAGGTCATCTGAGGTCAAGATGTAAAAGTGGCTGCATATGTAAAATTGATTACATTTGTCCATTTCTTTTCCATACAATGACCAATCGCAACAAAACTTCAGTCATAGATACAACGTGGAAACCCGCATATGTTAATGAGGTCAAAGGTCGCATAGAAAGGTCAAAGGTCATCTGAGGTCAAGATGTAAAATTTAGTACACTTTTTTTTTAGTCTCTTGTTCATTTTTCCATACAATGACCAATTGTAACCAAACTTGGGTCATGGATGCAACATGGAAACATTCATATGTTAATTAGGTCAAAGGTCACATACCAAGGTCAAGCGTCATATGACGTCAAGATGTAAAATTAGCTGCATATGTAAAATTAATTTCATTTAAACAGGTGAAGTACAATTGCAACCAAACTCAGGATGTTTATTTTATTTTTTATATCCTGGATCCGCTAGTGGTCTAACCTCTTTCTTTCTAGATGCCTGTGGTTTGAGATCCACCTTGTTTTTAATCTACCCATATAAACGGACGACCTATTTGGGACCGCTGTCCCTATTTTTTAAAATCTGTTGGAAAAAATTAACAATTAAAAAAAATTAACAATTAAAAAGGGTTATATATCACCGCTTTGCAAAATGCTGATGTGTGAAAGTATACTATTTAAAATGTTGATAAGAAGTGTGAAAAGGGAGTCTTTAATCTATACTCTATTTGGCTTCCTCTGGACAGTGACGTAACTTAGCAGGGGCAGCTTTTACGCACATGTATGTATCATCCGCCTTTCATCACTCATGTGTATACACCAGCGCCTCGAGTAGGCGCACACGTTATGTGCTGCAATTAGTAGAATACGTGGTTACGTCTCTGTCTCGTGATGGCCAAATAGACTGTAGATGGTATTTCTATTGAATTGCATTGCATCAACAGGTCAGGATCAACTCTACGCCCTCCTCTGCAAGTGAGAAACAAGATGAAAGAATTGAAAAACATGTACAGAAAGGTCTCCTGTAAGATCGATGAAGGATACAGGGGAGATCCGACAGCTCTGTGGCCTTTTTACTACGATGTCCGCGATCTTATCCTTCGGGATACTGAAGGGGCACTGTCGTCTAGTATTACTGGTCACAGCAGAACATCATCTTCCAGTTTATCAACGCCGTTTATGGATCAGTCAGGAGAGCTTGAACTTGGTGAAATAGATTTGAGCACGCCAAGGAGAGGTAATTGTCAACCCTAGAAGGTTAAGGGGGGGGGGGGTGTAAACATTTGTTGTGGGGTTCACCATTATGTGACTCAGTCAGACAAAGGCAGCTGAAGCAAAACAATTTTGTTTTATTTCATTTTATTTTTGCGCTCAAAGAATTTCAGTTTATAACTAATATATCTAAAATGGTCCAGAAAAATGTTCCTGAAGCCATTTTGTGAGACAAACTGAGCATATTAAGCATAAATATGAATCATAGAAACTATATAATTGGCATGAAGCATGCAAACATTGGCAATTGTGACATGTCACCTGCACTATTTCTAGAAGGAGACGTCATGTCACATGTAATATTCTTTGGGGGATGTGCCCCCCTCATGAAAATTATAATGGGGGCGGTCCTTCCCATTAATGCTGCCCTATTCAGTCAGAAAATGTAACAGTCAAGAGGGTTTGGTATCTCAAGGGAGGGCTAGAAGCTGATGAAATTGGCTGCATATGCTGCTCCAAAAGAAATTCTTATGTGCAAAATTAAATCTTTGAGGCCTTGTATAACTGCTTCATTTCAAAAGGCAAGGTCTGGTAATTCTGACTTAGTATTATGAGGCCAAATAAATAGGTTTGCTTGAAAAAAATGGTTCTCAAACTATGATCACACTAGAACATCAGTAAAATTGACATTTACTAAATTTTTCTTGACATGTGAACCACAATAGCCTTGGTGTGGCAGTAATATTTTTCAGAAAAAAAAAAGAATAAAAAAGGAAAAAATTGACTAACCGACCAAGCCTCAACATGTTGGCACTTGAGGGCATGCAGCACCACATTTTCTTTTGGCCTACTGTCAGACAATGCTGGACACGGGCGTATTCACAAATATTCAGGTTAAAATATGCGGACGAGGTTACATGATCAAGTGAATGGGACGAACGTTTAACAACGGTTTAAATTCAAAAAATGATACTGGCACTGGAGTTGGTTATCCAACTCCAGCGGTTTTAGAATGAAATAATTTAGTTCCAACGTGTGATAAATTTTATGGGGTCATATAATCAAAATCCATTGTAACATTGAAACCAATAGAAATTCAAAATTAACGGCCGTTCGTGTCAAAACGTTGTCTGCCTACTGTAGTCAGAATCCTTTCCCTATTATTGTAACAGGAACATTGTTTCTCTCTGTACTATACACAGGCAAACGTTTCCGAGCCGTCAACTGGTCTGATGACGAGACTAAACTGCTCCTCTCCCTATGGAAGAAACCAAGTATCTACCGCCAGATTACCGCTAAATATTCAAACAAACCGAAGCAAGTATACAGGCACATCGCAGACTGCTTGAATAACTTTGGTGGCGGTCATGGCACGCGGAACTCGCGACAGGTGAAGGATAAGGTCAGCGAAATGAAAGCGCGGTACAAGAGAGTGAACGAGGGCGGTTCGGCGGACCCGGTCAAAGAATGGATTCATTTTAAAGACTTTCACCTCATAATGAATGGCGTGTTGGATGATGCGAGTGTTGACGCAGCTATCGGAGATGGCGATGCATCATTAGCTGATTTGAGTGAAGCTGAGAATAAAAATGATGACCTTGAAAACCGAAGTGGCGATGACCAAGCAAGTTGTGAAGAAGAAACACTGAAAACAACAGAAAGCGATTATAGAGGAAATGAAGGTATGTAGACATTGTTATAGACTATAGGTCCAACCAAACGCAATTCTCAAAAATTTGTTGAACTTATACACGCGTCTTACTCACTGAAAAGTGTCTTAACCTTAAACACGGGTACAAGGGGTAGTTTAACTCATTTTTAAATAAGCTCATACACCAACTGAATGTATTGAATGATTGCTCAACCGAGCCCGGTGCAAGCTGAGATGTAGATGGTGTAGCCCTGGCCTTCTCAAATGGTGGCGCGCGCGCCACTTGTGGCGTATTGCATCAGTCCGAGTGGCGCGCGGAAGGACGCATGGTCCATGGAGAAAAAAAAAGAAGAAAAAATTAAAAAGTTAAAGAAGAAAAAATAAAATAAAAAAGAAGAAGAAATATATCCCCAACTTCAACCAGATCACAAGAAGTCATGATTATTAGTAGTAGGCTTATTGATTATCACTACATTTGCTACCATTTTTTGTACATTTTACCATCAACATCTCTTTATTTCTTGTACCATATGGTCATGTTTTTTATACTGGGTACCCAAAAAAGGTGGATCTGTTACATTTGCACTACATATTATTACTTTGCATGCATATATTTTGGCTATTCTTTATCACACATACTTAAATTTGGTCTTATTTTGATGAGAAAGTATTTGGCCTTTATTTTAAAAAGAAAAATATAAACTACCATGGTTCTGTTAATTACAATAGTTCGTTAAACCTAATTAGTCAGGGGTGGAGGAGTATGTGGAGGAGGAGTATGTGGAGGAGGAGGAGTGCATAGTTGAACAAGTATGGTGCAATATACATTGGGCAAACATAAAATGCACTGGTTTCACTCTTGGTACAATTCTATATTGAAAACATAACATTATTGAAGTATATTTGAATTAAAAATATAATTAGTTAATTAAGGAATCATTAATTAGCATTAAATAAGAAGCTCAAAAAAATGTTAAGAAACGTAAGTTGGTCGCAGTTTGCAAATGTATGCAAACATTTGCCTGCACCAAACTGTCCATTTTAAAAATATAGAAAGGTTGAGTTACCCTTTTGAATAAATAAATTTAACTATTTAATTAAAAATTAAAAGAAGATATGTAATTAACCTCATGTATTCTGTATTGTCTGGATGTTAATTAGCACATTTTGTTAAATGCGTTTAAGTGTGGTGTTATTACTTGTTTTTAACTGTGTTAACTTGTGCTTGTAAACTCAGGAGAATTATTAAATTCTTAGGAATGCAACTGACCTGACCTAGTATAGGATGACCAGCATAAGCAGTTCGCCAATCAACATTGGATCACCCTATATGTTGAATACAACTTAAAACTAAAACAATTATATTTCAAACTTAAATCAGACTCTTGAAATTTGAATACCGGGTTCAAACATTATGGAAACTAACCTAATTTGTTCATTTCAATGTGCTTTGCACATCATGAAGGTACAAGAAGAATGAACGCAATTAATTGTATGCCACTAAACATGTGCCATTGGGAAAATTTGAGTCACCCTGTAGTTAAAGGGCCCCTTTTTATTGAACATTATTTGAAACTCATACCACTTTAAGCATTTGCCACATCAAATTGGAATGTAAAATCATGTTTCAGATGCAAATATAAATTCATTTAATTTAATGAGTTGTGGATAATCATGTATACCTATAAATTAATGTTTTAAACACCCTATATGTTAGAAAAGGGTGACTTTTAAAATCAATCAATGTTTATGTACATGTAATTGATGCATTTTTATTTGAAATCTTCTTGAATTTTGTTAAAATACTAGTCTTTGTATGTATATAGTAATAGAAGCATTTTTCTGGAACTAAATAAACAAATTTGTAGACACCCTGTATGTAGAATTTCAGATTCGTAATGAAATTTAATTTGCATATGTCTGGATGGGTATTTTATTAAACTACTTTAAATCTGTACTGAACTTTTCTCTCATCACTTCATATACATAGTGGAAGTAATTATTGTAACCCTTCTTTTTAAAGAAGATTTTGCTTGTTACACCCTGTACAATTTCGGACCACCCTGTATAATCAACTTGATTGTATGCTATTTGCATCCGTTACAGTATATGCTTTCAGAATATGTATACTTTTACCAACTTTAAATGTAAACTTTTTCAGATATAATGCATAAACTGAAAAAGGAACCTAATTTATGGAAAAAGGGACATGTAACACAAATTGTACCCAGGATAAAAACATGACCATATGTGATGCGATCTGTGAAAACCCGCCACATGGTGGCATTTTTCATATTGGAGATATTTATATCATAAGAAAGCTAAAACTGTGCTGATTACAGAACTGTTTCGATCATTTTTCTTTGATAACTACAAAAAAAGTTATGAGTGAATGATGATTGTGATGTCATCAAAAGCTACAAAACAAGAAATCATGAAAACAGGCCAAAAAAGATACATAATTCAATATAATAACATTATAAGGTTAATAATAAAAGTGACTCAAGTAAGTTTTTGAAGGTGAAATTTCATGAAAGATGATGATACAAAGTATTGGAAACTAATTTTCTTGAAATAAATCTAAAAAAAAAAAAAAAGTTTTTTATTTTTTATTTTTTTATTATTTTTATTTTACCCATAATCCCTAGTTCACATTTTGCGACATCCGACGGGTTTTCACAGATCGCATCACATATTGCATGAAAATATAGCTCTCCTTAGCCTCTTAAAAGGGGGGGGTCCATGAGCTTCCAGGGGGCTAGGGGTCTTAAGGAACCCCTACCAGGGACCCCGCTTTAAACATGTCGTTTAAAAGATAAACTTGCATGTTTAGTTCGAGAATACAGCCTAAAGTTATTATGGCGTTAAAGCTGAAACAAGCTTATATTAATTCTCTTTTCATTTCTCCTTCCAGCCACTTACGGAACAAGCTCAGAATGGACAGACCAAGAGACTCGACTTTTATTAGATTTGTGGAAGAAGCCAAGAATTGCAAGGCAGATCGCCAGACGACATGAACAGTCCAAGCCGGTATACCAGGACATTGCCGACTACATCAATGCCGCAACGCCGGAAACAATGTGTGAGCGCTCGCAAAAGGACGTCCGTGTGAAGATCAAATTCATGAGAAAAAGATGCAGGGATCTTGCCAAGATAGCAAAGAAAGCGGATGATTTTGACCCGACGAGAGAGTGGGCATTTTATGAAGACGTTGCGGATCTGTTGAGTCGGGAGGACGATTACGTGGTACAAGATGCAGACGTGGATGTAGCGTGGTCATCTGTGGTGGAAGAAGAAAGCACTGATGTTGATGATGGTGATGACGATGGTGACGAGGGAGGCGATCATGGTGTAAGAAAATTGATCACGAATGAACTTCCGGCAAGTGAAACAGTAACAGAAAAGAACAAAGGTAAAGTTCAGCATGCTTATTATATGAACCAAATTATGTGTCAAATCATACTGAGAACTAAAATATATTTCTTGAGCAACACCAACCAGCAGGCTTCACTTTCATCACATGACAAGTGGTTTTCTGTATTCTGTGTCTACTGGTTTCCAGTGATATTACGTTGTATTGATAACTTTGCTAATCCTGCTACAATTGGTGGGATTTCAATCCTGTATCCATTTGGCTCAAGGATATGACATAAACTTTTACGGAAAGAGATTGTTTCTAAAATGTTGATACAAATAATGTGACAGCTGATGACCTCATTATGTAGCCTCATATATTTTTGCTAGAAAGTGATATCTGTTTTACTTTAAATTCATGTAGACCCAAGAAAAAATGTTTTCTAGCTACTCCCTTGGCAAAATCTGTGCAAGAGAATGGATTCTCAGATTCTTGTCAAATTTCTGACCCTTGCCTTTAGTCTTTCCTCTTTGCCTTGTTTGGTCAAAGAACCAGACCAAGTGACCCAAGCAGTTAATTATGAATAAGGAGACCATAAAACCCAGGGGGAGCACTGACATTGGAAATGGGTATAGGTATGTGCTGCGCTGAAGACCCCCTTTTTCACCCTCTGCTACTAGCTCTTATGACCCCCATTTTGAGCCTGCATCAGTTCTTAAGACCCCAATTTTATTGAAAATTCAAAAATCATGATATTTTGCACTCCACTGCTGGCGAATGGTCCTCTCGGGTTGGGTCGGTCTGTCGGGCTCAATGGACAGGCTTGTTGTTTTTCGTCACCTAAATACATAGTTTTTTCCTGTCAATACCAGCCATGCATCCATCTACTATAATGATAATTTACTTTTTCTTTTATACTCAGCAAAGCAACCAGGCACATGGACAGACCGAGACGTCAAGGTCTTATTAGCAGTATGGAGGAGACCCAACATCATAAATGCCTTAATAAACAGACAACCCAAAGTGTATAAAGACATTGCAAACAAACTCAATGATGTCATTGAAGGTACTGCTAATGCCACCACCAAAGACTTGTATCAAGTCAGTGCCAAAATGACACGATTAAAACAGGACTACAGGAGGGTTGTTTCACAGTTGGCGTCGGGAGACACAACTGCCTCCGCTGCCGATAAGTGGTTGTACTACGAAGACATGCATTATATCATGAGCCAGTTACCGGCACCGTCTTCGGTGTTGAATGATGATACGGTAGAATTCTTTTTTGAATGTGGTTCACCGGTGAGTGCCGTGAAATGAACATGCATGCACTACAGTGTGCATTAGGCTAAGTGGTTGTACTAAGGAGACATGCATTATATCATGAGCCAGTTCCCGGCATCGTCTTCGTTGTTGAATGATGATACGGTAGAATTCTTATTTGAATGTGGTTCACCGGTGAGTGCCGTGAAATGAACACGACTGCCTCCGCTTCAGATAAGTGGTTGTACTACGAAGACATGCATTATATCATGAGCCAGTTACCGGCACCGTCTTCGTTGTTAAATGATGATACGGTAGAATTCTTTTTTGAATGTGGTTCACCGGCGAGTGCCGTGAAATGAACATACATGCACTACAGTATATATAAGAAACAAGTTTGTCTCCGAAGAAACATGAAAAAAGGCAATGCAAAATTTGTTTTTTCTTTTTCTTTTTTCCTTTTTTTTAGTAAAAAATGCTATGCGAAATGCGGTACTTTTTTAATATTATTTTACATGAGACGGGTTCTGTGAAATATATTTTAACACTACCATAGTAGAAACAAATCACATTTTGTTGAACTGTATTTAACTTATATTTGTATGTGGCAATTTACTCTTAAAGCAAGAAAATGAAGCTGATATGGTACTTACAATGTGAAATTAAAATTTGAAGCATGATATTCAAAAGTTCAAGAAAAAAGGGGAACAAAGTTATGCACTCAAATGTGAATTTTAAAAGCTATGTGTGCGGTCTTCTGAGACAAACTTGTTTTTTTTTTTATTTGGCCTTATCTTCTCCAGCAGGTATCTATAGGGACCAAGGGTATTATGGCTATTCCTGTTGAAATGCATACACCCCTATGGAATACATTACCTTATCGTCCATGCAGAGAGTGTAGGTTTCAGATTGAGTCACCCATGCAGGTAACCCCATTTGAAATTTGCACTCCCTGTGAGGAAGATTAAGGTCATGACTTCCATTCATACACTCTTAGCAGTTTTGTTTCTTGAAAAATTAGACAAATCAATGTACTTGCGCAAATGTTGATATGCTCACAATAGCACTCCCCCTGCGGGGTCGTGCCATTATTCACACATCAACATCAGCGCGCGTGCATTGATTTGTCTAATTTCTCCCGAAACATCACATATGCATTTATTGACCTATAATCATAGGGGTGTATGGATTTCATATGGAATAGCCTGTTGTCTCATCTATTTAAGTTTTATTTTTCTTAACTGAAAACCACTGTTTATGTTTGAGAGAAGAAAATGTACATTTATCCTGTTAATATATATAGCAAAACCATTGTGTGAGTACATCCAAGTCAGAATCAGTCAATTTGGATCTAACAAATTGTGATGTGATCGAACAAAATTAGTTGGAAGTCGCAAATATTGATTTTGAGATATAACCAAACAAATAATCGAATTGGCTTTGTATTGTTTTGAAAACCCTTCATTCACTCATATCTTTGGAATTAATTGTCCATTCTGAATATGGTTTTCTGCAAATGATCAATATAATCAAGTAGAAATCTAAAAATGTGGTATTCTTAACTTACACACGACTCATTTTGCTTGATCGCATCACGATTGTGAATTATTTTAAACATTTTAATAGTGAACGAAGGAGACCGTCAGCTCAATGAACCCTAAACAAGTACATTCAGCAGTGGTCATCTACACATTCACTACAGTCCTCAAAATAAGTATATCTGACCAGGTAATTAATATGCTCTCAACTCCAAAACAATAGCTCTTACGTACAAATATTAAAATACAAAGTTGTAGGAAATCTCTTTTCTTCAATTTGAGATATTACATGTGAAGATTGAATGAATATTAAGTCGGTTATGTGCCCAAAACCAAAACAAAGTCAGTTTTTCATTTTAACATTTTGTTCGTTGACACGCAGCCTCGGACTAGCAACAGGCGGATTATTGATTAACGTGTAGGGACAACTCACAGGTCGATAGTAAGATGAGGATTGGGGATGCTTCAATACGCGGATTTAGGGTTTCCCTAGTGTTAGGCGGTATCGCGCTGATGTTGGTACGCCCGACTTCTGATTTACGCTACGCATAGGAAAATGCATTGAAATGGGACGAGCGGTCAAAATAAACTCAGACGACTATGGTCGACGCACCCCTCAAAAGTACAGAAGTCTTTCACAATTAAAAATAAAGATAGTATACCTGAACTATCCTTGGGGGTCGGCAGAATTAAAAAGTGCACATTAAGTTGAAATATCCATTGAAAGTTCCGCGTAAAATGTCGAAAAGTTGCAGAATTCGGCAGTCTAGGCGTCATGTAATTTATTTCTCTTTATTTCTTTAGCCGGGGGGGGGGGGGGGGGGGGGGGGGGGGCGGGCGGGGGGATTCGGGGGAAATTACTGCCAGTCGGGTGCAGTGCCGTGGCTAGAGGGTGTGTGTGCAGGCCAGGCGCGGATAGGGGGGGGGGGGGGGGGGGGGGGCTCGACGCCCCCCCCCCCCCACCACCACCACCAAAAAAAGGGGGGGGGGGGGGGGGGGGAAAGGGAGGGAAAAGAAAGAGAGAGGAAGAAGAGGGGACAAACGAAAAAGAAAAGAGTATGGGCGGTACAAAGGCGGGCGGGGAGGCATGCGAGGGATAACGTTTGGAGTTTATTGGACGTCGGTCGGGATACATACGCGTGCGTACGTTGACCAGAAATCTGATATTTTGGAGGTAACTAGTATAACTTCTTTCTGGCATAGGCCTATATAAAAGGCCAATATTGATCGGAAATAAAGTGATTGCTTTTCAATAAAATATTAGTCAAAAGTACACACTATGGGTTCAAAAACTGAAAGAAGAAAAAATATATCCAATTCGGAGGGGGCACATCCCCCCTCAGACTCCCCCCTGTTCGAGCTTTTAACCCATCTATACTTAAATCAAGAATATATCAGTATAATTATGCTCAACTTCTTTCGTGCATTGGTGCATTGATAAAAAACAAAATATTTATTGGAAATGAAGAGGTGGCTTTTCGATAAAATATTGGTTAAAAGTATACACAAGATCGCGCCAAATGAGTTCCAAAATTGATTTTTTTCTACTTCTGAGGTGGGAGGGGGGCACATCATCCCTCAGACACCCCTGTCCGAGCATGGCTCGGAGGGCGGTGCTGTGCGCACCGCTTGGATGGTACATTATCAATTTCATTTTTTGGGCCCCCCTTAAACTTTTCTGGATCCGCGCCTGGGTGTGTATGTGGGGTGGTGTGACCCAAAGAGTCAAATAGTCGGCAAATCTGTATCAAATTTATGCAGCAGTCGGCTAAATAAAGAAAATGTTACAGAGAACTTATGAAAACCCGGAGGATTGGGCATTAGCTGTTGACTGTGCTGTTTTTTGGACTGTGCTATATGTTTTGACCGTGTGAAATTCATGAGGTGACTGCAAAAATAAATGTAAATGGGGCTACCTTTTACTATTTTTTGTTTGGTACGTCGTCGGGGGGAATTGAGAAGAATCTGAGTCGGGGGAATTTCATTTATGGTCAGGTCCCCCCCACCCCCCCCCCCCCCCCCCCCCCCCCCCCCCCCACCTCCCACCAATATCCTGTGCACGCCACTGTACATAATATGACATAGTTGTTGTTTTTATACATATACACAATTATTGTACCACAATAGGCTTATATTATAAATTTGCAGAGTAAATTGCATGCTAAAACACCCAAACCCCATTTTTCAAAGTGTCTTTTCCTCCGAATTTCGGCCTTTTAAATCAAATAAGCAGATTTGATTGGCTCTCTAGCCTATCCTAGGCCTAAACAAAGTTACCGCAAACACGGTCAAACCAAGGAGTTAATACTATAACTCTTGGTTGCAAACACGCCAGACTATTATGGCCTAATACGCATATTTAGAGCTATTGGGCACGGCAAAATGTCGGTCTTTTTCTGGCAAAGTGCAAGCCTATTGGAGAGTTTGAAGTCCTAAAATATGGAGGTAAACTGTTAACTAATATAAAACAATTATTCTTTTTCGTTAAAACTGTTTTCATCAGCGTTATTAGCTGGTTATCAGCGTATTTCAATGCAATCCCACACGTTAGCGTAAAACCAGAAGTATGGCGTACCAACATCAGCGCGATACCGCCCAACACTAGGGAAACCCTAAATCCGCGTATTGATCAATGCAGTCATACACATACCTGTCACACGGTCCTGCATGTTCAAAACCCAAGTGTGAAAATGTAAACTGCACTTCGTTCTATCCTTATCAATGTAGTGTTCTATTATTAACCGATCGTCATAAACAATGTCTCAAATTGAAGAGAAGAGATTTCCTTACAACTTTGTATTTTAATATTTTTACGTAAGAGCTATTGTTTCGGAGTTGAGAACATATTAATTACCTGGTCAGTTACTTATTTTGAATTAATATTCTTATGTAGGAGCTATAGTTATGGAGTTGAGAGTATATTTATTACCTGGTCAGTTACTTTTTTTGAGGACTGTATACTAATAACAGTAACTAGTTATATCAACAGTTGATTTTTACACCTTATAAGGGCTTGTTTTCCTTAAAATATTTATGATGGAAAATGCAGCTGTGAAAGATCTGTATTCATTTGACAAAACAAAATTAGCGAGCAATTTTAGCACAAATTAATGACTTATTATATTGCTTAAAATTCACTTATTCAATGTTAATATTTACTCATCTAATGTTAATTTATGATACAGTGTAACTTGTAAGACCAAATTCCCAGACCTAATTGTTTTAAGGGGGCTGTCAAGTGTCGTTGTATGAATTTTTCAAGCACTGTAACTTTCAAACTATTTATGTGTTGTACATAAAAGTATACACTTTTTTCAATGAAATGAGTCAGGGAATCCATTTTTCTTATCAAATTTCACTGAAAATCGTGAAAATTTTACAGAAAGCATCTTAATTCAATTATCTAGGACACATATTTTTGTTTGCCTTTAAAAAATTAGTTTTGAAATTATTGACCAAAAAGTGCTAAAAAGTTTTTGAGATTTTTTAATCTCAAAATTCACATTTTTAGTACTTTTTGGTCAATAATTTCAGAACTAAAAATTTCTGTGTTGTACATAAAAGTATACACTTTTTTCAATGAAATGAGTCAGGGAATCCATTTTTCTTATCAAATTTCACTGAAAATCGTGAAAATTTTACAGAAAGCATCTTAATTCAATTATCTAGGACACATATTTTTGTTTGCCTTTAAAAAATTAGTTTTGAAATTATTGACCAAAAAGTGCTAAAAAGTTTTTGAGATTTTTTAATCTCAAAATTCACATTTTTAGTACTTTTTGGTCAATAATTTCAGAACTAAAAATTTTAAAGGCAAAAAAAAAAATGTGTCCTAGATAATTGAATTAAGATGCTTTCTGTACAATTTTAGAATTTTTTACCCACAAATTATTTTGTTAGATTGTTTGAAAAAAATTGTCCCAAAAAAAAGGCATTTTTGGGCAAAAATATAAAAATCACGATTTTAAGTGAAATTTGATGCGAAAAATGGATTCATTGAACCCTTCCCTTCAAAAAAATGTATACTTTTATATGGATTATATGAATAATGACGAAGTTACGGCAGTTTTACGGAGGCTATTTCTGACACTTGACAGCCCCCTTAATAGAGCAAATAACGAATTAAATTCTGTTATGTTTATGTAACTATCGTGTTTGAAAATGTAATTATGATTCCAGACCCAATGTGTAAAAGTTTTGCACTAAAACAATGACCATTTCAATGAGTTTTATATTATAGTGATATAGCAATCATAAACATGTTTGATCATTTGTAATGTATAGGCTGTACCATATTTGGAGTAGTCTGCGTCGACCATACATGACAACACAAATATGGTACAGCCTAAACATAAGACCATAATCGTATATAGCAAAACAGCTAAAAACTATATTTTATTCTCATTTTTATTTAGTTTAAATTGGTTATTTTTATATTTTATCATAAAATAATCCATTTTGTTAGATTTATTTTAATCAAACAACAATAAATTTCCCCCTGGCAAGTCCAGCGAGCTGTTTACCAACTTACACTATTCCTTAGCATACACTCCATAGCAATTATAAGAATCCCCTACTTTTTTGCATGGTAAAAAAACCAAGAAATAATGGCATTAGAAATTCTTAAAGGTGTATGTTCTGATCACTTAAGCTTTTTTTTGTGCATCAACATATTTTGATTTCAGAAAAAACCCATAGTTTACTCATTATTTCTGTAAAATGTTTGGGGCAAGATCTGTTTTATTTAGATGATAGGCCAAAATGCGGTGAAGTACTGCCAAAGGTGATTAACCATCCGGCCAGATTATGTACTACTCAATAGGCATATTTCACGTCACCTTGTGCTTCTAAAATAAGAACCATTGGAGTTATTCAACTCAATTAATCTTTGGAATGACTATTTTAAGAATGACCCTTCCTTCATGTAGAATACAAAACATCAAGTTGAAAATCTGGCTAGCAATCAGAACACCTACCTTTAATTCATTTTGTTTTCAATTTTGTGAAGATATTGATGCTATCTTATCACTTTCCACGCGGCTATTGGTTTTACCATATTCAAAACAGATTTTTCAGAAAGCTTTTCCTAACTTTCAAGGTCTACCTCAAGGATTACAGAACCAATAGTAGGCATGTTTGTACTTATTTCAATGCATTTGTCATGGTGATTCCAAATATGGTAATGAAATTCAATAATTTTGACATTTTTGAAACATTTTGTGAAATTTTTGAATGTCGTCTGCAGCGGCCTGTCGCATGGAAAGTGTTAAAAGGGGATCAATAAGGATCTGGCCTTATAATGAGGGTCTTCTAGCAAGACAGCATATTATACATTTACATGTACGTATTATCAATACTCTCATTAACCAAATCACCCCCAGGATAGGCTCTACACCACAAATAATGACACTAAATTATGATAACATATCACAATTATTTCTCCATGGGTGAAGTTATTAATTTAAGGTCATGTTTTTTATACTGGGTACAATTTGTGTTACATGTCCCTTTTTACATAAATTAGGTTCCTTTTTCAGTTTATGCATTATATCTGAAAAAGTTTACATTTAAAGTTGGTAAAAGTATACATATTCTGAAAGCATATACTGTAACGGATGCAAATAGCATACAATCAAGTTGATTGTACAGGGTGGTCCGAAATTGTACAGGGTGTAACAAGCAAAATCTTCTTAAAAAAGAAGGGTTACAATAATTACTTCCACTATGTATATGAAGTGAAGAGAGAAAAGTTCAGTACAGATTTAAAGTAGTTTAATAAAATACCCATCCAGACATATGCAAATTAAATTTCATTACGAATCTGAAATTCTACATACAGGGTGTCTACAAATTTGTTTATTTAGTTCCAGAAAAATGCTTCTATTACTATATACATACAAAGACTAGTATTTTAACAAAATTCAAGTAGATTTCAAATAAAAATGCATCAATTACATGTACATGAACATTGATTGATTTTAAAAGTCACCCTTTTCTAACATATAGGGTGTTTAAAACATTAATTTATAGGTATACATGATTATCCACAACTCATTAAATTGAATGAATTTATATTTGCATCTGAAACATGATTTTACATTCCAATTTGATGTGGCAAATGCTTAAAGTGGTATGAGTTTCAAATAATGTTCAATAAAAAGGGGCCCTTTAACTACAGGGTGACTCAAATCTCCCAATGGCACATGTTTAGTGGCATACAATTAATTGCGTTCATTCTTCTTGTACCTTCATGATGTGCAAAGCACATTCAAATGAACAAATTAGGTTAGTTTCCATAATGTTTGAACCCAGTATTCAAATTTCAAGTGTCTGATTTAGGTTTGAAATATAATTGTTTTCGTTTTAAGTTGTATTCAACATATAGGGTGATCCAATGTTGATCCAATGTTGATTGGCAAACTGCTTATGCTGGTCATTCTATACTAGGTCAGGTCAGTTGCATTCCTAAGAAATTAATAATTTTCCTGAGTTTACAAGCTTGATGAAAACCAGCATTTTTTTACTTATTTGGTAACACAGGTAAAAACAAGTAATAACACCACACTTAAACGCATTTAACAAAATGTGCTAATTAACATCCAGACAATACAGAATACATGAGGTTAATTACATATCTTCTTTTAATTTTTAATTAAATAGTTAAATTTATTTATTCAAAAGGGTACCTCAACCTTTCTATATTTTTAAAATGGACAGCTTGGTGCAGGCAAATGTTTGCATACATTTGCAAACTGCGACCAACTTACGTTTCTTAACATTTTTTTGAGCTTCTTATTTAATGCTAATTAATGATTCCTTAATTAACTAATTCTATTTTTAATTCAAATATACTTCAATAATGTTATGTTTTCAATATAGAATTGTACCAAGAGTGAAACCAGTGCATTTTATGTTTGCCCAATGTATATTGCACCATACTTGTTCAAATGCACTCCTCCTCCTCCACATACTCCTCCTCCACATACTCCTCCACCCCTGACTAATTAGGTTTAACGAACTATTGTAATTAACAGAACCATGGTAGTTTATATTTTTCTTTTTAAAATAAAGGCCAAATACTTTCTCATCAAAATAAGACCAAATTTAAGTATGTGTGATAAAGAATAGCCAAAATATATGCATGCAAAGTAATAATATGTAGTGCAAATGTAACAGATCCACCTTTTTTGGGTACCCAGTATAAAAAACATGACCTTAAATAATTAATGCAAAATCACAACATCGCTAGTCTGCCACAACTGTGTATGTTTTTCTGGCCCTTCATCATGTATAAAGTTAAACTCCCCAACAGTTATGCATAGGAAGTGTTGCTTTATACATGTTCATGGGCAAAAGCACCTGCAAGGTTATGAAAGATGTTTGTTTTTGGCCTTGAACATGTTCAGAGCAGACTGCCCAAAGGATATACATAGGAAGTATTACTTTATACATGCTGAAGGGCGTAAAGGAGAAACAAGGTTTTGACAGAACAGGCGATAATCTGATTTGAAGGATGGCAAATGGTGTGAAATTTACAACAGGTGCCTTGGAATTCTGCACTGATTATTGAATGATGTGTTTAAAAGTTGTCTTATAGTAATCATCCAACAAGCATGATTCTGTCTGAAGCGTAAAAAAACAAACAAGTTTGTTTCCGGTAGGCCGCACACATTTCGTTTTGGCTAAGTAAATTACCGTATTTCATTTTTGTATTCCCATTTTTGAAAAAATAAATTCGCAAGAGCGATTTAAATACAAATTACTGTAGAAAAGATTTAAATTTTGCACAAACTATTGAATCGGACTGCTCTGGGAAGCCCAGTAACTATGATATGGGGCACATAGGATACTGGCTGTGATTATTTGTGTCTTCAGAGTTCACGGCTTATGGTAAATTGCAAAAATTGCCTTTGAAAAGTCATCCCATTGCACTCTCCCCCCTCAAAAACGCATCTAGCATCTTGGTTTTAGACCACCTTAATTGCCTTGTTTATGGAGAATGTGGAAATTAGGTTTGTATATGGCTGATGAAATCTTGTGTATTTTTTGGTACGTTGTTTATGAATATCAAGTTGTGAAATGAATTGATGGTGTTGGTTTGGAATGGTATACACTCTGAGTTTGGAAATGGTTAGATTTTATCGCATACAGAAAGCTACTGAAAGATTTGAAATACTAGTCACTCATATGTTGAGTTTAATTTATTCATATGATTTCAAGTAGTTTCATGGAACTTGAACTTGTTGCGATCTGTCCGATATTTGACAAGTTGCTGTTGATCATTTGGAGTCGGCTGGTGTAAAACTTGACACAGGATCTTAGGCGACGAAGAAAAAAACCCATTTCTATGGGCAAATGCCCCTGTCAGGTAGGGTAGGTCAGTTGGGCGGGGTTTTTTTTGTGGGGGTTAACAAAAATTGTGAAAATATTAGTGAATCGACAACAATTGTTGAAATTTTCAAAAAATATTACTCTTTTTAAACATTTCCCCAAAAAATCCAAAATTTCCAAAATTATTCAGAATTTTGCGCTCGATGTGGTTGTCTTCAAAACCGGCCAAATGAATTGCATGGTCAAAATCACAAATGTACCGACGACATGCGTTGTGTACCGACGGGGTAATTTTAGGGGGGGGGGGGGGGGGGGGCAATGACCCCACATGCCCCCTGGCTATGCCACTGCCCCCCCCCCCCAGGTTTTTGAACATGGGAGAAGATGGTTACTAAAATCAATTCCCATTTATTCAGTTATTTCGGTTGTCCACCAAGGGTACATGTGTTCCCCGTCATTGCCCTCATTGATTACTCAGTATTTGGCTGGAATCTTTGTATAATATGAAAGATAACCTGCCTTTCAAATGCCGTTTATTTTATTGTATTCACTTATCTCAATCTTAAGATACGTTTGATCGACGAGCACTCAAAATCAGGCTTGTGCCACTTTTAGAAAAAAAATGGGTTTTTTGTGTGGAATGTGTCATTCATCATTAAACATTTTCATATTTGGATTTGATGTCTGTACGAGCTTCAAGATAATTTAGATAACTTGCTATTCGAACTTGCTAAAGTCTATCCAAAGATATAATGCTTGTTTGGGACAAAATAAAAGTTGTGCCATTTTTTTAAAAGAAATCATCCATGCGTAAAATTGCTGTTATGTTTAACAATTTGAAGAATTTCATCATAAAAATAACACAAATGTGACTTTCAGTGATCAACTTTAAACAAGCATATTTATTAATTGGATAAAGCAAATGAGATAAAATAAACGGCATTTGAAAGGTAATTTAGTCATCGTTAAACTCATGTAAACATCATTTAGTAAATACTGATTATAAAATGAGCACTCTTTCTACATCTTTTCCCCGTAAAATAGCACGATCCGTTGTAAGTGCCTGTGATTGATAAAGTATAGTTGGATTGGGAAGAGCCATTGCAATCAAACCAATGGCATTTGAAAGCCAACTATTATCTTATATAAACACAACAATAATACCAAATACTGAATGTTTTATGAGGATAATAGTGCATCACAGAGTTGCTTCAGAGATGCATCTATGACATTACTGAGATGCATCTATGACATAACATATGCATATATTGCATCACAGAGTTGCATATATGACATCACAGAGATGCCTCTATGACATCACAGAGATCATCTATGACATCACAGAGATGCATCTATTACATCACAGAGATGTATCTATGACATCACAGAGATGCATCTATGACATCACAGAGATGCATCTATGACATAACAAAGATGGATCTATGTCATCACTGAGATGCATCTATGACATAACAGATGCATGCATATATTGCATCACAGAGTTGTATATATGACATCACAGGGATACATCTAGCTATGACATCCCAGAGATGCATCTATTGCATCACCTAGTTGTATCTATGACATCACAGATTTGTATCTATGACATCACAGATTTGTATCTATGACATCACAGAGATGCATATATGACATCACAGAGATGTATCTATTATATCACATAGTTGTATCTATGACATCACAGAGTTGTATCTATGACATCACAGAGATGCATATATGACATCACAGAGATGCATATATGACATCACAGAGATGCATATATGACATCACAGAGATGCATATATGACATCACAGAGATGCATATATGACATCACAGAGATGCATATATGACATCACAGAGATGCATATATGACATCACAGAGATGCATATATGACATCACAGAGATGCATATATGACATCACAGAGATGCATATATGACATCACAGAGATGCATATATGACATCACAGAGATGCATATATGACATCACAGAGATGCATATATGACATCACAGAGATGCATATATGACATCACAGAGATGCATATATGACATCACAGAGATGCATATATGACATCACAGAGATGCATATATGACATCACAGAGATGCATATATGACATCACAGAGATGCATATATGACATCACAGAGATGCATATATGACATCACAGAGATGCATATATGACATCACAGAGATGCATATATGACATCACTGAGCTGCATCTATGACATCACAGAGATGCATCTATGACATCACAGAGATGTATCTATTGCATCACAAAGATGCATCTATGACATCACAGAGATGCATCTATGACATCACAGAGATGCATCTATGACATCACAGATATGCATATATGACATCACAGAGATGCATATATGACATCACAGAGATGCATATATGACATCACAGATATGCATATATGACATCACTGAGCTGCATCTATGACATCACAGAGATGCATCTATGACATCACAGAGATGTATCTATTGCATCACAAAGATGCATCTATGACATCACAGAGATGCATCTATGACATCACAGAGATGCATCTATGACATCACAGAGATGCATCTATGGCATCACTGAGATGCATCTATGACATAACAGATGCATGCATATATTGCATCACAGAGTTGTATATATGACATCAAGGGATACATCTAGCTATGACATCACAGAGATGCATCTATTATATCACAGAGATGCATATATGACATCACAGAGATGCATATATGACATCACAGAGATGCATATATGACATCACAGAGATGCATATATGACATCACAGAGATGCATATATGACATCACAGAGATGCATATGTGACATCACAGAGATGCATATGTGACATCACAGAGATGCATATGTGACATCACAGAGATGCATATGTGACATCACAGAGATGCATATGTGACATCACAGAGATGCATATGTGACATCACTGAGTTGCATCTATGACATCACATAGATGCATCTATGACATCACAGAGATGCATCTATTGCATCACAGAGATGCATCTATGACATCACAGAGATGCATCTATGACATCACAGAGATGCATCTATGACATCACAGAGATGCATCTATGACATCACAGAGATGCATCTATGACATCACAGAGATGCATCTATGACATCACAGAGATGCATCTATGACATCACAGAGATGCATCTATGACATCACAGAGATGCCTCTATGACATCACAGAGATGCATCTATGACATCACAGAGATGCCTCTATGACATCACAGAGATGCATCTATGACATCACAGAGATGCATCTATGACATCACAGAGATGCATCTATGACATCACATAGATGCTTCTATTGCATCACATAGATGCATCTATGACATAACAGATGCATATATTGCATCACAGAGTTGTACATATGACATCACAGAGATGCATCTATTACATCACAGAGATGCATCTATTGCATCACATAGTTGTATTTATGACATTACAGAGTTGTATCTATGACATAACAGTGATGCATCTATGACATCACAGAGATGCATCTATAACATCACAGAGATGTTTCTATCGCATCACAGAGATGCCTCTATGACATCACAGAGATGCATCTATGACATCACAGAGATGCCTCTATGACATCACAGAGATGCATCTATGACATCACAGAGATGCATCTATGACATCACAGAGATGCATCTATGACATCACATAGATGCTTCTATTGCATCACATAGATGCATCTATGACATAACAGATGCATATATTGCATCACAGAGTTGTACATATGACATCACAGAGATGCATCTATTACATCACAGAGATGCATCTATTGCATCACATAGTTGTATTTATGACATTACAGAGTTGTATCTATGACATAACAGTGATGCATCTATGACATCACAGAGATGCATCTATAACATCACAGAGATGCTGCTATTGCATTTCTTATTGCATCTTATAGATGCATCTATGATATCACAGAGATGCTGCTATTGCATCACAGAGATGCTGCTAATGCATCACAGAGATGCGTCTGAGACAGCACAGAGATACATCTATGACATCACAAAGATGCATATTTTGACATAACAGATAAATATATTGCATCACAGAGTTGTATAAATGACATCACATACATGTAGATGACACTACAGAGATGCATCTATTGCATCATAGAGATGCATCTCTGGCATCACAAAGATGCATCTATGATATCACAGATATGTATCTATTCCATCACAAAGATGAATCTATTCTACACAGAGATGCATGCAACTATTGCATCACAGATATGCATCTATGATATCACAGAGATGCATCTATGACATCACAGAGATGAATCTATTGCATCACAGAGGTGCATCTCTGGCATCACAAAGATGCATCTATGATATCACAGATATGCATCTATGACATCACAGAGATGCATCTATGACATCACAGAGATGCATCTATGACATCACTGAGATGCATCTATAACATCACAGAGATGCATCTATGACATCACAGAGATGCATCTATGATATCACAGATATGCATCTATGACATCACAGAGATGCATCTATGACATCACAAAGATGCATTCATAACAACAGATACATTGCATAAAAGAGTTATATCAATGACATCACAGATATGCATCTATTGCATCACAAAGATGCATCTATGACATCTCAGAGATGCATCTATAACATCACAGAGATGCATCTATGACATCACAGATATGCCTCTATGACATCACAGAGATGCAACTATGACATCACAGTGATGCATCTATGACATCACAGAGATGCATCTATCACAACACAGAGATGCATCTATCACAACACAGAGATGCATCTTTGACATAGAGATGCATATATTGCATCACAGAGCTGCTTCTATTGCATAATACAGAGTATCTATGACATCACAGAGATGCATATCTCTGACATCACAGAGATGCATGTCTCTGACATCAAAGAGATGCATATATATGACATCGCAAAGATGCATGTCTCTGACATCAAAGAGATGCATATCTATGACATCGCAAAGATGTATCTATAACATCACAGAGATGCATCTATGACATCACAGAGATGCACCTATGACATCAAAGAGATGCAACTAGGACATGATTGACATCACAGTGATACATCTATTAAAATCACAGTGATACATCTATTGAAATCACAGAGATGCATCTATGATATCACAGAGATGCATATATATGACATCACAGAGATGCATATCTATGACATCACAGAGATGCATATCTGTGACATTACAGAGATGCATCTATGACATCACAGAGATGCATATCCATGATATTACAGAGATGCATCTATGACATCACAGAGAAGCATCTGTGACATCACATAGATACATCTATGACACCACAGAGATGCATCTATGACATCACAGAAATGCATCTATGACATCACAGAGCTGCAGCTATGACATCATAGAGATGCATCTATAACATCACAGAGATGCATCTGACATCACAGTGATGCATCTACATGTATGACATCACAGAGATGCATCTATGACATCACAGTGATTTATCTATGACATCACAGAGATGCATCTATGACATGACAGAGATGCATCTATGACATCACCGAGATGCATCTATGACATCACAGTGATGCATCTATTACAGAGTTGTATCTATGACACAACAGAGATGCATATATGACATCACAGAGATGCATCTATGACATTACAGAGATGCATCTATGACATCACAGATGCATCTATAACATCACAGTGATGCATCTATGACATCACAGAGATGCATCTATGACATCACCGAGATGCATCTATGACATCACAGTGATGCATCTATTACAGAGTTGTATCTATGACACAACAGAGATGCATATATGACATCACAGAAATGCATCTATGACATCACAGAGCTGCAGCTATGACATCATAGAGATGCATCTATAACATCACAGAGATGCATCTATGACATCACAGTGATGCATCTATGACATCACAGAGATGCATCTATGACATCACAGTGATGCATCTATGACATCACAGAGATGCATCTATGACATCACAGAGATGCATCTATAACATCACAGAGATGCATCTATGACATCACAGACATGCATCTATAACATCACAGAGATGCATCTATTACAGAGTTGTATCTATTACAGAGTTGTATCTATGACACAACAGAGATGCATATATGACATCACAGAAATGCATCTATGACATCACAGAGCTGCAGCTATGACATCATAGAGATGCATCTATAACATCACAGAAATGCATCTATGACACCACAGAGATGCATCTATGACATCACAAAAATGCATCTATGACATCACAGAGCTGCAGCTATGACATCATAGAGATGCATCTATAACATCGCAGAGATGCATCTATGACATCACAGTGATGCATCTATGACAAAACAGATGCATCTATGACATCACCGAGATGCATCTATGACATCACAGTGATGCATCTATTACAGAGTTGTATCTATGACACAACAGAGATGCATCTATGACATCACAGAGATGCATCTATGACATTACAGATGCATCTATGACATCACAGATGCATCTATAACATCACAGTGATGCATCTATGACATCACAGAGATTTATATCTATGACATCACAGAGATGCATTTATTGCATCATAGAGATGCATCTATCATATATGACATCGCAGAGATTCATCTATTGCATCACAGAGTTGCATCTATTACATCACCGAGATGCGTCTGTGACATCAGATATATGCATCTATGACATCAAAATGATCTATATTTGACAGCGATGTATATATGTCTTTACGAATATATTTTGATTTTATTTATTTATTTATTTATTTATTTATTGATGTATTTATTAATTAATTATAATAGTTGCATAGCTCTAATGGTTCTTATTTCAGACGCACAAGATGCTGTGAACTTTACCCATTGAGTAGTACACAAACTATATCGGTGGTTACCACCATTCGCGGTAATTCGACGTTATTTTATCGATTTCTCCGTAATTATACCGATTTACTAGGCCGTCAAATTTCAGTATGATGATGAGAAAAATACGAGCTTTCATATGATTCGAAAATCTCCGTATGTTTGAAATAATTCTGTGTTACGAAAATGTGATCGGGTCATCTACCTTTAAAGATATAGTTTGTGTACTACTCAATGGGTACAGTTCACAGCATCTTGTGCGTCTAACATAAGAACCATTAGAGCTATGCAACTCAAACTTTGGAACACGGCTTTTTTAAGGATGACCTTTCATGTAGAATAGAAAACTTCAAGTTGAAAATCGGAACATCTACCTTTAACTAATTAATTAATTACCATCAAGCTTCTTCGTGAAGACAACTAGTAACTTGTATTTATTTTTATTTATTTAAGTAATTCATTAATTAATTATTTATTTATTTATTTATTTATTTATTTACTTCTTTGTGAAGTCTACTGGTAACTAATTAAAAAAATATTTGTTTGATATATATTTATTTTTTATTTTTACATGTAGGCCTATGTTAGTATTTATTCTATGAATGAAAAATTAAAATAGTCAACATTTTATATTTCCGAGTGAGGCTCGCGAACAAGTAAACCTCAAATTTGCCTCGTCTACCTTTTACTATCTTTTTCCGGCAACTCCTGCCGACATACCCTGATTTTAATTTTGTGGGTAATTCATCATTTCCGCATATGACTATCAGCTGATCAGCTGGCTTGCTTGTGACAACAATTCTGTGATTTATACACGGGACTAAACACGACATAAAGGGCCAAACCACGGTGTTATTGACCACGCATCCGACCACTAAACCAAGCTACTACCATGCCAACAGCTTTGGGCAATTGGTTTATGACTAAACTAAACTAAACAAATAAATAAACACACATAAAAAAGAGGTTCATGTTCAGGGCTGCTCACTCGAGGTCACTCAACTGCATTCTATTCTGCTATACTCTATTCAGTGTAGTTGGAACGTAACCATATTCTAGTTTCTTTCAATCTGCGCGCATTTTGTCAGGGCAAAAGATGTTCAGAAATAATAATTATAGGCGAGGCCATTATTAGACCTATTTACCATCTATGTTTGTGTGATTACATGATGACCCTGTTGAACCAAATATTAGCAATTGTGTAGGTACAATGAAGGTCATGTTCAACTTCAAATTTAACAGAACATAGTAGACCTAGTATAAGGAGCTATCAATAGAACTTACTGATGTGTTGATCTTGGTTTGAAGTGTTAAAGCACATCACAACTTATATAAATCAAGTGGTTTTAACAGATACTCGTGAATTGTATGAAAAGCTATGAAATTCAGTTGTAGACTGCTCTGTGGCACATTCATTACTTGCCGTTTAGCATTAACTTAACGTACGCCTGTCCGCGCTTGCTATATTGGACGCCGACAACTGGACAACAAGTGAAAGGGTCTTGTAAATCAGATTTCACTATCTCCTAATAACGGTTTGGATCACCTTTGAATAGCAATATTAGATTAACACATATTCCAATCTAAATCATCATGGCGGTCGCTATTTTCGCATTCTTCGTAATATCTATGTTTGTCTGTGCCATCGTGAATCTAAGAAGATATCTTTCCGGGGGCGTCTGCCGAAGTCGCACCATAATGAAAGGGGTAAATGTTATGATTACTGGTGCAAATGGTGGAATAGGAAAGGCGACCTCTTTGGATCTAGCTCGCCGTGGAGCTCGGGTGATAATGACCTGTCGAGACGTTGGCAAAGGAGAGAAAGTGGCGGCAGATATCCGGAAACAAATTCCAGATGCTGATTTGGTAGTGAAAGAACTCGATCTGGCTTCTTTCAAATCGATCAATCGATTCTGTGACGATATAATACAGACTGAACCTTCTCTACATGTACTGATCAATAACGCTGGTGTGTTTTATCATCCGGAAGTCAAAACTGAAGACGGATTTGACACCACATTTGCTGTCAACTATCTAGGCCATTTCTTGCTCACTAACCGTCTCCTTGATTTACTTGAGAAATCAGCGCCAAGTCGAGTTGTGGTAGTATCTTCTTGGATGCATAAAAACGGTAAAATCGACTTTAAGAATCTGAATGGAGAGAAAAATTTCCATAAATATGATATGTACTGCAATAGCAAGTTGGCTGTGGTTATGTTTGCGAGAGAACTGAGACGTCACACTGGTGGCAGCGAGGTGTGCGTTTATGCAACCCACCCCGGTGTAGTTCACACTGGAGCAGGTAAATACATGCGGCAATCCATGTCCCTTGTGACACTAATCTTTATGGTGATTCTTGGAGAACCCATCATGTGGCTGTTTGCAAAGACTGCCGCGCAAGGTGCTCAAACAATCATACATTGTGCCGTGTCGGAGAAGGTTTTTGGCATCAGTGGAAAATTCTATGCTGATTGTAAGGAGGTTCCATATCCTGACGTGGATGGTGTTGATGAAGGGGTGGAGAAAAAGCTATGGGAAGTGAGCGAACGGATGACAGGGATGACGGATTGATAGACATGCAGACGCGTGATGCTTTTTATAGCAAACGAATGCAAGGGTTAACGGTGGAGATGAATTATTTTCTTACTTCGAGTGTTTTGAGTCACAAGGCCCTATTTACAATATAGCTGCCATGTGCATTGTATTTTTACATGCACCTGACATGGCACCAGTGTAAAATATATAGCAGCTGTACATACCAGACGCTCTATAATAGTTGGATTTTGACATTTTGGAAACTAGTATAATATCGATCCACTGTTTACATCTCACGTATACATTGTATGTCACAATGCACAAAAAACTTCCTTTCTTTAGCGCATATAAATCAACAATGATTGTTTCGACCTTTCTGCAGTTAACACTAGTATAAACAGTGTTAAACAGGTTTTGATCATGTTCTGCAAATTGACATCATTCTTGGCAAACAGTAATGAATAGAGACAAATAATAGAAGCTGCTGTAAATGCCAATTGTTAATATGCTTGTAGTGATTTGAGTAAGATAATCTTATCATCAAATACGTCAGCATGTGGCAGCTGTTTCACAGTATAGGTTGGTTTCCTTTCAAGCCTATTTCAACCAATGATGTTTGTTTAAAATAAACACAGTCCTTCCAAGCCTATTTCAACCAATGATGTTTGTTTAAAATAAACACAGATTGTTAACATTTCAGCTGAATGACTTGTGGCAACACTTTATTTTTCCCTCTGCCCATATAAACAATACAGATTCCTCTAAAAAGGAAAATAGGCAGTCAAATGAATATAATTAAAAGTATGAGAGGGTGTGTTGTATGCAACAATCAACTAGAATGTAAATTGGAAGTTTTAAAAAAGTGAAATAGATTTTGTTGCTTTATTATTATTAAGTTTAATCTCATTAATTTTGCAAAACTTTGTAAATAAACATTGATGATCTACTGAAACTCATGTTACATTTGCAATTTCTGTCTCTGTATCTGTAATGCTTGTTACATAGGCTATAGCAAATCTGGGGTTCAACATTTATTTCAATGCACTATGTTTAAATTAGGAAGCATACAGTAAATTATATTTCCTAGTAAAATTTCTTTTGTTACACCCTATATATTTCCTAAGTCACCCTGTATACTGGAACAAACACTGGATATTCACAATCCTAGATATCTCAGCTTTCTAACAATGTATAATTTTGTACACTTCGGATTTATACTTTTTGAGTTATTAGGCTTAGAGCATTATCACATGTAATTTTTGTCAAATGTACGCATGTGACGCAATAGGGTCCCAACTTAATAAATGTGACCATTTATCAATATTTGCCCCATTATACAGGGTAGTCATTTTGAACAATAATTCACACGTTATAGCGAGTTGTGATCAATGTGTATCCATTCGCCTATATTGTTTAAATAAACAATCAGGGAACAAATAGAGACCAAATTCAATCATTTTTAATGCCAAATAATGTCAGTATGAAGTTATTATCAATTCTTTCCGTTATTTAGGGACTACCTGCTTGATCGCGATCGTAATGAGGTCGCGCATTGACCGTAATAGTGGTGTTCACCATTAAAGATGCCTTTTTTCATTTAATGTTCAGAAATTGTATATAATATTTAAGAACAGATACTTAGAAATGACCATGACCATGACCATTCTAGTTCAAAAACTGGATTTGGCCGCCAAATTAATGGCCAAAAGTGGTCAAAAGTGGTCAAAATTCCATAAAATAGGATAATATAAACCGAAATGTATAATGAAAATATAATTTTAACGATGGGATGTATGTGTTAGACCACTAGTAACTTATATCCAGTATTTTTGCTTTGTTAACACAGTTCAAAATCCAAAATGGTCCTAAAATGGTTCCCAAAATGGTTAAAGTGTTTGCAATAATTGTCAAATTCCATAAAATGGCCCCCAAAATGGTTCCCAAAAAGTGTTAAAGTGGCTGCAATAATTGTCAAGTTCCATAAAATGGGATAATATCAACCTAAATATACGATATAAATATAGTTTTAATGATGGTATATATGTATTAGACCACTAGTAACTCATATTCAGTATTTTTGCTTTGTTAACACAGTTCAAAATCCAAAATGGTCCTAAAATGGTTCCCAAAATGGTTAAAGTGTCTGCAATAATTGTCAAATTCCATAAAATAGAATAATATAAACCTAAATGTATAGTTAATAGTTAAGAATGGGATGTATGTATTAGACCACTAGTAACTCATATCTAGTATTTTTTTTACTTTGTTAACATACTTTAAACCAAAATAGCCGCCAAATTAATGGCAAAAATTGGTCAAAGGTGGTCAAAATTCCATAAAATAGGATAATATCAACCGAAATGTATGATGAAAATATAGTTTTAAGGATGGGATGCATGTATTAGACCACTAGTAACTCATATATAGTATTTTTGCTTTGTTAACATACTTAAAAATCCAAAATGGGTCCCAAAATGACTGAACAAATTGTTGGAATTCCATAAAATGGGATAATATCAACCAAAATATGTGATGAAATTATGGTTTTGGGGTATGGTTTGAACAACTACTAGTAACTCATATCCAGTATATTTGCATTGTAATAACATGCTTTAAAACCAAGATGGCCACCAAAATTGCCGCTGTAAATGAGTGTATGATAATCCAAAATAGATCTTGTAAGAGTGTATATTACATCAAATTCCCCAAATAGTATGTTCTAAACTGCTAAGCTATTGCTATTGCTTTTAGAAATAAGGCCCACCTCTGGGACAATTTTGATTCAGTATCACTTTCCAAAAAGTCTGCCAGAATGGATAAGTTGATGTTAAATGACCTAAAACAATTGTTTTGTATTGTAAATGACCATACTATGTAATACCAATACCCCAAAATATAATGGGACAGCATTCTGGCAGCCATTTTGGAAAGTGTTACTGAATCAAAATTGTCACAGAGGTGGGCCTTATTTCTAACAGCAATAGCTTAGCAGTTTAGAACATGATACTATTTGGTGAATTTGATGTAATATACACTCTGACAATATCTATTTAGGACTATCGTACACTCGTATGTAGACTATTTTTACATTTACAGCGGCAATTTTGATGGCCATATTGGGTTTTAAAGTATGTTATTACAATGCAAATATACTGGATATGAGTTGCTAGTTGTCCATTATATACCCCCAATGTTAAATTATACTTGCATCATATATTTTGGTTGATATTATCCCATTTTATGGAATTCAAGCAATTTGTTCAGTCATTTTGGGACCCATTTTGGGACCCATTTTGGGACCCATTTTGGGACCCATTTTGGGAGCCATTTTGGGGGCCATTTTGGATTTTTAAGTATGTTAACAAAGCAAAAATACTGGATATGAGTTACTTGTGGTCTAATACATACATCCCATCTTTAAAATTATATTTTCATCATTCATTTAGGTTGATATTATCAATTTTATGGAATTTGACACTATTTTGGGGGCCATTTTGGCAGCCATTTTGGCAGCCATTTTGGCAGCCATTTTGGCAGCCATTTTGGCAGCCATTTTGCCAGCCATTTTGGCAGCCATTTTGGATTTTGAACTATGTTAACAAAGCAAAATTACTGGATATGAATTACTAGTGGTCTAACACATACATCCAATCGTTAAAATTATAATTTCATCATACATTTCAGCTAATATTACTGCTATTTTGTGAAATTTTGACCAATTGTGGCCATTAATATGGCGGCCATTTTGGTTTTAAAGTATGTTAACAAAGTAAAAATACTAGATATGAGTTTGTAGTGGTCTAACACATACACCTAATTGTTAAAACTATACTCTGATCATACATGTTGGTTTATATATGCCAATATATGGAATTTTACCATTTTTGGCGGCCATTTTGGCGGCCATCTTGGATTTAGGCGTGTTAACAAAGCAAAATGTCTGGATATGAGTGTCTAGTGGTCTATTACATACATCCCACTATCAAAACTATACTTACACCATACAGTTTAATTGCTATATGTCATTTTATGAGATTTGACCAGTTTTGGCGGCCATTTTGGACGCCATCTTGGATATCTGGAGAGCATCCCTTTTTTTCACTGTTAACATCTGAAATATGTTTAAGGACCCAAAAAGACACCTTAAAAGGTTGGTTTGGTTTAGTCCTGTGGGGGTGCACGGAAACCCCCTGTACATACCCGACTAGAAAGAACATTAATCATATAGTCACGTATACAATAGTATCAATAAAAAGACTCACTTTGAGTTCATGATATTACATTTTACAGCCCATATAACTCATAAAGCATCAAATACCTCCAGAATATCTTGTTCATAGCATTTAGTTTCTTTGGTCTGTTCAGCTCAACATGTTTGACGAAGTCCAAGGGAGACGTCACCTTCAAAGTATACATAACAATCTATTGATATTATAATGTTGGATAAAATCATGTTATGATCCTTGTCACCACACTCTGATGATGAACTTCCCAGCTAACAATTGTACGTGTTTAAAACGTTCTTAAAACGTACCAATTACGTGGTTTGGACGTTTTATAAAAACGTTTTATAAACGTTTATTTGTGGAAGGTTTCAGACGACGTAAAAACGTTTTATTGGACGTTTGCAAAACCTTTTATGAACGTAATTTGTACGTGTTTTAAACGTTCTTAAAACGTACTATGTAGGTGGTTTGGGCGTTTTCTAAAAACGTTTTATAAACGTTTATTTGTGGAAGGTTTCAGACGCCGTAAAAACGTTTTATGGGACGTTTGTAAAACCTTTAAAGGCATATTATGTGATCTTTTCCAGAGAGCGCCCTCTATTCATTATTTTTTTTAGAAAGTAGATTTTCTTGCAGATTTACATTTCCGATCATAAATCATACATACATTCCAAGTTACAGAGCGATACGATTCCTAACTACCTCAAAATCATGGTTTTAGAGTGAATTTAGAGTGAAAAATATAAAGTGTCAGGATTCTGACAGTTTATTTTCACTCTAAAACCATGATTTTGAAGTAATTAAGAATCGTATCGCCCTGTAACTTGGAATGTATGCATGATTTATGATCAGAAATGTAAATCTGCAAGAAAATCTGCTTTCTATTTTTTTTTCGATGTTGAGGGCGTACCCTGGAAAGATCACATAATATACCTTTAATGAACGTAATTTGTAAGTGTTTTAAACGTTCTTAAAACGTACTATGTAGGTGGTTTGGACGCTTTCTAAAAACGTTTTATTAACGTTTATTTGTGGAAGGTTTCAGACGTTTTATTGGACGTTTGTAAAACCTTTTATGGGGGTGGGGGGGGGGGGGGAAGGGTGCAAGGGCATTGACTCTTGGATGTTTATGTTCTTGCACAATGTATATGCATTTGTTTAGTGAGCAATCACCTTACTCAACACCAGTGCGAACATATGCACTTACAAGTGTACATCAATATACATTCCATGGTGTTAAAATTAATGCATCGACTTAATTCAAATAAAATAATAGGTTTAAATGAATAAAAGGTGTAAATTAGCTCATTAACATAATTGAAATGGTACAAATGAGCACCGGTACTAATTTTTGTACCATTGCAATTATGCTAATGAGCGATTTGCACAATTTACTCAGTTAATATAAGGCCAAGTAAAATATGCAAATTAGCTCCAGACTAATTTTTGATTCAACAACGACGTCTTATAACGTTTTTAAAACGTCTATAAAGACGAAGACCTACAGAACCTATAGTACCTAACAAAAACGTTTTAAAAACGTTTTCAAAAACACGTTTTAAATGTGTCGCACAAAATACGTCCAAGTAAAACGTTTTATATACGTCACAAAAAGACGTTTGTTATATTAGTATATTTAATAACGTCTAAAACACGTTACTACAACGTCCTAAAAAAAAGTATTCCAGACTAGCTGATTTAAGTCTGAAAACGACGTGTTATAACGTTTTTAATACGTCTATAAAGACGAAGACCTACAGAACCTATAGAACCTAACGAAAACGTTTGAAAAACGTTTCCAAATCACGTTTTAAATATGTCGCACAAAATACGTCCAAGTAAAACGTTTTCTATACGTCGCAAAAAGACGTTTGTTACATTGGTATATTAATAACGTCTAAAACACGTTACTACAACGTCCTTAAAAAAAACGTATTCCAGACTAGCTGATTTAAATCTGAAAACAACGTCTTATAACGTTTTTAACACGTCTATAAAGACGAAGAACTACAGAACCTATAGAACCTAACGAAAACGTTTTAAAAACGTTTCCAAAACACGTTTTAAATATGTCGCACAAAATACGTCCAAGTAAAACGTTTTCTATACGTCGCAAAAAGACGTTTGTTACATTGGTATATTAATAACGTCCAGAACACGTTACTACGACGTCCTTAAAAAACGTATTCCAGACTAGCTGATTTAAGTCTGAACAATGACGTCTTATAAACGTTTTCAAAACGTCTATAAAGACGAAGACCTACAGGACCTAAATAGCACCTACCGAAAACGTTTTTAAAACGTTTTGTGTTTGCTGGGATTACACTCTTAGAAGGTCAGGATCAAATATGAGACGAAAAGGATCAATTTTGATCCAGAAGCGGTATCACATATGAGCTTACCCTTTCCGGATCAAAGTGATCCGACAAGCAGGATCAAAAAGTTTGATCCGAAATGGGATCAAATATTTCTGTCAAATGATACTGAAACGGATCAAAATAATGATCCTTAATCGGATGTACCTGTAGCTTATGATCCTACTCCAGGATCAAACTGAATCAAAGAAAAAGTGAAAACATAGGGGGTCATCGGGTGACAGATTGTAAAAACAAGCATGATGCAAGGGTCTTTCGGTGACACCGGGCCAAAAAAAGGGGGGGTATTTTTGATGGAGCCTGGTGTGAAACCTAATATTGATTGAGTGCCCCCACCCCCGGGTGCACACTGCAGACTATATATCGAGTGCAGTAAGCTTACTACATCGTGTAGGCCTAGTACATCGCAGTGATCGTGACATTTTGTGAGGAGCATTTTGACCGAAAATCGTACTGATGGCACTGGTCAGGTACAAGAAATTTGTTCACAAGAATAGAGCATGTTCAAACATAAAAAATAAAACTACTTTACCGACAAAATCATGTAACATTTTACAGATTAGACTGGATAACTTACCGCGGTATTTCACCCTTGTTTCAACTGTGGCAACCGAATTCAAAAGATCGTCTGCTTGTCGTCTATCGGTTTGCGAAAGAGTGACGTCAGTCACTCATTGACCAATGAACTGTTTCATCGAATTGATCCGGAAATCAGATCAAAGTTGATCAAGGTGAATTTGATCCGTTTGTTGATATCTATCTGGAAACGGATCAAAACGATCCGAAAACGGATCAAAACGATCCGAAAATGATCCTTAAAGGATCAAAACAAAGTGAGCCGGAAATATACTCATGTATTTGATCCTGACCTTCTAAGAGTGTAGTTCGAAAGCTTTGGTCTTGTTGGTTTTCTTTTGACCTGTTTACAAGTTGCTGATATACCCTTATAAATGATGGTTATATAAAATCTACTACTTTTAAAAGGTAAGAGCTGTTGGAAACTGCTTTACATCCGCAAAAATAGTGTTTGGTGAACACATATTATTACTATTTCTTGTGCATTTTAAGAGTGCACACCACTATTACGCGTAATATAGTGTGTTTCTATGGGAAAGATGCCTTCTGAAACCGACAATAATTTGAGTTACCTTGCTACTCCTTTTATAAAATTTTGGAATAGTTATAAACATAAATAGATCTTACTTGGGTCAAAAATCAGACCGAGTTGCCCTTTTATATTTTTCAATATTTGCCCCTTTATAGGGTAGTCATTTTGAACAAGAATCCACACATGCTTATATTAGACATATAACATGATCACACGCTGTATCATCTGATGCCTAGTATTATATTAGTCTATACTTTGAAAGCCTAAACATTATCCAGATTTCACGGCCATTATAGACATTTTCCATCATCTACCCAACATCTTGTTGGCTGTTTTGACATTTGCTATCTACTGACGATGAAACAATCACTATAGACCAATAATGCTCACGATGTCATTGGATATAAACAACAAGATGTGTTATGAGTTCGAGAGTTTAAAGGTGACGTCTCCCTTGGACTTCGTCAAACATATTGAGCTGAACAGACCAAAGAAACTAAATGCTATGAACAAGATCCTGAGTAGCCTAAGTAGGCCTATTTATCTTTTCCAATATAGCGGGTCAGAGTGACGATATAAACTGCTCACAAAAAGTTAGGAAACTTTTTTAAATCAAGTATATTTTTATTATTTATTATCCTCTTGTATTATGTTGCATATCAATGGAAAGCTGAAGTGTTTTTCTTTAAAAATGATACCAAATGTGCAATGATGACGTGTTGCTGGACTTGGTCACATTATTAATGAGAATGAGACAAACAGCGTGTTTTTATTAAGCAAACCGGCTTTTACCCGTCTTATAAAAAGCAGGATAAAAGCCGGTTGCTCGTGTGAGAGACGTGTTTTTATTGCAGTTCGATAAACAAACTTGCCGGCTGCCGCTGACCTCATTATAATAAATGCCAGCGAAAGGTCATACACATCTGTTTGCATTTAATTGTCAGGTGATCGTGCATCGTGTGCCCACTTCCGCTTTTCCACCGGCAAACGCGCTGAGCAGGAACCGTGCGTGTTTATACTGACGAAAGACTGCTTTTCCTAACCGGTTTCAACTGCTATTATCCTTGGTTTCGAAGGATAAAAGGCATCTAAAATCCAGGAGAAATAAACCGGTATGAGCGGGCAAATGCCGGTGGTGGTGTGTTTTTACTGGGGGATTTTAATCCGTTAGCAGTCATATACCTGCTTTTTTTCTTCAGTAAAAACACGCTGTAAGTCACAAATCAAATGTGCCAAAATTAGCAATTTTGTGTTACTGTGTGAACCAATGGTACGGGCTTTCTCCAAATCTGTTAAACGCGGCATATTGAAACTGCAAAACGTTTACCGTGTCTCAGAAAAATTTACAAGTTATAGGCCTAAACCTTTCATCACTTACCTTCATGACCTTCCACCTGGAGTCATTGTTAACCCAGTCTTGCAAATACCCAAACAATGGTTTTCTAAAGAGATGGGGGTTAACTTGTGTGTGTTGTGCTCACTGGTGCAAATATTTGTGTAAACCATTCATGATTCTCAAGTATGACTGGTTTGATTATTGATCATTAGCTATTGACTGTTTAGCGCAGATAACGGTAATTTTGGCACATTTGATTTGTGACTTTGCCTCATTCTCATTCATGTGTGGCCAAGTTCAGCAACATGTAATTATTGCAAATGTGGTATAATTTTAAAGAGGAACACTTCAGCTTTCCATTGATATATATTATATACAAAGAGGCCGAGGGTAATACATAATAAAAATATACTTGATTAAAATAAGTTTCCTAACTTTTTGTGAGCAGTTTATATTCAGTTTTGCTTGCAATCTGTGCGCATTTTGTCAGGACAAAAGATGTTCAGAATCGAAGGCCATTGTTGTGTGATTACAAGACGACCTTGTTGAATCAACTAACTAGTAAGCGATGTGTAGGTAGTTTATGAAGGTCATGTTCAACTTTATACTTTAAACTGAATATAGTAGACCAAGTAGCAATGGAACTTTTTTTTTTTTTTTTTTTTTTCTTTCAATTTCATGCCCGTGAGGGTCTTTATTTATTTACAAGCTCTCAACATAAAAAGACAATATAATAAACAATGTACATGTACATACACACACAAAAAACACAAAAACACACCATCAATCGGTATTTTGTAATGACAACATTCACTATAAATACTCAATAATAAATACAGAATTATTTTACAATAAAGGCTCCCATTTTTTAATATGGCCTCCCAGCTTTCCTTTACTCATGGCAATTTGTTTTTCAACTTTTTGCACAGAAAAGACCCATTCTTTAAATTGTATAAAAACCAACCTTGATTCTTGAACTCGACACCTATAAATGTACTTCTTAGCCAATATGATAATCATATTAATGAAATTGGTATTGTTTACCTCATAATACCCAAGACAAACAGTGATATATGAAATAGTAATTTGGAATTTCAAATCATTTAACCATTTGATTACTTCCTTCCAAAAGGAAGAAGCCGAAACACACAACCACATTAAATGTTTGACAGTTTCCTTCTCATCCTTACAGAAAGTACATTTATCACTCTCAACTATACCAATTTTAAAAAGAAACACATTAGTTGGTAGAATCCTATGAATACTGGAAATAATGAGAATGTGCATCAATTGTGCACTTATAAGGTAAAGAGTAAACTTCATTCCAATTGATTTTATTATCAGTAACACTACCAAACTCCTCTACCCACTTGTGCTGAGCGGTAGGTGTGATATTACTCTGGTTCAACAATTTATATGCAAATTGGCTTCCTTTCACTGCATTGTCCAGGTCAATCAATACCTTGGGTGTCTGGCTTTGTTTACATTTTGTCAGATAGCCTTTATAGTGTTTGGAGATCACATTAATCAGACCCAAGTATTTCAAAACATTACAATCAATGTCATACTTTTTCTTGAAGTCAATATATGGCATCCAATGTTTATCATGAATTAAATCAGAGATAAAATTAACACCTTTGATGCTCCATGATTTAAAATACACAGTTTTTTTGTTAATCTTTATATATGAGTTATACCATAAAACATCATCAATATTACCTTGACAAGCATTTCTTAACTTAAACCAGGACTTCAAAACATCTTTTAGAAATGTGATACAAATTTTATCATAATTAAAATCAGAATGAGCTGCAGGTTTACATGACCATATCCAATCACCACCAACTTTTGACAATTCATTCTTAAACAAAATTTTCCACTTCCCTTTATTCTCACTATTCAAAAATCTTTTAACCCAGGCAATATTTAGAGAATCAATAAAATGGTAAATATTTGTCATTTTCAGACCACCATTCTCTTTATTACAGTACAGTACGTCCCGTTTGATTTTATCTGGTTTCCCGTTCCAAATAAATTTGAACAAGATTTTCTCAACCTTCTTAACAAAATTCATTGATGGATTTGGCAAAATAGAAAACAAATAAGTCAACTGAGACAAAGCTAAAGATTTAATAATTGTTATTTTACCAATTGGCGTGAGATCACGTTGGGACCAGATATTAAGAATGGAGCTCAATTTCTTACACTGTGGCTCGAAATTAAGCTCAGAAAGCTCATTTCTGTTAAGTGAGATCATAACACCAAGAAATCTAATCGGACCTTTAGTAAACTTATACTTCTCATCAAGAAAAGTATTCTCATTATCATTCTTCAATGAACCAATGTTTAAGAACACAGATTTATCAACATTTAAATGTAAACCAGATATGGACCCAAAATTGTTCACAACTTTAATTGCTTTCAAAATTGATTTTTTTTGAACCATCTAAAATAATTGTGGTGTCATCTGCAAATTGGGTTATTTTTACGTGAGTCTCATTATCAATTTGTAGACCTTTAATATCATTGTTATTTCTGATAGAAATAGCCATCAATTCTGCACATAAAATGAAAATATAGCAACTCAGCGGGCATCCTTGCCGCACACCACGAGATAAATCAAAATATCTGGAGACATGACCATTATTAATTACACAACTATTAATTTGCGCATAAAAAATTCCTATCCATTTTCTCAACTCATTACCAAAACCAAAGTACTCCAGGCATTTTTGAACATACTTCCACTCTAATTTATCATAGGCTTTTTCAAAATCAATGAAGAAAAGGGTACCAGGCATATTGTTTACATCTGCATATTCAATTATGTCAAGAACTATCCGCACATTTTCACCAATATACCTGTTGGATAAGAAACCTGTTTGATCATTAGAAATTACAGAGCTTAATACCTTCTTTAATCTATTTGCAATCACTTTGGTAGCTATTTTGTAATCAACATTGAGTAGTGTAATAGGTCTCCAATTCTTTAACAGCTCCTCGTCCTTACCATCTTTGGGAATTAAAGTTATGACCCCTCTTCTTTGACTTACAGATAGCTGACCAGATTGAAAAGCGCTATTAAACGACTTAACTAAAATTGGACTAATCTGGTTCCAAAATATTTTGTAAAACTCAATTGGGTATCCATCTGACCCTGGACTTTTACCATTTGGCATAGATTTAATAACATTTACACATTCACCAATCGAAATAACACCTTCACACATGTTCGCAATGGAACTTACATGTGTTGACATTTGAAGTGTTATAGCACATCCAGGCCCGTAGGAAGGGGGGGGGGCGATGGTGGCGATCGCCCCCCCTTTGAAAATCTTCCCCGGAAAATTTGTACACAGATGAAAAAATTTCGCGCGCTACGCGCGCATTTGTCTTCCCAAAATGCAATATTCTTTGCTACAATCTTGTTTAGAGCCAAAATGTACCTCGATCGTGCAAAAAATAGGTGCAAATTCGAAAATTTTCGCGCGCTATGCGCGCATATTTGACTCAAAAAAATCTTCCGTGATTTTTTTGGGAAAACGCCCCCCCTTTGAAAAAAGTGTCTTACGGCCCTGACATCGCAATTATATAAATCGAGGTTTTCATAGATATTCAAACCTTATGAAATTCAGTTGTTTCCGTTAAACATAACTTTATGCCTATATAGATTTGATTTGACCGCGCTTGCTAACGCCGACAACTGGACAACAAGTGATTATAAAGGGTACTATGTACTGTAGTGAATTGGTGCTTGGATCAGGGATACTATTAATTTTGGGATAGGAAAGTCCTATACTAACACACGTAGCGAAAACGGGGCCGTTTGCATAAATTACATAAATTATGGTAATCATCGGAATGTGTCGGTGACCGGCGTTGAACGCGTTTAACAGTGTTTAACCAGGTTTAACGTAATATTTGGTCAGCATAGGTTTGAGGGCGTTGAGGATTTACACAGACGACGGTGGCCACGCGAAACCTAGATGTTGAATACGTAATGAATAAGGTGAATAACACGTAATCGCGAATGTTAATCTTATCATTTTGACAAATTCATCATAATTAGAAGAATTGTCATCGTTAACCGGGCGATGACTGTTAAAAATAATTCAAAATAGTGCACTCCCGTTGACATATTGGGTCGTCTGAGAGACGCGTGGCCAGCGTCGTGTCGTCTGCTACAACCACGCCTGATCAGTATAGCGCCACCAGTTCTATGCTGACCAAATTTTCATTTAAAAGTGGACCCGATCGGCAAGCTCACTGGCATGGCATACCCCTGCTTGGATGGGCAGGGGTGATGAGAAAAAATAAGATATGTACGGTCTTCTGGTGTATATATATTCGCTAGTGGTCGAAGGATCCCTTTTATTCCAACCTCCGGTCGAACCTCATCTATAATGTGAATTGAAACAATTAAGCTGCCTTATGCAATAATATACACAATACTGCGTCAATGCATATTATTCACATCACACGCATGCACGTAGCAGCTATGTTTAGTGTACCATTCAAAGAGAGCCAAATATCGAACCAAATATCGCATTCTATGAAATCAAAAGGCTTTGAAATCGTCACCTGTGATTTCGGCATATGAATAAAAACACAAAGCTGAAAACGATCGAAACTGGTGAACTTAGAATATTTATCACAACGCAGGAGGCCACAATAATTTTTTATTTGCCATCTTGTAATTTTATTAAAAGTAACAAGTAAAAACCTTTCCAAACATTCCTGAAACTCATCATGGATATATTATAATATGTAGCGTTGAGAGCGAAATACCAACATCAAGTAGCTTAATTAAAGGCTGAAAGGCAGGAATGACTAACTAAACATTAACATTCATTGAAGATTCCTCAACTTTATGATGTCATTAAGAAGTACCGACACAATTTCAAAACTGACGACTTGCAAAATATAATGCATGTTGAACATGAAATAACCAGACTACAACAATAGAGGGTATGCAATGAACCAACCGGAACGGTATAACAATGGATCGGGCAGCCATTATGGAGGTCGGGCTAGTCACGTATTCGGATTGACAATTAAATTTCCCGCTCCAAGTGATCTGAACTGACCAAATCATATTGTTCCGTGGCATCCATCTTGGAGGCACAGTTCAAATGAGGACATAGTGACGTAGCATTGCATACTCTCTATATCACTGCGATTTAAATCCGGATGAGATTATTTGTGCTAACATCAAGGGATACGCAGCCAGAAATTACAAACATATTTCACAAACAGATTGGCAAAATGGTATAAGCATCGGTCAATATTATCAGAAATTGAGTAGGTACTCATTCGCAGTTAGGTATGTAAATTAAACATAATAATGGTACAACCTGGATTTTAATGATAAGTGTATGTGTTAAACATAATTATTTTCTATTATGGCTATTTTTCATTCAAACTTATTCCATAGATTCCATCGATATTTTCGTCAGAATATAGCCTCCTCTCCCAGTCAATGGAACGGCTGGGTCACGTGATTGGAAGATCGGTCTCAGATGGATAGACTATATAAGTATCAGATTTCACTATAGCGTCTTTAACGGTTTGGATCACCTTTGGAGAGCAATAGTAATAACACATATCCAATCCAAAATCACCATGGCGGTCACCATTTTCGCATTCCTCGTAATATCTATGTTTGTCTGTGCCATAGTGAATCTAAGGAGATACCTTGTTGGAGGAACCTGCCGAAGTCGCACAATAATGAAAGGGGTAACAGTTATGATATCTGGTGCGAACAGTGGAATAGGAAAGGCGACCTCTTTGGATCTAGCTCGTCGTGGAGCCCGGGTGATAATGGCCTGTCGAGACGTTGGCAAGGGAGAGAAAGCCGCGGCGGATATCCGGAAACAAATTCCAGATGCTGATTTGGTAGTGAAAGAACTCGATCTGGCTTCTTTCAAATCGATCCATCGATTCTGTGACGATATAATTCAGACTGAACCTTCTCTACATGTACTGATCAATAACGCTGGTGTGTTTTATCATCCGGAAGTCAAAACTGAAGACGGATTTGACACCACATTTGCTGTCAACTATAGGCCATTTCTTGCTCACTAATCGTCTCCTTGATTTACTCAAGAAATCAGCGCCAAGTCGAGTTGTGGTAGTGACTTCTTGGATGCATAAAAACGGTAAAATCGACTTTGAGAATCTGAATGGAGAGAAAGATTTCCATAAATATGATATGTATTGCAATAGCAAGTTGGCTGTGGTTATGTTTGCGAGAGAACTGATACGCCACACTGGTGGCAGCGAGGTGTGCGTTTATGCAAGCAACCCCGGTGTAGTTCGCACAGGAGTTGGTAAATACATGCGGCAATCCATGTCACTTGTGCCTCGCATCTTGGTAGTGATTCTTGGAGAACCCATCATGCGGCTGTTTGCAAAGACTGCAATGCAAGGTGCACAGACAATCATACATTGTACCGTGTCGGAGAAGGTTTTTGGAATCAGTGGAAGATTCTATGCTGATTGTAAGGAGGTTCCATATCCTGACGTGGATGGTGTTGATGAAGGGGTGGAGAAAAAGCTGTGGGAAGTGAGCGAACGGATGACGGATTGATAGACAGACGTGTGATACTTTTTATAGCAAACGAACGCAAGGGATAACGGTGGAGATGGATTATTTTCTTATTTCGAGTGTTTGGAGCCACAAGGCCCTATTTACATTAAATAGCTGCCATGTGTATTGTATTTTTACATGCACCTGACAATCCAGACATGGCACCGGTGTATATAGTCTATAGCAGCTATTACAGATAGTGACCTTTCACATCACTATGAATCTGAACAAAATGACCATATCTGCATCTATAACTGCTTCGAGTTACATAGTTAATAATTGCTCAGCATACACTGTAAAAATGGTGTCTTGCAAATAAATACGTCTTGCTTTTTAAATGTCCTAATCTGGTGTCTTATCACAAGTCACGCCTCATTACATAGTGTCTTATTGCAAGTCGTGACTCATATCTAATAACTTATTCTAAGTCGTGTCTCATATTTAATACCTTATTCCAAGTCGTGACTCACTGTATTAAGACATGTATTATCATAAGACATGGAACATGTGACTTGTGATGGTTCAAGACATATTTCTGTAGGTAGTGTCTTGATTAAGACACCTAACAAGACATTTCAAATATAAAATGCCTATGTCTAAAAACCGAGGTGTCTTGAATGGAGACACAACTTGGTATTTATTGCCAAGTCATGTTCCATGTTATTTAAGTCTTTACAGGGCAACATCACGTCTTGCATTTTACATGTCTTAATCTGGTGTTTTATCACAAGTCAAGTCTCATTACATAGTATCTTATTGCAAGCCGTGTCTCATTTATAATACCTTATTCCCAGGGTGTGTGTTAAGGATTTTTGTGTGTGTAGCAAAACTGCTATGCAATTATTTTTTTGTATAGCAATTTACAAATTTTGCATAGCAGTTTTGTGTTATTTTTTTAATTCCAATTTGCTGTTGATCCGTTGAATCTATTTTCAATTAGGTCGATTTAAAAAGGGGGGGGGGGTTAGCTTTGGTACAATTTTAAACATTTGCGATTTCCGAGTAATTTCTTTTCTAGAATAGGAAGAAAACTGATGAAATCAAATATTTACAATATATATTTCAGATAATCTCATCACTAATTAGCTGTCCGTTGACCCGTTCAGAAGCAAACAATAATTAAAACCATTCATTATTTACTATACTATTACTCGCCCCTCTCTCTCACCTCTATATCGAAAAATTGTCAGGCCCGGGTCGAAAGTCAGGTCGAAGTTTACGGCATAATTAATTGCGTACATGTTCATCTGAGCTGTACATGTAATGGGAATTCCCGAGTGTATCGTACACTGTTACGAAGTGTAAATGTATGATGTAATTTGTAAACAATCAGTGTCATCGAGTAAACTCGACGAATGAAGTGAGTTTATCAATTTAAAAGTATCCAAATACGGAATACTACGTGATTAAATGGCGTGAAATGGACCATTTACATCACTTATAATAGTAAGTTAAAATCAATCGGAACTTCGGAAGGAAATAATAGCGTCCCAAGTCAAAAATGTTGTGTAGCAAGTTTGCTATGCATGTACAAAATGTGCGTCGCAGTTGTGCTTGATTGTGGCGCAAACTGCGATGCGATACCGGTTAACACACACCCTGCTTATTCCAAGTCGTGACTCATTGTATTAAGACATGTATTGTTGTCAGACACGGAACATGTGACTTGATGACGACGTCTTGGTTCAAGACGTGTGTTTGTAGAGATAGTTAACACCATTGAATGTATATTTGTTAGATTTGATTAGGCATATTTTTCTCATCAAATGTTTAAGACGGCACGGCACTACCTTAGTCTTGGATATAAACGTGTCTTAATACAACACATGTCTCTAAAATTACGCGTCTCAAAACCTGCTACATGAGACGCGTCTTACAATGTGTCTTAAGACACCATTTTAACAGTGTACAACCAACTCCATATAACAACGCACATTACTCTAGGGTCTTGTGGCACTATCGAATGGAAATAAAGAATTGTCTGCTTTATAGAAACATAATAACATAATAATTAATATGAGTGGAGTGAAACAGTATAAATATAGCGATACCAGCCCAACAAGTCCCTTTTACATTATGTACGTATGGTATGTTTACTTTGCTATAACCAGACAAATGACAGCTGACAAATTACAAGGTATGCACGCTCTACTGCATGCATGCCGAGTGAGTTCAAAAAGCCCGCGTGTACATCTTGTGCTTTAACATCCCAATCGATACTATATGGTGTGCATATTGTATGCGCGCAATCTTGAAATTTGTTCAGAATTTGAGACATCTTTATCAATTTTGACAGATTTACGGCGCGTAGCGAGATGTGGGAAGGAGTGGGGCTTGAGTCCATTGGTGTCATTGTTAATAGTCTGTTGATCATTGTCGGACAAAAGTAGGGGAGACCGGGGATGGACGTTACAAAATTTACATTTTGAGCCCAAAAAAATATAATGAAAGAACTCAGACACTCCATCTTGGGTCTGTGGTTAGCCTATTATGTTTGCTAAAAACTGGAGCATACAGAACATGAAAACGTAAAAACAACTAATTAACAACTAGTTAATTAATGAAGGTAAATTTTTGTAACAACTTACCCCGCATACGAGGTAAGTTGTTACACCGTTTGGGGTAATTTGTTACCATTCATTTTGTACGTACAGTAGTAAATACTATCTTTTTCTACTTCCATTACATTCAGCATTATTCAGGGGTGTTTTCCCTCTCCGTCTTCCTTTTATAGATTCTTGGCATTGTTAACAGTAAACCAGTTATAGCTGTAGGTAAAGCAAAATACACAAAAGACATATACAAATATTTATACCTGAAACTTGAAACAAAATTTAGTTTAACATGTAAATGTAATCGGGGTAGGTTGTTACATTGACAAGGGTTAGGTTGTAACTACTTACCCCATAGGGCATTTTACACACAAAACCTACTGTAGCACAACCTTGAGGCAGAATTACAGGTCATGGCTAGGGGATATATTAGTGACATACATGTAGTATATTTATAATAACAAGCTATCATTATGCACCTCCAGTTGTTAGAGCTATGACAAAATTCAAATTTTGTCAAAAAGTTACTCAGAGAGTACAAAAAAAGTTTTTTTGACTTACTTTTTTAGTCGAACATTGGAGAAACCTCACAATTGGTAGTATACCCCTGCTATGCGAAGGCAACATATGGATGTTAGTTAGCCTGTCCTCTCTTGTTCCAGCTTACCCGTGTAACTTCCATCCCCGGTCTCCCCTACTTACATTGCATCTTGCACAATTACCGAATACTAATTGATTTTACCCATGCTCGAACATTTTTATGGCAGTAAACTGAAGAAAATAGATTGTTTTACAAAATGAGCGCTCCGTTAGATCGCATGTGCTTTAGTTTGTAACACCCTGTATATATATTACGATGTTATTGGCCATTTTAAATTTAGTATGTATATCCAGGCAATATTTCTAATTGTAACATGATCATTTCATGTGTGTTTTATTTTATTTCATTATCATTGCTTTCATCAACATTAAATTTAAAAAGTGAAGAAACGCGTGGATTGAGGACTCGATCATACATGTGCATTTCGCTTGTGACACCCTTAATTATTGGTCATACACTCTTGGAAAAAAGGGTGCTTCAGAGGTTCTTGGCTGTCTCGTATATGGAACCCTTTTTAGAACCTTTATAGGTTCAAAAAGAACAAAACATGCGTCTTTAGAACCTCTAAAGGTTCTCTACAGAAGTTTTTTGGGTTCTTTAAACTAAAAGAACCTTTAACCCTGAGGGTTCCATATACGGGACAGCCACGAACCCCTGAAGCACTCTTTTTTCTAAGAGTGTATGTTTGTGTTTGGTACAATATTATTACAAAACGTCAATTTGAAATTTATTATGACACTAAGTTATGATAACGGTTAACTTTATTTCAGAAATACGTTATCACATACTTGATATATTGTTATAAATTTTGACCACCCTGTATAAGGTATCCTTTATAACTAAAGACAAAGGTGGCAACATTTTTCTTTGTAATACTAGTGTATATATATACGTTTGAATTGTGCAGCTTAATAAATTATAGTTTTATCTTCAAGGTATGTAAATGACAAGTGAAAATTTTGCATTTCTTGATGTTTGCACCCTATATATTATCTACCCACCCTGTATAATTATCTTGATATTGTCATCGTGAGATTTGGAAATTTGTATGCTTTCAGGAAATATACTTTCCTTCTACTCCTTTGTATAGTTTTAATGCTAAAATGTTTTAAGCAAAATCCATGTGATTTTTCCATTTTTAGCATATGTCACACAAAGGGGTCCCAACTCAAGGCACACTACCCTTTTTGTTCCGCTGTGGCAAGACATAATTGAAAATCGATGAAAAACGTATTTTCATATTTGGCTCACATAATTCATCTTTACAGCTATTCTCTCTAGCACCAGCATTTCAAACAATGAACCCCACACCTCACTAGTTATATTCAAAACTCCCGCCAAAAAAGGAAGGTTAAAACCACTTTAAGCTAAACAAATCCTGCCATATTCAATCAAAGCTATTTTCTATGCACACAACAATCAATTGTTATCAAAAAGTTAATTAAAATAAGAAGAGGGTGAATAATAATGCGAATGACATTCAGAAATAATTTAATGTTAAAAGGGTTAGTGACTTCATTGATTTTCATAATGGATCATTTCGACAAAAACTTGAAATCTGCTATCGTTACAAAAAAAAGTCTGTATTTTTCATCAGAAATGTCCGATTCTCAAAATCTAAAATTCCTAAGAAAGCTTGGCGTTTGCGCAAGGTATGAAAACAGTTCATACTGACAAAAATCGTATTACCTCGTTAAAGATCATTCAGAGACATCCTGTAGTAGAATCAAGTAAGTCATAAAATTTGAGAGCTTCTCTTTTTGTATTCGTGTTATGACAAATTAAAGTATCAACATGCATGATCAAAGTGTTAGAGGCCTCAGGTTTCGATCCTTTGCAGGATCTTTATCAAGGAGCGAAAAAAGCTTTTTGATAAACATGATAAAGATCCCTGTGGACCCTGTTAAAGGTATATTATGTGATCTTTCCATGGAACGCCCTCAACATCGAAAAAAAAAATTGAAAGCAGATTTTCTTGCAGATTTACATTTCTGATCATAAATCGTACATACATTCCAAGTTACAGGGCGATACGCTTCTTAAGGGGGCTGTCAAGTGTCAGAAATAGCTTCCGTAAAACTGCCGTAACTACGTAATTATTCATATATTCCATATACAAGTATACATTTTTTTGAAGGAAAGGGTTCAATAAATCTAACCATGAACATAAAATTGCTCTAAAAAGAACCATTTTGGAAAAAATCATAAAAAACGAGAATTTTGACCAGTCTTCAATTCGGACAAGGTAACAAAAAAAATATTTTCTGAAAATCTGTCCTTTTACGATTTTTGTAATCTTAAGAAAATTACCCGGGTTCCATTTTTTTTGTTTTTTGATATCTGAGATATTTTTTTATTTATTGACCAAATAAGGCAACAAAATGGGATTTTTAAATACAACAAACGTGAATTTCCACAAAATGATCCGAAAAATCGGGAAATAGGCCTAAAACAAAAAACAAAAAAAATGGAACCTGGGGAAGATCATGGTTGTTGCGTTAAACTTACTTGCTGTCCATCATATGCAGTTTGTATTGAGTTATCGTGTCTGTAAATCGTATTTTTACTCAAAAATGAACATAAAGAAATCAACCGATGAATGTGAAAAGTGACAATACCGCCGTTTGATCATGGTTTACGGGGAAATACACGTATTTCAAATCCTGTTCTTTAGATATTGTGGGAAACATATAAATCCCCAACTTCGTGCAAAGTTTCATTACAAACCATTCTTTTCTTGGTATCAAAATAACCTCAAATGTGTGTTAAAAACACCTTTTTCATGATGTCGAGTTTGAAAAAGAAGCCATACCATTTTATGCGCATTCGAAGTGCGTTCACAATTTCCGGGAAGCGTAACGCATTCAAGCGCGTGCGTTAATCGACAATGAGCGCAGACGCGCGCGGAATGTTTTGAGTGGCAAAATAAATGGTGACGCGTGCGCGTTGAACCGGTTGACAAAGATTTAGACGCTCGTGTATTAATTTCTGTGCGCAACACTCTGCGGCTAATCATCAGAGTTTATCATTATAGGCCAGTGTAGTCGAGTCTTTATCAATGTGATCATTTAAAAATGCACCGTGGCGGGATTAGTGAGTAGTCTGGGTGTAAAAATCAACACCTATCCTAGATAAAGGACTTAGTAAACATGGTAAAGGAGAGAGAAAAATTGGAAACAGAGAGAAAGCAAGAAATGGGATGAAGATTTAATTTAAGACCTGTCGTTTTGTAGGCTCTACATGTTTTCTCTTCTTCTACCTCAGATATTTAAAGAGACGGAATCGGGTAAGCTTCTGATTAACATGATTAATATGAGTCACGTCACGAATTGTAATTTCATCATAAATAGTAAAAGGCCACAACATGCCACCTGAACTTGATCCTCGTTATGCCAGCGCCACCGAAAAAGAAACTGAAATATATGTCCGATAGGTCTAATGTTTAATGAAGCAGGAAAATAAATTTAACGGTTTGTAAAATGACTATATGAATTGTCTATGGGTAAACTGTCAAGCGAACGAGTAACAGTAGCGTATCAGCAGAGTGTCCCCCCTCGACGGATTTGACCGGGTAGAACAGCTCAAACTACCGGGCTAAAAGGTTTTATTTTCTGTAAATACAATGGGTTGGGGGAGCAAGGGCCCCAATTTGAATCGGATGGGGTGGATTTTGAGAACACCCCCACCCTCCCCGTTTTCAAATGTCGGACTCGGCGGCGGCGGCAATCCTCAGCCTGTAAAGTTAAAGCCTACCGGGAAGATACCATTTCCCCCTCTGACAAGCGATCTCATCAGATACGCCACTGGCGGGTAATGGAGCACATTTCACAGTAGTTAAATGATGAATATTTTCCATTAGAATGGACTTGGATCCTTTTAAAATTGATTTGAATTGCTATCTACCAAAGATAATTATTAAATAGTGATTGTTCAGTGTTATAACAATAGCTCTATTAAGCATTTCGGTTGGATCTCTTATAAAAGTAGTTTGCTATCTACTGAAGATAACAATGATAACGTTGAAAACACGGTCATTATTTAACAATTAGCTCTAGTGCTAGGCCTATATACAGTATTCGGTATTTCCATTACTGCATGGTTTTATTATTTATTGGCTATCCCTATGAATTGCCTTGTCACCTATACCTAGATTGAATTTTTTTTATTGAGAGGACACAAAAGTACAAGGATATCAAAGGTGCAACCACACATTTAATTAATCAGGCCTATTGTTTACATCTCATAACTTCGTGATAAACCAAACCGATGTTACCCTATTTTTTTATTGGGGTGGGTCCGAGGGGCAGAAATATAGAGCATCCTCTCCCACCATAATCCCATCCCTTCCACCTTTGCTTTCAGTCTAGAACATTCGGACGTTTCATTGATTCAAAATATGAATGATGGGCATTTAGCGATCGAAATGGGAAGATCTCTGTTCTTTGTTCAGTCCGAATTTCATTTGGAATGTTCCAGAATTTTATATTATTCAATTTAACTATGACATTTTAGGAGGATTTTATAGAAACATGACTTGTTTGGCCGTATAGGCCTACTTCTGGTTATCTTGGAACTTATTTTGTCTTATATATGGCATGTCACCAACCAAACCGTAGGCCTAACAGCGGAGCCTTAGACCCGAAGCAACTGAATAAATGAGCTTATACTGGATAGTATATTAAAATACATGCCAGGAGAGGCTGTCCATCCCTGCTCTCCATGGCCCTATACACCCCCCCCCCCCCCCCCCAACTCCACATGTCGTGTGTTTGATTGCCGCGTGTGCAAATACATGTACTATACAAAGTTAGACTATTATGAGATAACCATGTGAACCATTTGATAGCATCGGCTCATCGGCCCGAGGATGCTTCTCCGATCATGCCCATGTAGGCCTAGGTAAAACGGCACTTATAATTGATATTATGTTTGATATCTGAATGACAAATTAGTACACCGAGTTGAACTAACTGAGAACTAGCTAACTTAACAACGATACGAAGTAATAGGCCTACCATATTCAGTAATGACAATAAATAGATAAACAGGTATAGGCCTATACGCTTGTGCTAAAGCCTTGTTTTACTAATAGGCCTACTTGCTTTCAGGCTCAGCCACACCCCGGCAAAAATGACGGTTTGATAAGTCGGGCCTCCGATGCGTAAACAATGCGTATGAACAAGCCCTCAAACGCGGCAAAAACATAGCGGGTAACGCAGCACGCACTGACGGCTTTCGAAATAACAGCGTCGCGTATTTTAAGCGAACTGGCGCGTGCCAATTTGCGTGAAAAACAAAACTATGGCACGCTACAGCGGACATTAATAGTCGAGTTTTAAAAAACACCGTTGAGTTGTGAAAACGACCGTTGAGTTGTGAAAACGACCGTTGAGTTGTGGAAACGACCGTTGAGTTGTGAAAACGACCGTTGAGTTGTGAAAACGACCGTTCAGTTTTGAAAACGACAGTTCAGTTTGAAACCCGTTCAGATTTTCACGTTCAGTCGTTTTCACACGGCGAGTTGATAGTACACGTCGCGACGAGTTGTTTTCGCGCGTTCAGATATAGACTCCTGCACAGACCTACACTGCGATTCGGCGAATCATTTTAGAAGAGTCTAAGATACTGATGACGGGCTCCTAATAGCCTACGTCACATTTTAATGTGAGCATGCATACGACGATAATATTTCCAAATCAGTTTTTCTTTAAAATTAAAGAAGTTTTAGCCATTTAACCAACAGCTACACATATTGGAACATTATTAAAGATGATATCTGAAGTGAAGTAAGATTAAAGAATAAATTGATGTCAAAAAAGTTGCGAAATTTCGATTTCTAAAATATACGACGGAGCAGTCGAATGGTACAATCACTCATGCATGTAACCAGGGGGTGGGGGAGAGGGAGAGGGGTGGGGGAGAGGGAGAGGGGTGGGGGGAGAGGGAGAGGGGTGGGGGAGAGGGAGAGGGGTGGGGGTGCCCCCCCCCCCCCCCCCCCCCAGGCCAGGCCTGGGTATAATCCATAGCTAGACCTATGGAATAAATTATTCCAAGCCCGTCACCGTCATAATAACTAGTCTTCTTCTCAGTACACGGCCGGGTTTATCATGTATCTGTCACGGTCTGTGCAGGAGACTACATCTGAACGAGCGCGAAAACAACTCGACGTGTAAACAACTCGCCGTGTGAAAACGACTGAACGTGAAAATCAACTCGCCGTGTGAAAACGACTGAACGTGAAAATATCTGAACGCGAAAACAACTCGACGTGTAAACAACTCGCCTTGTGAAAACGACTGAACGTGAAAATATCTGAACGAGTTTCAAACTGAACAGTCGTTTTCACAACTGAACAGTCGTTTTCACAACTGAACAGTCGTTTTCACAACTGAACAGTCGTTTTCACAACTGAACAGACGTTTTCACAACTCAACGGTGTTTTTTAAAACTCGACTATTATTGTCCGCTGTAGCGTGCCATACAAAACACGGGATACGCGGCGCATGGGAGTTTCGCTGATCCCCTGCGGGCAGACTTTTCCATTCTACTTTGTCAATGATCACAATAAGGGATTTAAATCCTTCTAAATAGGCTTTTGGAATTTCAAAATTGAAAATTTCTTTGCATGTACTGATAGATAACACTCTGAAGTTTTGAAAAATGAAGAAAAGTGAAATTCCTGGAAAATACGAAATGACACTTGACAGCCCCCTTAATTACTTCAAAATCATGGTTTTAGAGTGAAAATAAACTGTCGGATATCCGACAACTTATTTTATTCTAGTCTAAATTCACTCTAAAACCATGATTTTGAGGTAATTAGGAATCGTATCGCTCTGTAACTTGGAATGTATGTACGATTTATGATCAGAAATGTAAATCTGCAAGAAAATCTACTTTCTAAAAAAAAAAATTATGAATAGAGGGCGCTCTCTGGAAAAGATCACATAATATGCCTTTAATTAAAAGCTCAGACCCTAACAATATGATATTTTACCAAACACTATTTTGTACGGATGAAAAGCAGTTTCCAACAGCTCTTTTTGAACCTTGTAAAATTAGTAGATCTTATACATTATAACCCCATATCATTTATAAGGGTATATATAAATCAGCAATTTGTAAACAGGTCAAACGAAAACCAACATGACCAAAGCTTTGGAACTTAGTTCGTCATCAGTGTGTGGTGGAAAAGATCATAACAGGATTTTATCATAAACGGTGAAGATTTTATCTAACGCTATAATATTAATAGATTGTAACTCTGGTCAGAGTACAATATAGTGAACTTTGACCTCTGCTCTAAGATAAATACACTGACCTTATAGTGATATTATAGACCTTGCAAGTATTGGTATAGGCCATGCTTAGGCCTACATTAGACATAACATTTTAACACTGCATCATCGTATGCCTATATTAAGTCTATACTTTGAAAGCCTAAACATTATCCAGATTTTTTACGGCCATAATAGTCAGTTTGTGTCATCTATCCAGCATCTAGTTTGCTGTATCGATATTTGCTATCTACTGACGATGAAACAATCACTATAGGCCAAGAATGCCTACGATGTCATCATCGGATATAAACAACAAGATGTGTTATGAGTTCGAGACTTTGAAGGTGACGTCTCCCTTGGACTTCGTCAAACATGTTGAGCTGAACAGACCAAAGAAACTAAATGCTATGAATAAGATCTTCTGGAGGTATTTTATACTTAGTTTGTAGCATTATATCTATGATTATGTGCAAATACTTGCCATTTACCTGAGATAGCATCATGATATCGGTGCAAATAGTTGCTTTTCAGACAGATAGTATCATAATTGGTAGGCCTACATATTTGCTAAACCGTATAGATAGCATACGGTATAATGATAACGGTACAAATGATTGCTATAACAGTATAAAGAGAGCATGATTTCAGTGCAAATCTATATCGTAATAATAAAGTTAAATACCTGCAGTGGCGTAGCTCGGGGGGGGGGGGGGGGGGTCAGGGGGGAAAATGCCCCCCCCCCCTGACGAAAAAACTCAATTTGGGCCCCCGCCCCACACCCCCCTAAAAAAAGGGGTGAGAAAAAAGTAAATAGGAAAAAAATGAGAAAAAAGACCGAGGTTATTAGCCAAAAAGAAGACAAAATTGTACATATAGTACATTTACTGTGCGAATTTTTTTGACTGTGCGATTTTTATTTTGGACTGTGCTGATTTTTTTGACCTTAATCCCCCCCCCCCCCCACACTTACGTGAAATTCACGAGGTAAGTGACTTGAAAAAAATTGGGGCAACCTTTTACGAAAATTTTAGAAATCTTGCCCCCCCCCCCCTGAAAAAAATCCTAGCTACGCCACTGTATACCTGATTAAGTTGCAAACAATAATTTGCTATAGCAGTGATATCGGTGTAAATATTTGCTCTCCACTGCGCGGCGTAGATAGCAAAATGATATCGGTGCAATTAATTTGCTTTACACCCAAGATATAGCGTTATTTGCCCAAATGAAAGGGGACGCATTAAAACTATGACTTAGGCCTATTATATATGCAAAAAGTAAGATTTGTTATTCTTGATGGACTGACTTCGTGTTAACCATTACGTTGGCTGTTATCCACTCAGGGAGATGAGAGAATGCTTTACCAAATTGGCGTCAGATCCGGAATGCAGGGTGGTGGTCTTATCCGGAGCAGGTAGAGCTTTTACGGCAGGTAAGAATTTCAGTCGCGGGGGTGGGGCACGGGGGCACACCCATTTATACGCATGTATAATGTTTTCCGTCTGCCTGTTATTATACGAAAGGACCACATATTTTTGGAAAAGATCACTGTTAAAAAATCGAGAATATGAAGATGTACTTAATTAGACTGTCACCAGTAATATAGCGTAAACGCCCGGGCTGTCAAGAGTCCCCCTTGACGGCTTTGACCGGGAAAGTCAGCTCAAATTGGGCTAAAAAAGGATGAAGTGAAGGGAAGGTGAAGAGGGGAGAAGAGGGGAGAAAAGGGAAGGAAAGGGTTATGGAAACGAAAGGGGAAGAAGAGGAGGAAAGGAAAGGGAAAGGAAGTGATAGAGGGGAAGAAAAAAATGAAACCCAAAGGGGAAAAGGAAAGATGATGCGAAGCCAGAATGTGCGAAGTCATTCGGGGAGAGGGGCAGGGGAGGGGTAAAGAGCACAGTTGTGCTATTTTTTCGTAACCTTATAGGGTCAAACTGGTGTTTACTGGGGGGAAATATCCTTTGCCCCTCTATCAAGTGACCCCAGATATGCCACTGGCCTACCATAATGCTATCGCTATACGTCACTGGAATCAAGATAATTCTCTCTTTACTGGATTATTTCATCTGACTGATTCAGATTATATGTACAAATGCTGATTGACCACTTAATCATTGGTTCTTTATAGGATTGGATCTAATGGATAGTTCGTTGGGTGGTGGTATGATGAACTCAGATGTTTCTAGAAAGGCTGCACATATTTACCAAATGGTCCAGCCTATGCAGGAGTCATTCACAGTAATAGAAAAGGTATATAAACTATAAATACACCTCACATGCTTACCATGATTTACAGCAATTATAAACCAAATGCGAATTCTACTCTTAGCATCTATTCAATATTGAGATGCGTTATACGGTTCCTGGCATCAGAACCATCTACTCGTTTTAGAGTGGACAAGTGGTATGCCTATAGAGTACATTAATTCAACAGCTCTTTTTCATCTTTAGGTCAGTGGCAACTATTTCCCCCATCACCCGGTGACAAGAATACCCTAAATTAAGATTCTCTTTAAAAAGACCTGTCTCTTATAGGCTATAAGTTGTACTTGCAAAACGGGCTCATTTGTCTCTGAAAGGTAAGATAGTCAGTGGAAACTTTGAAGAAATCCTGACAGTACACATACAGAGAATATTAATTCGTCAAAAATGTGGTCTTATTTATGGAAGGTTCGTCAGTTTAAAAATATTTTGTAATGCTAAATAATTATATTTTAATTATGTTAAATGACCAATTAGTAGTATTTTTAATTAATTTTCAACGCAGCAAATATAATATGTTCACGACTCATAAATATTTGACTTTCAATGACAATTAATGAATGACAAATTAAATGACAAATTAAAAGAATTATTTTTAATCAATAATTAGTCATTTAATATGAATGACAAATTAAATGACAATTAAATGACTGATCTTAATTTGTCATTTCATTGATAATTAGTCATTCAATTTGTCATTTCAATTGTCATTCATTAATTTATTATTAAAGTTAAATATATTTCAGTCAAGGAAATGTTTGTTACGATGAAAATTAACTAGAAACTCTCTAAATTGTTCTTTTAGCATCACAAATGAATGTGCACCATTACAGAATATTTCTTGAATCACAAACCTGCCATTTCTTATGACAAGTTTTTAATTTGTCAAATAAGACCACATTTTTAACGAATTAATGTTCTCTGTGTAGGCCTTTCCGAGAGAGAACCCGTGAATGAAACACGTGACACTTTCTATTTGAAATATTTGTGTTCTCTTTCCCTTTTGTCCTTGTTCTTCCCCTGCAGTGTTTGAAGCCAGTAATAGCAGCAGTACACGGAGCGTGTATTGGTGGTGGGGTAGATATGATATCAGCATGCGATATTAGAATGTGTACTCAAGATGCATGGTTTTCGATTAAAGTGAGTAATAGCATAATCCTGCACAGAGAAAACGATGTACAAAATATCGCTGTTCAATTTCGGTTGTACACTTTTTCAAACAACAGATGTGTAAAAGTTATACATCGTTGTTTAAAGAAGACAACATTTTTTTAAACAGGTGTTGTTTACAGTATAAAGAACGACGTTCACATCAATACAAAGTGATCTTGAACAACGTTGTTCACTTGTGACGTCACAAGTCACGTGTCACAATGATTCGTTCGCGATATGCTGCAAATTAATGGCCGCCGTATTTCGTTCGGTAAACAAATTTCGATTTTAAATCATAATTTTAAAGATTTTGCTGACAAGATGGGGAAATACAATCAAGAAAATAATGAAATATGATGACCAAAGAACCGATATAGTTTGATGATAGACGGCGAAGATGGATATTTTTTGCAAAAATATCATTTTAATTTCGCGATTTTGCTCCACAGACAGAAGGCATCCGAATTCGACAGTTCTGCCGTTCTGTCTGTGTACTTCAACACAAGAAATTCAAGTCTTCAAATCGTGCTGGAATTTTAAACAACTACCAGTAAACAACCCTGTTTTTTAACAACCATCATTTAAACAACCCTGCAGTTTTAAACAACCACCATTAAACAACCCTGGTTATTTAAACAGGCCAATTTCATCCATGAGGATTGAACAACTTTCTTTGAACAACCCAAGATGATTGAACAACTTTCTTTGAACAACCCAAGATGATTGAACAACTTTCTTTGAACAACCCAAGATGATTGAACAACTTTCTTTGAACAACCCATGAGGATTGAACAACTTTCTTTAAACAACCCTTGAAAATTGAACAACAATTTTTAAACAACACCAATGTGTAAAATCTGATTTTAAACATGTTGTTTAAAAAGTTAAACAACTAGGTGTTTAAAACTTTAAACAACCCCAGATGTTTAATATTTTGAGCAACAAGTTGCTCAGCTCACCCGTCAAACAGCAGTTGTTCAATTTTTTAAACATGTTGTTCACTTTTTTTTTTACTGTGTGGGTTCTCCCATAAAAGTGAGTAGCATTATAGCCCTGTGAAATGTTTGCTATATTTTGAAGTTTGCATTATCAGAGTACATCTTTTTGGTATCTACTGAAGATTGCATACGTTACCAGTGCAAATATTTGTTATCTGCTGAAGAGATGTTATAAATGAAAATAGTTGCTATATCAGATGGTATCAGCAGCTGGGTATCAATTAAAATGTTTGCTATCTACTGAAGATAGCATATGTTATGGATGTAACATTTTCTATCTACATAAGATAGGTCCATGATAGTAGATGTAGTCAGTGCATATTAGTTACTAACTGAAGATATCAGATATTATCAGTGCAAATATTTGCTAACTACTGAAGATAGAATATGTTATGAGTGCAATATTTGTTATCTACCTAAGATAGGTCCATTATAGTAGATGTAATCAGTGCATATTATTAACTAACTACTGACTGAAGATATCAAATATTATCTGTGTGCAAATATTTGCTATCTACTAAAAATAGCATATTTGTTATGGATGTAGCATTTTCTATCTACATAAGATAAGTCCATAATAGAAGATGTAATCACTGCATGTTATACTATCTACTAAAGATATCAGATAGTATCATTGCAAAAATTTGCTGTCTACTGAAGATCGCATATTTACCAACGATAGGCATTATAGCAGATGTAATTAGTGTATTATTTACTATCTACTGAAGATATCAATCAGATGTTATAAGTGAAAATATTTGCTATCTATACTAAAGATAGCATGAAGCAACATTTGCTATCCACCTAAGAAAGGCCAATGCTATCAGATATTATCAGTTCAAATATTTGCTATCTACTGAAAATAGCATATATTGTTATTGATGCAACATTTGCTATACATGTATACCTAAGATAGGCCTATAGCAGATGTAATCAGTGCATGTTATACTATGAAACATTGTCTATCTACATAAGATAGGTCCATGATAGTAGATGTAGTCAGTGCATATTATTTACTAACTACTGACGATATCAGATATTATCAGTGCAAATATTTGCTAATTACTGAAGATAAAATATGCAATGGATGCAATATTTGTTATCTACCTAAGATAGGTCCATTATAGTAGATGTAATCAGTGCATATTATTTACTAACTATTATTTACAATCTATAATATCTACTGAAGATATCAGGGAGGGCGAGTCTTCTGGCAGCGGGGGCGCAAATACCTCTTGCCCCCTCTAGTTATTTATGTTTAAGGATTAACCCCCCCCCCCCATCATCATTAATTGCTGTACACTTCTATTATACGTACGGTACTACTTTATTCCAGGAAGTTGATGTTGGCGTAATAGCAGACGTTGGGACACTTCAGAGGTTCCCAAAGATTATTGGTAATGATAGTATAGCAAGAGAACTTGCTTATACAGCAAGGCCTATGCAGGCACAAGAGGCTAAGCAAATAGGACTTGTAAGGTAGGTTCCCAAAGATCATTGGTAATGATAGTATAGCAAGAGAACTTGCTTATACAGCAAGGCCTATGCCGGCACAAGAGGCTAAGCAAATAGGACTTGTAAGGTAGGTTCCCAAAGATCATTGGTAATGATAGTATAGCAAGAGAACTTGCTTATACAGCAAGGCCTATGCCGGCACAAGAGGCTAAGCAAATAGGACTTGTAAGGCAATCAAGTATTTTCTAGGTTTTTTTTATTTGAATGAAGATGTGCGTCTTATATAATCCTAGTTAATTTATACTAGGATAAAACTTCAGGTCAGCTGGTTTTATGAAATAAAAAGGACCAAACTGCTTTTCTATTTATATCTAGTAAGATGCTAATGACGTGGTATTATTCTAACCATTGGCGTGCCCATGGATTTTGGGGCTTGAAGCTAAGGAAACCCCGTGAAATAATCTTAATTTGGAAAAACTGCACATAAATAGCACAGCAATTCAATTCACTCCTTACAGTGCTTTCTACTGAATATAGCAATAATCCAATTCAAGGGAGTACACCTCTTGGTAATTTCTACTGAAGATAGCAATAACTCAATTCAAGGGAGTACTCCTCCCAGTGCTTTCTACTGAATATAGCAATAACTCAATTCAAGGGAGCACTCCTCCCAGTGCTTTCTACTGAAGATGGCAAGAATTCAATTCAAGGGAGTACTCTTCATTGCTTTCTACTGAATATAGGAATAATTCAATTCAAGGGATTACACCTCACAGTGCTTTCTACTGAAGATAGCAATAACTCAATTCAAGGGAGTGCACCTCACAATGCTTTCTACTGAAGATAGCAATAATTCAATTCAAGGGAGTATTCCCCACAGTGCTTTCTACTGAAGATAGCAATAATTCAATTCAAGGAGTTCTCCTCACAGTGCTTTCTACTGAAGATAGCACAGCAATTCAATTCAAGGGAGTACTCCTCGTAGTGCTTTCTACTGAAGATAGCAATAATTAAATGCAAGGGAGTACTCCTCGCAGTGCTTTCTACTGAAGATAGTACAGCAATTCAATTCAAGGGAGTACTCCTCGCAGTGCTTTCTACTGAAGATAACAATAATTCAATTCAAGGGAGTACTCCTCGCAGTGCTATCTGCTGAAGATAGCAAGAATTCAATTCAAGGGAGTACTCCTCGCAGTGCTTTCTTCTGAAGATAGCAATAATTCAATTCAAGGGAGTACTCCTCGCAGTGCTTTCTACTGAAGATAGTACAGCAATTCAATTCAAGGGAGTACTCCTCGCAGTGCTTTCTACTGAAGATAACAATAATTCAATTCAAGGGAGTACTCCTCGCAGTGCTATCTGCTGAAGATAGCAAGAATTCAATTCAAGGGAGTACTCCTCGCAGTGCTTTCTTCTGAAGATAGCAATAATTCAATTCAAGGGAGTACTCATCACTACTCCTCATAGTGCTTTCTACTAAAGATAGAACAGCAATTCAATTCAAGGGAGTACTCCTCACAGTGCTTTCTACTAAAGATAGCAATAATTCAATCCAAGGGAGTACTCCTCAGTGCTTTCTACTGAAGATAGCAATAATTCAATTCAAGGAGTACTCCTCACAGTGCTTTCTACTGAAGATAGCACAGCAATTCAATTCAAGGGAGTACTCCTTGCAATGCTTATACAGCAAGGCCTATGCAGGCACAAGAGGCTAAGCAAATAGGACTTGTAAGGTAGGTTCCCAAAGATCATTGGTAATGATAGTATAGCAAGAGAACTTGCTTATACAGCAAGGCCTATGCAGGCACAAGAGGCTAAGCAAATAGGACTTGTAAGGCAATCAAGTATTTTCTAGGTTTTTTTTTATTTGAATGAAGATGTGCGTCTTATATAATCCTAGTTAATTTATACTAGGATACAACTTCAGGTCAGCTGGTTTTATGAAATAAAAAGGACCAAACTGCTTTTCTATTTATATCTAGTAAGATGCTAATGACGTGGTATTATTCTAACCATTGGCGTGCCCATGGATTTTGGGGCTTGAAGCTAAGGAAACCCCGTGAAATAATCTTAATTTGGAAAAACTGCACATAAATAGCACAGCAATTCAATTCACCCCTTCCTTACAGTGCTTTCTACTGAATATAGCAATAATCCAATTCAAGGGAGTACTCCTCCCAGTGCTTTCTACTGAAGATAGCAATAACTCACTTCAAGGGAGTACTCTTCATTGCTTTCTACTGAATATAGGAATAATTCAATTCAAGGGATTACACCTCACAGTGCTTTCTACTGAAGATAGCAATAACTCAATTCAAGGGAGTGCACCTCACAATGCTTTCTACTGAAGATAGCAATAATTAAATTCAAGGGAGTATTCCCCACAGTGCTTTCTACTGAAGATAGCAATAATTCAATTCAAGGAGTTCTCCTCACAGTGCTTTCTACTGAAGATAGCACAGCAATTCAATTCAAGGGAGTACTCCTCGCAGTGCTTTCTACTGAAGATAGCAATAATTAAATGCAAGGGAGTACTCGATCCTCGCAGTGCTTTCTACTGAAGATAGTACAGCAATTCAATTCAAGGGAGTATTCATCACAATGCTTTCTACTGAAGATAGAAATAATTCAATTCAAAGGAGTACTCCTCGCAGTGCTTTCTACTGAAGATAGTACAGCAATTCAATTCAAGGGAGTACTCCTCGCAGTGCTTTCTACTGAAGATAACAATTATTCAATTCAAGGGAGTACTCCTCGCAGTGCTATCTGCTGAAGATAGCAAGAATTCAATTCAAGGGAGTACTCCTCGCAGTGCTTTCTTCTGAAGATAGCAATAATTCAATTCAAGGGAGTACTCATCACTACTCCTCATAGTGCTTTCTACTAAAGATAGAACAGCAATTCAATTCAAGGGAGTACTCCTCACAGTGCTTTCTACTGAAGATAGCAATAATTCAATCCAAGGGAGTACTCCTCAGTGCTTTCTATTGAAGATAGCAATAATTCAATCCAAGGGAGTACTCCTCAGTGCTTTCTATTGAAGATAGCAATAATTCAATCCAAGGGAGTACTCCTCAGTGCTTTCTACTGAAGATAGCAATAATTCAATTCAAGGAGTACTCCTCACAGTGCTTTCTACTTAAGATAGCACAGCAATTCAATTCAAGGGAATACTCCTCTCAGTGCTTTCTACTGAAGATAGCAATAATTCAATTATAGGGAGTACTCCTCGCAGTGCTTTCTACTGAAGATAGTACAGCAATTAAATTCAAGGGAGTACTCCTCGCAGTGCTTTCTACTGAAGATAACAATGATAATTAAATTCAAGGGAGTACTCCTCACAGTGCTATCTGCTGAAGATAGCAAGAATTCAATTCAAGGGAGTACTCTTCACAGTGCTTTCTACTGAAGATAGCAATAATTCAATTCAAGGGAGTACTCTTCACAGTGCTTTCTACTGAAGATAGCAATAATTCAATTCAAGGGAGTACTCCTCATAGTGCTTTCTACTGAAGATAGCAATAATAAAATTCAAGGGAGTACTCCTCACTACTCCTCATAGTGCTTTCTACTGAAGATAGCACAGCAATTCAATTCAAGGGAGTACTCCTCACAGTGCTTTCTACTGAAGATAGCAATAATAAAATTCAAGGAGTACTCCTCACTACTCCTCATAGTGCTTTCTACTGAAGATAGCACAGCAATTCAATTCAAGGGAGTTCTCCTCACAGTGCTTTCTACTGAAGATAGCACAGCAATTCGATTCAAGGGAGTACTCCTCGCAGTGCTTTCTTCTGAAGATAGTAATAATTAAATTCAAGGGAGTACTCCTCAGTGCTTTCTACTGAAGATAACAATAATTCAATTCAAGTACTCCTCACAGTGCTTTCTACTGAAGATAGCAATAATTCAATTCAAGGGAGTACTCCTCACAGTGCTTTCTACTTAAGACAGCAATAATTCATTTCAAGGGAGTACTACTCACAGTGCTTTCTACTGAAGATAGCAATAATTCAATTCAAGGGAGTACACCTCACAGTGCTATCTGCTGAAGATAGCACAGCAATTCAATTCAAGGGAGTACTCCTCGCAGTGCTTTCTACTGAAGATAACAACAATTTAATTCAAGGGAGTACTCCTCACAGTGCTTTATACTGAAGATAGCAATAATTCAATTCAAGGGAGTACTCCTCACAGTGCTATCTACTGAAGAAAGCGCAGCAATAGCACTGTCAGGAGTACTCCCTTGAATTGAATTACTGTGATATCTATGTCCTAGTCTACATATTATTTATATTTTCAAAGCATTTTTTCCACACTTTATTTCATACATGTATTTTTACTTGTTTTCAGTCGCATCTTCCCAGACGAGGAGGCTTTAATGAGTGGAGTATTTGAGCTTGCTAAAGTGATTGCCTCCAAGAGTCCTGTAGCTGTACAAGGAACAAAAGCAAGCATTGTATATTCCAGAGATCACTCTGTTAGAGAAGGATTGGATCATGTGGTAAGTTTACACTTTCCACGCGGCAGGCGGCTGCAGAAGACATTCCAAAACTTGTCACTAAATGTTTCAAAAATGTAAAAAATATTGAATTTTATTACTATATTTGGAATCACCATGAGAAATGCATTAAAATAAGTACAAACATTCCTAGTATTAGTTCAGTAATTCTTGAGGTAGGCTTTGAAAGTTGGGAAAGATTTCTGAAAAATCTGTTTTGAAATAGTAAAATTATAATAGCCGCGTGGAAAGTGTTAAATAAACACTAGTAGTTTTACCATTATACAAAACAGATTTTTCAGAAACTTTTCCCAACTTTTAAGGTCTATCTCAAGAATTACTGAACCAATACTAGGTATGTTTGTACTTATTTTAATGCATTTCTCATGTTTATTCCACATTATAGTAATAAAATAAAGTTGACATTTTTGAAACATTTTGTGAAATTTTGGAATGGCGTCTGCAGACGCCTGTCGCGTGAAAAGGGTTAAACCACCTGCTTACCTGACAGTGTCTGTAATTGGTTTATATATCAACATGTATTCACTTGAATTACCAACTAAAAATACAGCTTCTAAAACAATATTACTCAAAACTTCATCATATATGGTTGTTATAACAAATTCTCTGTCTGATTGGTGGAACCGTGGAACTAGTCGAATCGAAAAGATGTACCCATCTTTCTGAATCCATCTTTTTGACCAATCGCCTTGGTACTCGCTTTCTGAGGGGTCAACATGGTCAATATGCAAAACTGTTGCCAACACAAACATGACATATAACTTGATTTATTCACAATCCATGATTATCAAAACAACTGTTAAAATGTTTATGAAACAAATAATAACATATTATGTACAAATGAACACTGATTCTTGCAAGGATAATTGTTATGTAATGATTTTCGTGTTGTTCATTGTTTGTTTGTTTGTTTTTTGGTTTCTTTGCTTGGTATTATTTTCCTTTCTTTCTTTCTTAGAATATGTTTACTCACATTTATGTTTGTTTATGTTGAGATTCTTTTGAACATTAAAATATAATCAACATGATCAATGTGTCCGTATTGGACTGTGCCGACCTTTGGCATTACATTTTATATCATAATATAAGGGAACTAGAATGCAAAATGATCTTGATTTCTGAAGAGGGTTTTTATTAAGATCTTTTTACAGAGAGGGGTGACAAAGGAATCTTCAATGTGGCACATTCCTATACCATAAATCATACACATTATCCCTGTAAAACCCATAGAAACACCTTTGCACAGAATACAGACCCCTAGAATCTGTGACCTTGTAACATGCTCAGATATTGCCCCCGTGTGATGGACAACACTTGAAATAATATATTATGTGTTCTATTTTTCTCTCTTAATTTCCAGAGGATTTGGAACATGTCTATGCTTCAATCTGATGACCTACTACAGGCAGTAAAGGCAACCATGGAGAAAAAGGATCCAACTTTCTCAAAACTTTGATCAGACTTTTTTTTAATAGTTTTATTGAATTTCCAGTAAAAGTTCATTTACAACAACTACATTTTGTATTACAAAGAATATAATAATTACAAACACAACCGATATTTTGCATTTCTAAGAAAAGATTGTTATACATGTCGTCGCTGTTCTGACATACCAATCCCATCCCATCAAAATAATAAACCTTAACTACATGTATATACTTCGGAGAGATTTGAACTAAATCTGTAAAAGAAATTCAACCAGACTTCTCATTTTGTGTCCATTTACTTTTGAAGATACATGATTCAAACTTCAAAGATGGTGAATTTAAATACAGATACATGATTCAAAGATGGTGAATACACTAATAGTAGTACATGTGTAAGAGTGTATTCTTACGTTGAGAAGGAAGAGTCTTTAATACATTCTAGTTGATTTCTATACCAAAGTTGGTCGTTTATTTACGAAAATCATACATGCTCCAAATGATAGAAGATACAAAATACGACGGACAATAAACACAACACGTCTGTTGTGTTTGACGAGCAGGACGAGAGAGAGCGATTCCAGATCGCGCACGAGCCAAATAACCAGCGCTCAGCTGTGATTGGCTAATCGGCTAATCATCGGCCAATCATCTGAGCGCTGATTGGTCTATTCTAATAACAATAATACATATTCAAAGCATTGACATAGTATTGTTCCATTGCTAATGTAGGGATGTTTTATATCCCACATTACTATGTTTCTTTGAAGAAGGTGTCCTCATCGTTACTTATCAAAAATTATATGCATCTACTTATATAACAAATAATTGTTGTACATAATAATATCTACCAAAACAATCATCCGATTGAATATAAACAGTTATCAGATGAGAATATCCTATAAATTCACTCTCATTGAACAAATGTTCAGTCTTAAATCGAATAATTTATCAAATTACATTTTTAAACACACACACACAAAAAAAACCTTATTATCTTAAATCATATAATCAACTTATACAATGTCTACCACATCTTAAATAAATAAAACATAATAAACATACCATATGTCAACATTGATCACACAAAATTTGTGGTGAATGTCATTTGTAGGAAACACTGACATCCATCCATCAAGATTGTTACTTGAACCATGATGTTTCAAGACCATATCAACAATGACAGCATAATCACATAATTATTTGTGACTATCCACAAATTTTATGTATGGAAGAAATGACAATTCACTTCAGTAAAAAAATAAATATTATCGCCGAAACAATCCAAATGCCGTGGACTCTCGTCCACACAGAACACTCTTTCTCATGTCAATATTTAAAATTAAAAAATTAAAAAAAAAAAAAATTGTGGCTACCCACAAATTTTATTTGTGGAAGAAATGTCAATGGAAAAATTGACATATTTTATGACCATGATATATTATGACCATGTTATAACAAGTTTGACATCAGACAGATTCTTTGTCCATGTCAAACAATTGGATAGGCCATACTTGAAAGTAAAAGTCATGTTACTCATCACCAATGAATCTTGATATTTACATGTGTGTAAACAACAATTTTTTTGTGTTGTTGTTACAATGCATCACATGGGTAATCTTAATTTCTTTTGGTCCAAAAACATTTCACTTCAACACTACATGTAAGTGTAAGAAATCAAATAAGAAATATGGTAAATATCTCAAGTTTTAATTTTCACCACCATTGTATTTTCATCAACAAACCGTGAACGTACTGTATTTAGTACAATAAGAATATTTGTAGGAACTGCCTCATTTTCTGCAATGCATAGTAGATACATTATACAAATCATGACATACAGAGTTACAATTGTAAGATATCTCATTCTACCACGTAACACTGGGAAGATTCATATATTCAACCTTTATAGTGAAAAAATAAAACTATCATTGTGAAATATTGTGAATCATTATTAATACAATAGGAGCACCGAGAAGCGCTGGCCTTATTTCGTATCTCATACAAAAATATGACTGTAGTATAACCCTACTATGTTAATTCATACACATTTTAAATGACCATGGAAGTACCCAAGTTTTAAAACCAAAGGATCAAACATATTGTGTCATCCTGTCAATTTCTGCAAAGTACACAATATAGACTAAAATTTGAAAATAAAATTCAAAAATTTATATTCCAAAATTAGATAATTAAATCCATCCAAGAATGTTCACATAATTAGAAGCTTGTAATGTGATTACATTACAATTACTGACAGCTTAAAAGATAGTTACAATAAACTTATGTCAAACACAAATCCACAAATTCATAACATGTCAAACACAAATCCCTAACAAATACACAAATCCCTCACATTACAATATCTTCCACCACATCAAAACATAAGTCAAGACCCTCACAAATACATAAATCCCTCACGTTACAATATCATCCACCACATCAAAATATATAAGTCAAGACCCTCACAAATACATAAATCCCTACATTACAATATCATTCACCACATCAAATCATATACCGTATACCCAAACATTATTTTATAAGCCAATATCAAATGTCTTGTTTTTCATGGACATTTTGTATCCATGATAAACACATCACACATAATTCGCCACTGACGTAACTGGAATAACCATTAAAATAATCCTAAGTTATAGAATCAATTTAACTTTCCTTGTGGTACCATAGATAATCGATGGTGGTACATAACCATAATCCTATGATTGTATGCATGCATGGATATGGTTACGTCAGGGAGGTGTCAATCACACCTCCCAGGTTACATATTGTAAACAATAACCGACAGTTTAAATTGAACAAAAGAAACATCTTCTCAACAACTCACACATTTCCGGACAATGGTAGCTAATCATTGACCAAAACAAACAGATTACGGCTTCGACCGGCTATTGTATAGCTGTAATAAGGTAAAAGCTTAAATCTGCTGTGAGAACTCAAAAGATAAGTCAATTGATAAAAGTAAACTTTACAGTTTTATACAAAAAGTAGCAAATTGGGAGACCCAAAAATTAATTTCAGTGAACAATCAAATCACTAAAATATTTTTTTGATTGCATCAACATTCAATTTTGTATGACATAAATGTTATCACACAATGACATTAACTAATCATTAAATACAGTACACATATTTCAACAACAACAAACCAGCACCAATGTAGTAGATGTAAACTCAAAAACACAGTTTTTAACTTTACACACAAAAATTAGCTTACTTCACAACAGATGGATATCTCCATCTATTAGTATTATAATGTGGAGATAAATAAATTATCTCCTTCTCTACTTCAAAAATAATTTAAAAACATTGTTTAACCTTATTACACACAACACAAGTTACAAGTTACCGGTAACTGTTTTAACTTTACACAAACACCAAATTAATTTGTTTACAACAGATGTACATGTATATATATTTCCATCCATTTATCATGTGGAGATGGATATCTCCTTCCACTTATCATTTGGAGATTGAATACCTCCTATCATGTGGAGATGAGTATCTCCTTCTACTAACATGTAATGTTGAATGAGTAGGAATAACATTGACCAGTGTTGGAGAACCAACAGGATAATTTTGAACAGCAATTTCAAGTTCACGATCATGACGACACAAAAGCCTAAAGTCATAATCCTGTTTACCATTGAAGGTATTTAGTAAATACAGTGGATTAAATTGTGGTGGTGGCATACTGATTGTGGACAGATTATTGTTGGCTATGAACTGTACCATATTAACCACAATTCAACTATACCCATAAATCAAAATTTGCAAATAGTCATGAGTGAGGATGAAGTACACAAAATTTTGAAAGTCTGATTGATAAATTACCTTTACACGTAGACCATTAACAAGTACAATTCATAATATAGCAAATGCATAAATAATGTCAAAGAGATGGACTTTGTTGACAATTGTGTCTAGGCACAACGACCCTGGATAAAAGAGGTTCACCTCTTAATTTTTACAACAAAAGAATTTATACAATGGAGGGCAAAATTAATTCTCCTGTATATGTACAGATGTAGGCTCAGCAGGCCTAACTCCCAAAAGAATTTCAATAGGGATTGATACCATGAAAACAAAAATTAATCACCTGGGGATGATAACCACAAATACTATTCGTGATCATTCATTCAATTGTGAATACGGACAAAGAATGTGTCAAAACGCTATGACTTGGGGAATAGCCTAGAAAACATCAACAATTGAGTTTGAGGTGCAACAACACTCAACTTTTGTAGGCAAATACCTACAGGATTTTACAATTTGTATGGGTGACAAATTTAATTTTATATAGGAGAATGCAGGCTAATTAAATCTCTCGTTTTAATTTTATAATGCTGAAAGGTTTTATACACAATTTATTAAGTTTATCACAGTATTGTTATGTATGGTCGAAAGTCTTAGCATTTTATTGCTTCCGGATATAATATCAATGCATTTATCGAATTATATTATTTCTTTACCTTTACAAATCCACCTTTAAAATCTTCTGTATTCGGCACAGGCAGGCAAAATATCATGTCCAAAACAAAACAAAAAAATGTTCCATAGATAGAGAAAAGTTCACGCAAATCCTTTCAGTCACAGAACGTCCTGAAGACTTGAAGTGTATCCCGTAAGCTTATGCAAATGTTCTTTTACAGCAGTCAGCCGGACTTGAAGTGAATCCCGCAAACTTGTGCAAATGTTCTTTTACAGCAGTCAGAAACTTGCAGATTTTCAGCTATTACAGGCGCCCTTGGTTAGGCAAAAGATACCCTGGGAACGGGTTTTAGCAGCACCCTGGACACGGGCTATAGGAATATCGATGAATTCTGGAAATCCCATCTGAAGGACACCGGTTGGCATCCGTTTTTGCACAATATAACTTATGGCAAAAACCAGAGTTCTCAATCCCTCATCTGAATGCTAGGTAGCATTTGTTTTCGAAAATATAACGTGTATCAAAAAACTGGAGAACTTCTTCCGTCGCCTCTTCTGTATGGAGCATCGGTTGATACTCGTGTGTTTAGCTTTATAACGTATGCCAACACAAAAATGAGAAAATGTCTCGTTAACGATGAAATGATTCGTCCCACGTGGTGATGAAAGAAAATTTTGCAATTTTCAATTTTTTCAACCAGTCATTCCGATGAATTCGTCACCGTTGCCACCAGCTGTAAGAGTGAATTCTTACGTTGAGAAGGAAGAGTCTTTAATACATTCTAGTTGATTTCTATACCAAAGTTGGTCGTTTATTTACGAAAATCATACATGCTCCAAATGATAGAAGATACAAAATACGACGGACAATAAACACAACACGTCTGTTGTGTTTGACGAGCAGGACGAGAGAGAGCGATTCCAGATCGCGCACGAGCCAAATAACCAGCGCTCAGCTGTGATTGGCTAATCGGCTAATCATCGGCCAATCATCTGAGCGCTGATTGGTCTATTCTAATAACAATAATACATATTCAAAGCATTGACATAGTATTGTTCCATTGCTAATGTAGGGATGTTTTATATCCCACACATGTATACAGATCAGGCATTGGTGAGTGCTACACTAAAACGTTTTTTCTCACAATTTTATATTCTATTAGTGTAATCTTCTTTGAGGTTATGATCAGATGATAGAGATTACTATTCTCGGATCATGGTGATATTAGATGTATTGCGCTGATGGTCATTACAATCAATTCAATAGTTCAACTATCATAGTGTCCTCTATATGAGCATTTCTCTCTTAGGTACGTGTACATGTAGGGTTAGGTAGTTTATAAATCCAAAAATTGATGAGTTGATGATCCTATGTTTCGGAAGTGAAACACTTTTGTCCTTACATTATCAATTTAAACAAATATATTTTCATGGCTTATATTATACAAATGAGCATTGTCACCAATGGACGACCATTTAATCACGATAAACTATATCTGTAATATATATAAGGTACTACATGTATGCCATGCAGTGACATACAAATTATGTTAAATACAAATTATAAATTATATATATAATGTACAAATCAAAATTGAAATTGTGTGGTCTACATGTTGTAGCATAGTGGAGCACAGAGTGCTTGGTTAAGAATAAACTTGTTGTAGCGGACGAGCCATTGTCACTATATTCACTGTCTTTGGTATCTGTAAATAATATGATGATATTTGTACAAGAAATGGAACATGATATCATTCACAATCATCATCTGTTGTCCTTGGACAGAATAAAGAGAGCGGCTGATACAGATTGATAACATGTTGCTTTATAAACCATGAGTTGATTCTAAGATAATTCTATCAAGTGGTAGACATATTGAAGTATGTGCTATCTTCATGAGACATTAAATATATCAGTATTAAACACATATACAGGGTGAGTCAAAAAGACTGCAATAGTGGAAAGAAGCCATTTTGTTTTCAAAACCAAAATGAATTTTAAAACCTTTTAAACGTTGCAAGAATGATGTAATCCTAACTTTGTGTGAAAAAATGAAGTCGATTGCATTTTTCGTTTGTCTTTGGTGACCCTCTTTGCTGCACAACCAAATTTACCTGTTTTTCCACGAGCACAGTGATTTTCATTTGAAATGGCACACATTGCATTTTCATATTTGAATATCCCACCAACAACAAAAATGGAAAATGTCAGTTTTTTAATTAAAATTTAGAACATTATACGCTTTCATAGCATGGGTGTGATTATAATTGATTATGCTAACTCACATGCAAACAAGAAAGGATGCATCAAATTCCAATAACATCACAAATGAACTCAAGTTTCCAAATTTGAGTGAGAGACACATTTTGCGATTTGATGCATATTTTGGGTATCTCGAGGACAAACGTGTGAAATGGGTGCACTGGTCAAAAGGTTCACCAAAGACAAACAGAAAATGTAATCGACTTCATTTTTTCACACAAAGTTAGGATTAAATACATCATTCTTGCAACATTTAAAAAGTTTTAAAATTAATTTTGGTTTTGAAAACAAAATTGCTTCTTTCCACTTTTGCAGTCTTTTTGACTCACCCTGTATACTAAGATTTAAAGATATCTAATGATGCTAATAATTATTTGCTATCTTCATAAGATATTTACTGCAGATGGTAATAAAACTGATGGTAATATTTGCTATCTTCATAAAACATTAAATGATGGTAATATTTGCTATCTTCATAAGACATTTACTGATGGGATTATTTGGTAAAGACATGAAACTGATGCTAATATTTGCTTCATTAGACATTTACTGATGGTAATATTTGGTAAAGAAATAAAACTGATGGTTATATTTGCTATCTTCATAAGACATTTACTGATGCTAATATTTGCTATCTTCATAAGACATTTAATGATGGTAATATTTGCTATCTTCATAAGACTTTAACTGATGGTAATATTTGCCCAAGACATGAAAATTATGCTAATATTTGCTATCTTCATAAGACTTTAACTGATGGTAATATTTGCCCAAGACATGAAAATGATGCTAATATTTGCTATCTTCATTAGACATTTCAATGATGCTAATATTTGCTAAAAACATAACACAATGCACTATATTTGCAATCTTCACAAGGATAAAATTTTAAATGTTGTACCTTTTAATATAACGATAGCAAACGTATCATGCAAATACACGGTGTCCTAAAAGTAGTCTGTACAATGTACATGTACAACAATCGTATTGTTTAAAATAAAGATATTGTTTGGAATACTAAAATTACATTGTACTTAATTACCAAACTTGGATCTTATTATAACTTTAGGTTCTTCATTCAAGCTAAATAATTAGTAGCATCATGATACAATACGGTACCACACTACGCTTTTTTGTATTAGATTGTTTAGTAAAAAAAGAAAGTTCCCAAGGTAAAGGCGGTCTATTCTGTAATCCCAGGAGCGGAGTGCCCGATCTTTCTTTCAAAGCGATAGGGCCAGACTCACTCCTATAATGTTGCCGTCAGTAGCGGCACCAGAATCAACATTTTTTTTGGGGGGGGGAGACAACATTCTTTGGGGACAAAATGTGCACAAAGTGCGCGGACATTATGGATTTCAATGTAACATTTTCTGAAATTAGCTAAATTTCTTCTGAATTGGACATTTAGACCAATTTTAAGTAACTTTGACATTAAAGCTCAACATTTGTGATTCTTTGGCTGACAAAATGGGGTGGGGCTTGAGCTGACCGGGGAGGGCAAACTATAAATCATAGATACAATATTTGCTATCTTCATCAGATTGATATTTGATAATGACATTGTGCTACCCCTCAGATACTGATGATGCATTTGCTATCTTCATAGGATATTCATATGATATCAAACATGTTAATGTCATCGAATGTTGAAAGTATATGTTATCTTCATAGAATAGGGCTGTCATTCAATAATTGCTATGAAATATCAAACTAGGTTTATATTTTGCTTTTCTATATATTTATTAGCCATATAAAAAAATCTTTTTGAGCATAGGATGTCAAATCTGGCTAATATGTTGCTTATACATGTAGATTTCAGTAAACAAATGGTTGCTATCTTTATAAGATATAATATTTTCCACATCAAAGCAGGTTTTACTATCTTCATAAGATATCAAACCAGGCTAATATTTTGCTCTTCCATAATTTTCAATTTAAATCAAAGTTTTGCTATCTTCATAAGGTATCAAATATATACTGGTATAAAAATCAAATTGGTTCACAAAATACTGTAAAAAATAACAAGGCAAATTTGAAACAATATCAAATCTTTAAAGTTGCAAGATACATTGTTAGCACACACATAGCATGCATGCAATATGAAGTTTTGACAATTACTTGGATCAAGTCCTCTAAGCCAATCCAGACATTTTCTCGCTGACTTCCCAAAGTTTCTTAGCAACTGCTTCATCATCAGCAACTGGAAATGGTTTCTCCTTACAGTCACCATAGTAACGTCCGCTCAATCCTTCCAACTCTCCAGCAACTGAACAGTAAATCGATGTCTGCGATCCTTGGACTGGACTCTTACAAAAGAGCCACATGATGGGAAAGGCCAGATTCAACTTCCATGATGGGAAATGTCTTCCTAGCTCTGTCCTCACAACTCCTGGATGAAGGGTGTACACCCCAACTCCACTGCCCTCAAGTTGACGATGAAGCTCTCTGGCACATATCACGCCAGCCAGTTTACTGTTGGCATAAGCGGCGCCTTTTTCATATGCATGCTTTTCAAAGTTCAGATTCTCAAAGTCAATCTTGCCTCTTTTGTGTAACGCGGAAGAGACGTTCACGATCCGACTCGGTGCGGATTTCTTGAGGAGTTCAAGAAGCCGGTTGGTAAGCAAGAAGTGACCGAGATGGTTGACCCCGAACTGCATCTCAAAACCATCTTCCGTCTTCCAAAATGGGCATTGGAATATCCCCGCATTGTTCACCAACACATCGAGTCTGTCTTCAGTTTGCAAAATGTCATCACAGAATTCATTGATAGATTTCAGAGAAGCTAAATCTAACCTCTTCACGACTATTTCTGCGCCTGAATTCGACCCTATTCGTGAGCGTATTGCTGCCGCGGCATTCTCGGCCTTGGTGAGGTCACGACATGCCAAGATCACTCGGGCTTCTCGTCGTGCGAGATCCAGTGCAGTTTCTTTACCAAGTCCAGTGTTGGCTCCAGTGATGATGACCGTTTTTCCTTTCATCATGGCCAGACTTTGACAAATCCCGCCTCCAAATCTTCTTTTTATCAGCATTACTCCGATACCAACGGCTAAGCTGGCACCGAGTAAGTAACTGTATGAAGAAAGTGAACTTTCTTGGTGTGCACTGCTGGAGTCGTCCATGTTGTTTTAGTTTTGGTTTGTTTGCCCGACAGGTCAAAGGTTAATTGGATTAACGAGAGATCCGTTAATCGATTTCTTTTCGAGTTTCTTTTGTATCTAAATATTCGCATTTAGCCTGTTAAAGTGACTGAAAACATATCCATTAAAAAGAATAAGTTATTTTTATTAAATTAACAAAAGACATGATTCAATGACTATATTAATATAAATTGGGTAAATTTAACTAGGTTATACTCCCTAGGATGACCCAGAGGTCATGCTTCTTTGACAAGTCAGGTTCATTTTTGGTGTTCTTTGGATCAAAAATAGTGTCAGTGTGCAGCACTATTTTGGCCAACGTATCAGTCTCCAATTTATGTACATCAAATAGCCGCTAGCGTAACCGATGGCTTTGTCGTCCTTAACCCGTGGCATGTTTCGTAATTGCCGCAACATAGCGTTATGTAAGTAAACAGCCAGGCCTAAATAATATATAATATAAATAAATATGCCTAAAAATTAAAATGGAGCTACTTTTTTTAGTAAGCTTATTTTTTTGGCCTATTGACTCATAAATAAAAAATCACCATTTTTTTTTGGGAATTGCTTGTTTAATGTTTGGATGGTTTCTTGATTTGTTTATATAATATTTGGCAATATCCTCAAATACTATAGGTCTTAATTACATAGGCCTACGGAATAAAGCATACGGCAGCTATCATATTTACAATGTTTGTAATTCAAAGGCAAATCAATTGCTGCCTTGTGCTTTATTCTGTATGTAAGACCTATTTGAGGATATTGCCTAATATTTATTTTGAAATCTTAAAGTGTGCAGGATTTGGGTTACCAGGATTTGAATGAAGGTTGGGTATACATGTGTCAGTAGTGTGTGTTGATTTAAAAACTGGGTGTGTAAATTTACGGATTTGTGTACAAAGTACTACATTGTATAGGACATGTGCCACTGTGGACAAAAGTGGGTGTGTATTCACATATTTGGTGTGTAAATCAATCCCTATGCGGTTGGCTGCCTAAGCCTAGGGAAACCCATACGTTGGTGGTTTTTTTTACCCCGATAGTGAAACATGCAAAATACCCTATATGATAAATAATACCAACTGATGACAAATATCACTAAGTATGATTTGTTGTACTTTAGCCTAAGCCATCTATTACTATTAGACAAAGGTCAAGTTGGGGGAGAAAAAACAAGAAAATCCTTAAATTATTATATTTAAATTTTGTCAAAATTTGGCTTCAGAGGAAGGAATATAAGTTTATAGAAATAATAGGCATATACGACGGGACGGGTATTAAACAAATTATAAATATTTTAAACAGGTTCGCCGTCGAGGATAGAAAAGAGACAATTATGGGAAAACGATCTCGCCCGGGAATCGAACCCAGGATCTGTTGCTTGCTTGGCAACTGCCTTATCCATTGGGCCACAAGACCTCGCATGGTAAAGCATCTGAAATTCAAACCTAAGCGATCTCGTTTCCCAGTCTCTTGCCACAAGTATTACCCGGAGTAGCTCGGGCCTATACAAGTGTAATTTTTTTATACAAGTATAATCTGAGACGAATATACCTGAAGGGATAGGCAGCTCCGTGTATTGCCATTCAATTCTACGAACCAGGTCTTGCACGGCATTGTTCTGAAACCAACCCAAGCAGAACCTACAAAACAGGCTGTGCGCATGCACACGCATGCGTCGATTTGTCCTGCTCTCACTTCTGGGTTTAAACCATGATTTTGATGATTGCGCATACAGACTGTGATAGATTTCTAAAATGATTACGCATTTATATTGCTAGAATTATGGTATTTCAGAAAAGTATGCCGATTAAAACCTACTAGCGCCCTACTTCAACCCATAAACAATGTATTATGATATTCAAAGTTCATGATTTGTGTTTAGAATTATGATTTAATGTGAATTGAAACACAACACATTTGGTATTTTTATACATCAACAGATAAGTGTATCAGTTCAACCACATCTGAATATTTGTATTTCAATTCATATTAAATCTAAACACAAACCATGCACTTTGAATATCATAATACATTGTTTATGTATTGAACTATGGCTCTAGTAGGTTTTGATTGGCATACTTCTTATGAAATGCCATAATTCTAGCAATATAAATGCGTAATCATTTAAGAAATCTATCACAGTCTGTAGTCGGTGACCGTCCGATACTACAGTGTGTTCAGGTTGTTAAGAAGATCGTAACACACGTGTGGATAACACTAAATTTGAAATAGCGCGGTAACTCACATAGTGAGGACGTGCTACAAATTTAACTGAATGATGATAATCGATTGGCATCAAGCGTAACAATAACCGTGTTAGACTTGCACCGCTGCACATAACAGGAATGAATAGAGCTTCTTATCCCTTCAGGTATATTCGTCTCAGGTATAATATTATATAAGAATATAAGTTTAGTGGGTGTCTCGAAAATCTCTGGTTACGCATGATTACAGCGTAAATATTTGACATCATCAGCATCATCAGCGTGATTAGTAAATGTTATCATTGCATTAGTCACTGTTGTCAGTGTTCCCAAAATTGATAACCTAAATTAAAAGTTGCTCCAAAGAAAATACATAATTAGTCATATAGCCCAATGCTTGGCATACCGTAACACCCAATTTTTTGGCCACGGCTAGGTCAAAAGTAGCCTCATTCTGTGATTCCCTGGTTGGCAACACCGCATTGGGTGAGCACTTTAGAGCAGGGTTGAAATGTGGTACTTGACCACAATGTAGAACGTACTAAGAAGAACTTTAGCACAATGAAAATAAAAGTAAGACTTTTAAAAGAGAAGTGTAGGATATTTTCCCCAAAAGAATCATACAGAATAGCATGAGGCAGCAATGTTCTAAACCCTATAACATACCCGGGGTCAGGGATTAAACTATCAAAGGGGGAAAGAAATGGGAAACATTTGGGGGGAAACCCAGTTTTGACCGGCAGCAAGATTCGAACCCACCTCAGTTCCATCAGCATGTGAGCCTGTGCTTTAGTCTTCTTCGTCAAGGGGGTCGCTCGCCCAAGTTGAACAATTCTGTCCTCATTTATCACCTACCACCGTGAATGCCCGGGGAGATAGATTGAGGAAACCGGTGCTGCCAGCATCGATTTTGAATGGGATTTCATGGGGCTGTAAAGGTCAATTTATTTGTTAAACATGATATATTTAATATTTTGTTCTTGTTGTTTCCTATCCATTCTAGCTAATTGTAACAGATCGATTACTGCTTCAGTAAGCGCCTTCAATTGTTCTTCGTCTCAACACAATAGACAGATGTCATCAGATGCGTCGTATCAGTTTGAGACATTGAAAGTGACGTCTCCTCAAGAGAATGTCCTGCATGTGGAGTTGAACAGACCTGAGAAAAGAAATGCTATGAATCAGGTCTTTTTCAGGTAATTGGGTATGGAAAGTGCAGGGGTGTCTGTTCTAGTGTTCCAGAAATTCTGAATCGTTTAACCCCCAATCTCTGATCACGTTTAAACCGTTGTCCATTTTCAACTATGCCATCCTCATCAGGGCTCGAATTAATCGAAGGCAATTGCCTTCGATGCCATCACCTAGTTGCCTTGGTGTCCTCAAATTATGGATGTTTTCACTCATTCAAAAGTACATAATGGCCTTGGATAAAGTTGGTGCCCCTTTCAAATTGCCTTAAATTGCCTGCCCTTTTCATTTCTTATTTCGAGGCTTGGTCCTCATAGATTTTGCCTTCGATAAAGATTCTGTTAGGATTGAAACGTCAGGCCCTCTCATGTTTATTACATTTACTTAACAGGTATTGTTGTGGATAAGCAGTTTGCATTCAGCTTTTACGTTATTCTGTTCATTTTCTGCTACTAAATCTTCAAAATGACCAAAACACTCAAATGCTTCCCCAATTCTCTCTACATGTAGTTCATGAAATTAACTAATGGACAATACATCTGTGCAGGGTTGTGATAAACGCAGTAGAGAATGGGTGAAGTCAAGAAACTTTAATTTGCCCTTTTAAAAAACAATGTGAAAGTCAAGTTATTTCAAGTCAAGGGCTCAAGGCACTTCAAAAGGATTTTGACTGTTTTGTTTAAAGAATTATGTCAAAATTGTGGGAAATTTCACTTGCATCCTGGGAAATAAACATATTTTTCCAGCCCTGCCAATAACTGACAAAAACTAATGTTGAAATTACTATCATATCAATTGATCTCAGGAAGGTAGGGAGTTGTGAACAGTGTTGGAGTCGAGTCCTCATCATCCGAGTCGGAGTCCGAGTCCGAGTCTTTGCCAATTTCTATGTCCGAGTCCGAGTCCGAGTCCGAGACCTCAATATCCGAGTCCAAGTCCGAGTCCGAGTCCTTATGTATCAAATTCAAGACGCAGTTCACCAATACTATATCAACGTTTTATTAGTCAGAATTTCAGTTCTATACTGTTTACTTATACAAATATGGACTGTTCATGAGGGAAATGGGGTGAACTATTGCCCCAAGGTGATCTGGAGACGGTAAGCCTACTATTTTCCCGATGCCGAAGGCTGAGGGAAAATAGTAGGCTTAGGTCTCCAGATCACCGAGGAACAATTATATAGTTCACCCCATTTCACGAATAAAGAGCAGTCCATATTTGATTTATATAACGCATGAAAATATTTTTGTGTGAGATTTTGATCAAAACATGAAAAAGATCTTACAGGCGAGTCGATCCTCCATGCCATTATGGCAAAATCGTACGAGGCATGGCATTTTTTGCCCGGTCAATAATACGCGGTCAATAGTACTTTTTGAAAGACAAAACAAGAACGGAAAGTTACGTCAAGCATGAAATGGACCGAACTATTTTGTGTTATTATGATGTAGTATCCACCAATCAGATGGCTAGAATATTTCCATGCGTTATATAATAATTACTTATCAAAGTATAATCACAGTCAGTTCAGTAACTTACTTTATTAGGCTTGTGTTGTCTTTGTGGTTGTTCTTTTAATTACTGCTTATTTGCAATTATTTGCATGCAAAATTACTTAAATTAGAAAGAGTGTATAGAGGAAAAGATCCGCAAGACGAGAGCAGCAACGCCAGATACTGATCACAAAGGCCACACATGTTGGAGTTGCTTCCTTGCCCGTATTGGTCTTGTTAGTCATCCTCTGACACATAGATCAAATTCAGCTATGTAACTGGTCTTTGTTGTCATTGTCGTCTTTGCTTTGCGATGGAAGAACAACAACAAGAAGTAAATTATTGCTATTGCTAAGGCTAATAATTCTGATAAAAGCCAGGATATAATATACTAAATCGACGATATCTTTGGAACTGGGAGTACTGACATTGAAAGAAGATGTCAGTAAAATAAGGCTATGAAAATGAACCAGGAAAGAAAATTGAATATTTCATTGCTTGACAACACCTGAGTTTTGACCTCATCAATCATCAAAATCAGTTTTGAGTTGGCCTAATGTTATATGTTGAATTTAAAGAAGATGCTCATTGCACTTCAGGAACATCAGCATCTGCACCATTTGGGGGGATAATCTAGCGCGATGTGGCCGCATGATCAACCCCACCCCCCTCTTCTGAATATGCGTTCCATGGTAGCGCTACTTGCTGGTCTGGTACAACAGCACCCTCTGTGTTACTTATGAAATTTATTGTTTTGCTAGCGGCGGACTGCGAAATTTAGTCCCTCAGTAAAACAAAATTCAGATAAATTAATGAAAATAAAACACCTGAAAAAACCCAATTTTGCCGGACTCGATGAGGACTCGAAGCCGAGTCCTTGGGGTCCGAGTCCGAGTCCGAGTCCGAGTCTTTGAGTATTGGGACCGAGTCCGAGTCTTTGAAAAAAAGGACTCGAGTCGGACTCGAGTCCGAGTCCGAGTCCCGAGTCCTACAATACTGGTTGTGAATATACATGATTTCACTTGCATCCTGGGAAATAAACATATTTTTCCAGCCCCGCTAATAACTGACAAAAACTAATGTTGAAATTACTATCATATCAATTGATCTCAGGAAGGTAGGGAGTTGTGAATATACATGATTTCACTTGCATCCTGGGAAATAAACATATTTTTCCAGCCCCGCCAATAACTGACAAAAACTAATGTTGAAATTACTATCATATCAATTGATCTCAGGAAGGTAGGGAGTTGTGAATACATGATTTCTGAATAAGCGAATTAGTAGAAAGTCTCTTTTCTGTATTATATTTGGAATGAAATGGGTTATTTCTTTTTCTTCTCATTTACAAATCTTTCACTAGGGAGATGATAGAATGCTTCACAAAGATTGCAGGTGACTCAGACTGTAGGGTTGTGGTGTTATCAGGGGCTGGGAAAACTTTTACTGCAGGTAAGCACTGGTTATGTGGGATAAATTCTCTAAAGTGCCCACTTACATTAACATTTTCCATGCAGCAGGCGTCTGCAGATGACATTCCAAAATGTCACAAAATATTTCAAAAATGTCAAAATAATTAAATTTCATTAGCAAATTCAGAATCACCATGCATAAAGTAAGTATAAACATTCCTAGTATTGGTTCAGTAATTCTTGAGATAGGCTTTGAAATGTGGGAAAGGTTTCTGAAAAATCTGATTTGAAATGGTAAAATGAATACATGTAGCCGCGTGGAAAGTATCAAGTGTCCACTTACATTAAAATCCCACTTCCAATCAAGTGAAGGAATTGTGGGGGTGGGGGGGGGGGGGGGGGGGAGGTGAAGGAAGTGAAACATTCAAACAGATAATCACTTGGACTGTATGATAAATCAGCACATTTCGACTCTTCCTTTAAATTATTTCTTCCAGTCTATACGCTACTTGCACGGTACAGATGGAACCATTGAAAGCTAGGCTCATCCCTCACCACGCACTATCACGCCACACTGCGTCGGTGGTTTCACACAGGTTTTGTGCATCGTGTAACGCGGTTGGGCGCGCTGATAAGAGCTGATAAGAGGGGAGAGCCTCGCTTTCATTTTAAAATGGCGATTGCGTGCAAGTAGCGTATAGTCATTGTAAAAATTCTTTTAGTGTGTAGACCAAACTAGTGATTGACAGCTGTAACCAGGTTTGGACTGTACTTTACATAATCCATGCACAAGTGAACCATCGGCAAAGGATTGTGAATGCAAATTTAGTGAGGGGATAGGAGGAAAGCATACTGAGGGGCCTTCAAGGTTTAATTAACATGGTGTGCCCCAATGTGTAATTCAGGAATTGCTTTTGATTAAAAAAAAGAACGAAAAAAAGAAATAGGGTTTCAGCAAGAGCCATTGACTGATTGAAAAGTAAGGTCTTTCAGAACTAAAATTTAGTCAAACTAAGAGTTTCTAAATTTCAAAATGTTGATTCTTTATTATTTTCCAGGTTTAGATTTGATGGATGCTGCTGCAATAATGACTCCACAAGATGACGTTGACGTCGCAAGGAGGGCAGCAGATTTACGCAAATTTATCATTCCATTACAAGAGTCTAATTCAGTAATAGAGAGGGTAGGTGGAAAGCTATAAATTTAAAACCTTAATAACCCTGCCATATGATACCTGTTACCATATAATGAGTGGTAAGTCACCAGTCTGGAGATTATGAGATATGGTCCAATAAACATGCAAAAATTCAATAGAAAACAAAGGAATTTTGCAACTTCAATTTGATTTTTGACAATGAAAACACTGAGCAATTATATTACACATTTTTGGAGCTTATTTTGGAGCATTTGAATCTGGACAAACCTGAAAATAAAATGTTCCGACTTTGTGATGACAGGTCTCATCATATACATGAACCACAAAATACCTGGGTCTATTTCATTGCATCATCACAGAAGGGGGTGTAAGTGGCAAAGACACCATTATTTTCCTTCAAGCCAGACTCGGTGGTGTTGGGGTCCCACATTTAATCCCTGGTACTGCCAAGTGTAAGTTTCTTTGTCCCACCTTTATCTGATTGATTTGTTTAAGGGCAGTATATCAACCCAGCACTTGTATCAAAAATTGAATTTCATATTTCTCTATTATTTTATACTTATATTTTATCATTACCATCATAAGTTACTAATCGGAAGGCATACTCCTACTCTGGGTTGCCTGCCACCTCCAGTTCTGTTGGGAATTTGGCAAGGTCACAATTTCTCCGTGTTAACTCTGTACTGTCTGTCCCCAAGCGAACAGGTGTATGACCAGTTCGACTGTGGCAAACTTATCTAGTGGGTTATCGGTTTAAGTAGTATGAATAAAAATACATCCTCACATGGTGTTAGGGTTAACCCTAACCCTGCTATATACATGTACTACAAAATACCATGCCAGCACGGTGCTTTGACCCTAATCCTCTGGGGTTTATCTCATTGCGTCATCACAGAAGGGTATCATGAATAAAAATCCCCCTTCAGACTGCTAGTAATTTTCATTCATTCATTCATTCATTCATAAGATTTATTTACACAATCCAACAACATACAAATATAACAATATAACAAAATATAACATCAAGAAAACAATTTATATACAGGAATGGTATGATATTATGAAAGAGATAAATCAAGACGATATATAGTGAAAAGAATGATACAAAGGATAAGCTAATACTAGTAGTATATGTAAAATATCAGGCGATGAGAGTGGTCCAGAGAGGTGATGTTGGAAAGTGTGCGGAGAAGCCATTAAGCCTGGAAGGCTTTAAGTTTGGCTCCACCGCTGTGAATATCAAGAATTAAAAAACAACGTATATACTACTACTATAGGAGGTTGTTATGATAAGTAGGGAGATGGTTTAATGAAGTGAAAAGAGTACAATGACAGTGGACCGGAAATGCAGGTAACGACATAATAAAATATGAACAAAATGTGAGACAAACAAACTCAGAGATACTCAGAGATCAATTTCTTTTTATAACTATTTTTGAAGCGGTTAATTTGTGTACAACTAGTTAGAGTAGAGTCAAGCGAGTTCCAGATTTTAGGTCCATTATAGATTATTGAATGACGAAGTACTTTAGATTTAATATTATCAATAATAAAGTTATTAGCGTTTCTAGTGTTATAATTGTGAAGATCTTTATGTTTAGAGAAGAAACCCCCAAAAGAATTTGGGAGAGCGTTATTATTGAAACGGAACATAAATAAAGCAGTTTGAAGTTTGTTGATATCGAAGATATTAAGAGTATTAAAGTTGTGAAATAGAGGCATTGAATGCGAGTCGTATGATGTACCAGCGCAGATACGCAAAGCCTTCTTTTGATAGATAAATAGTTTGTCGATTTTTGTCATATCCGTGCTCGACCATGGGCTTAGGGATATATGTTTGGATAGAGTAATTGCCCATGCAATGTTGCAATAAGATATGTATGGCAAGACAAGTGTATTATAAAGAGTAAGCAGAATAGAAGAGGGAAGGTCATAGCGTAATCGCCGGAGTATACCGATACTTCTAGACACCCGAGTACATGTATTAGCGATGTGAAGTTTCCAGTTTAGATGTTTATCAATGATAACGCCGAGGAATTTGGTATGGTTAACAGGTGAAATAGGGGTAGAATCAATAGAAATGGTAGCAGAATGTACGGAGGTATGCCGATTAGAGCCGAATAGAATATAATTGGTCTTGTTAACGTTAAGGGAAAGTTTATTAGCCTTGAACCAATTCGACACATGTTGAAGCTCATCATTAAAGGTAGAAATTAGAGTAGTAAAATCCGGGTGTGACATAAAAATGTTGGTGTCATCAGCGAAGAGAACATATGATAATTTCTTTGAAGCATTTGGAATGTCATTCACATAGATCAGGAATAGAAGGGGTCCGAGTATAGAGCCTTGGGGTACGCCACATTGAACAGGTAGGAGATTTGAAGAGTGCGAGTTAAAGGACGTAAACTGCTTTCGATTATGAAGATAGTTAGAGAGCAAGGCTAGCGGCGTACCTCGGATACCGTAGTGATTTAGTTTAGAGAGAAGGATTGAGTGGTCAATAGTGTCGAAAGCCTTTGACAGGTCTAGAAATAGGCCAATCGTGTGATGTTTATTGGAGAGAGCAGAAGAAAGTTTGTTATAAATGTCAACAAGTGCAAGATCGGTTGAGTGGTTTTTCCTGAACCCATACTGGTTGTCGTGAAGGAGATCGTATGAAGAAAGGAAATCATAAAGACGGTTGTAGATTAGGCGTTCAAGAATTTTTGAGAAGCATGGCAGAACTGAGATTTGAATTAATCCTAATTGTGTTTTACTTGTTTTGTTTTTTCTATTCACAGTGTTTAAAGCCAGTGATAGCTGCAGTACACAGCGCATGTATAGGTGGTGGTGTGGATATGGTTACTGCATGTGATATACGGATGTGTACAAAGGATGCATGGTTTGCTATCAAGGTAAAACACAAATCCTCTGACGTGCAGAGTTGTAGACGCAAGTCTTTTGACTTGGCCTTGAGTCGGACTCGAGCCGCTAATTTTGTGACTTGCGACTTGACTTGCAAATATTGGCATTGACTTGTGACCTGACTTGACTTGCAACCCTATGACTTGTGACTTGACTTTGACTTGCAAAAAATGACTTGTGGCCAACGTAAAGTCAAACGCAAAATTTAGCAATCTCATGAACTTTCTAAATGGCACATTTGTCGGATGTTGCCTTTGTAGGCCTGGCAATTACGAGGTTGAATGCGGTTTTATTCTGGTCTCTCCTGACGAAAAGAAAAAATAGCGCTCCCATATTTGTAATCCATTTATTGCTATTCGATATCAGTGTTGTCAAACCCATGATTTCGTCGCCCGATAGGGCAACTTTAAACATCCTATTGCTATTGTTTTAGGATTTGGTTAGTGTTTATTTTATTATTTTGTTGTTGTTGTTTAAGTATCAGCTAGAATTAGAGACAGAGAAAATTAATATTTTAAAGGTGTTTTAGCCTTAAGATATTCACAATTGTGATAATCAAATTTGGGCTATTTTTTGTCAATTAGTGAGACCATTTTTCAAAAAGAGTAGAGTTGTAAGCCCCTAGTATAAGTTACATTGCATGCATTCTCTCCTGTGGGATCGAACCTGGGTCAGCCACGTGGAAGTCGGGCACCCAACTGATTGCGCCACAAAGTCAGTTGCAAAATCTTGACCGTGCTATGTTTTTGTGTGGATAGAGGGGAGGGTACAAGTATGAATTATTTACCCAACAAATTGCCGCGAATCCCAGGGGTTTTGACCCCCGGACCCTCCGCACACCACCGCCGCATCCCTAACCACTGAGCTAAGTTGCCGACGCTGCCCTGGGCAGCGATTTCGTACCTACATATCAGCTCAGACGATGACAGCATTGAATCAATGCTGTAGCATGTGAGTGGAGATTTTTTTGGCCGTAGTGTCTGGGAGAGTTAGGAATAAGATTATCTTCATCATTTGATAGCGCGACCCTGATTGAACCGTACAAAAGTCTGGGGAAGTGTGCGCTACCAGCACCTAGCAGTGTAGTGATTTGTAGTGTTATGGTGAATAGTTTCATTAAATGTTATATCTATTTTGTTTTCTTAGGAGGTTGACATTGGAATCGCAGCTGATCTAGGCACATTACAACGTTTCCCAAAAATAGTTGGCAACGATAGTTTAGTGAGAGAGCTGGCATACACAGGGAGAGCACTGCCTGCAGAAGAGTCAAAGGAAATTGGATTAGTAAGGTAAATGAACTGCACTATAGTTTATAATATGCTACCAATACTAATTCGGCGGGGGAAGGGTTTGTATTAATACCTGGTTCGGCCAAGGGATCGTAATATTTCCCAAACTAGGCTAGTTTTAAAGTTTTACATTCACATCCCTTATGATATTCACTTCCAAACCCATCCCTAGGCAACCAGTGCTATGCCGGTATGTGGAAAAAACTGGAATTTAGAACAAAATATGCTACCATTTTCAAATATAAAGTGCTTTAACCCTAACTCTACCCCCACTTTTTTCAGAATTTTTTCTTCAACGTGGAAAATCGACCAAAATATCCCCCGATCCAGGGGCCTCTCGCACCAGAGACTTAGAATTCCCCACTACATCACGGCTGTCAAGGCTTTGTTTGCGCAGTATATTGCGCAAACTATATGGGCCGGGTCCATTTTGTCATCAAAAAACTTCCCCGCCAGGTGGTACCAACGTGCCCTGTCATGGTATTTTGGGGTATATGGTAGGGTTAGGGTTATAGGAGTGGTGTTTGGGGTCTTGTTAAAGTGATCACTTTAAAGAGTTCAAGTAGCTGTACAGTGGACAAAGGCCAACTTGGTGTGTAGAGTAATGTTCATTATTTCATTTTCTCTCTTTTTTCAGCCGCATCTTTCCAGACAAGGAGGCTTTAATGAGTGGAGCATTTGAGCTTGCTAAAGTGATTGCCTCCAAGAGTCCTGTAGCTGTACAAGGAACAAAATCCAGTATGGTATATTCCAGAGATCACTCAGTCAATGATGGCCTTCAACATGTGGTATGTATATTATCAATGTTTCTGATGATGACATTATTGATGATGACATTATACTTTGAGCATATGCATAAAAAGTGGGGACCTACCACCCCCCACCCCCCCCCCCCCCCCCCCCCCCCCCCACCATCGGTTTTGGGTGCGTAAATTCAACAAGTTCAGTGTTTAAATTTAGAGAAATAGTGCAATTTTATTAGTAAAACATGTGTATAACCAAACAACTGATTTTGAAACTTTCAAAACTGGTCATGCAAAAGTTCTCCCCCCTCCCCCCTCCCATCAAAGGATCGAAGAAAAATGGGTCCATGTATTATCTCAGTTCCATCCAAGTATAAAATACCACTGTGAGAGGTTGATCTTCTCAGCAATCGTGTTGACCACAAATGCAAATATACTCTTTTTGGGGTCAGTATAATTATGTGGTCAAGTGGATAAAGCGCTGGAATCATGATACAAAGGTTGTGAGTTTTAGCCCTGCTACAGCTAACATGTTTGTATTCCTAGGCAAGATACTTAATCATGCTTGCCTCTTCGTCGTCGGGTAGCTGTTAGGAAATTTTACAATCTAAGTGCTGATAGGCTGTGCCTGTTGGCCTGTAGCCACCTAAATTAAGCAATAATAATTGGCTAAAAGTGCTTTAGGACTGTGCCAGCATGGTGTAAAGCGCTATATCGTCAGCCTGCTTCGATAATTGCCTAACTCACTTTTCAGCAAAATTGAGTTTTTTGCATAAATCATGACTTCATTATAATTTATATTATGCACATGCTGTTATAATACCTAAGTCATTGACCAAACAAAAGTGTTGATTAATGAAGAGCTTTGTTGCAAAAGGGCCACCAGACCACTCCAACATGTTACTCATTTTGCATTATTGAATTTGCATTGACAAATCCATGGAATTAATCAAATTATTGTATGGCTGTGTTCATCTGTTTCTATATGACTTGGATTAGTGCATCCATTCACACCAATTGAGGCATCAACAATACAAGTCACATTCCACATAATGAATATCCATCCATCAATAATGCAAAATGAGTAACAGGTACACAGGTAACAGGTTTCATACTTTTGTTTTCTAAGAACTAGAAAAAATGAGTTAGGCAATTATCGAAGCAGGCTGACGATATAAGAACTGTCCATTGTTATTATTATTATGTAAAGAATGGGGCCAGGTCAAGGAGAACTGTGAAATCCACCACTAAATATTGTATTTTCATCTTATTGCCTTCACAGGGTACATGGAATATGGCAATGCTGCAATCAGAAGACGTAATGAAAGCAGCGATGGCATCAATGCAAAAGATGGAAGCTACATTCTCAAAACTCTAAACCCTGTAGATATTTAATTGATGTGATCACCAAGCTGCAACTGCACAACAAGATTAAAGCAGCGGGTGGCATATGTTGCATAAGATGCAACTCACAACTCTTACATCTATGTGCACTGGATGGACCTTTTCAATACTACTGTAAAAGTCAATATTTTCGCGATAAGATATTTTCACGAAAATGGTCATAACAGACATTTCGCGATTTTTTATTTTCACAATTTTTAACAATTGTGAACAAAAGTCAATGGAAGTCAATAATTTTCGCGAGTTTATATTTTCGCGGATGAGGATTGATTCGCGAAATTCGCGAAAATAAAAACCTCGCGAAAATGTCTACTTTACAGTATGTGCACTGGGTGGACCTTTTCAATACTATGTCTTCAGCTCTATAGTTCAATCAGATCCAAATTGGCAAGAAATGCTGTAAAGCATGAAATGTTCGCGTGCATCAAAATTTCGCGAAATTGTCATGCCATGAAAAAGGCCGAAGACGGTGATTGGCGAAATGTTAATGCCACGAACATTTCATGCTTTCGTATGCGTTTTTGGCTGAACACATGTGTTGATGCACAATGCACTTGTTGCGTTCATATGTGCTTCTATACCCTTCTGTTCTGTATTCATTTAATTTGTTGCTATTAGGAGGCCTAACACTTTGGAGCTGATCAAACTATAGCCAAAACTATCACATATCACAATGATGTTTTTCCATATCAAGCAGCAGAAAGAGCCCAATTACAAATAACATTGTCAGTGTAAATTTTCAAGCATCTAATTGTTCATGTTTTGATGAATTTGAATGAGTTTGCTTGATTTTAAATTTTTAAATTCATTATACGCTTATACACAAATGAACAAATATTTGTGCATTTTTATTTTCACAGCGCCTACTTAAAACACAAAAGTCAATGTAGCATGAACATTTCCATACAGTACCTGCGGCGCCAGGACTTGTTCATCATTTTGTCTAAACAATGCAATATTTATAGATTTTATAACTTGAATGTTATATATATTTTATCAAAGGTGACTAGAACAGTTTAGATTCTTGCAATGGGTTTTGTGAGAATCTGTGAATTCTTCATAATGATGTGTTACATAATCCATTATCCATTTAGAATGGATTTTTTGATTCTCATCAAATTTCTGGCCCTGCATAAGCCAGATGACCACAGTTGGCCATAACATTTGAATTCTCAATGTTGGGCTTAATGTGACAAGGATTTTGATTATATGATTCAAAAATATTAACCACGTGTTGAAATTAAATTATTTATCCTAAAACCGATGGAGTTAGAAAATCAACTTCAGTATTTAAAGTCTTACATTTAAAAAAAATGTATCGGTCACTAACCGTTTATCGCATTTAATGGTCCTGGATAAAGTAACCTTGTACACATAATGTATGCAACTTTGAATATTTGGGACAAGCAGTGGAAGCACCAGCATCAACACTTATTTTTAATGTTTTTTTAAATTTATTTGGGGTGGGGGGGGGGGGGGGGGGGGCAAGAACAAATATGGGGGGGGGCAGATTAATTTTTTGAGTACGGAAAATGTCGGCTTTTATTTGAGAAATTGCCTGAAATTAGCTAAATCATAAGTGTGCTACTGTATGATTAAGTATATCTGTTGAACTAATAGTGGCCTTCGAAATTGTTGGCCGGTTTTGAGAGGTAGGTTGAGTGTCTGATGTGTGTTAGTGCACCGACCACATTAACATTGGTGCATGATAGCTGTATCCAAGTGCATAATCACATACTTTGCATAAATACTAATCTTTGTCATCAGACTAGTTTTACAGAGGGCGCTCACACTTTTGTTAGTTAAGGTGCTCACACACATGCACCAGCACAACCAACAATGCCTTGATGAAAGGCTACAATCATATAAATACATGCGGGCATCTGACATCCAGCCAACAAATTTGAAGCGAACTATAGATGTTATTCTTTATTGGCGCATTTGGCGTCGAAGAGGGATTTCAGTGAACTCTCCGTTTAGCCATGACGAGAGTGCTGTAGTTTTCAATGGGGGTGAACTTTGCATCATAACAATTCTTCTTACTTCTGAACTGTTCAATATTTGACCTTTTTTTACATTCATGGAATTAGCTATTTATTCCCACTAGTTTGAAATGAAATGTTTTCTGGTAACCAACACTATCAAGGAAAATGTAGAAGTTCACAGTTCATTCACATTTTCATCAAAGGAGGAGATTGTAATGTTTATTGGAGCGAGATAATTGCTCAGTTGGATGCCATTTCTCTTCACTGTAAATGCGCCAATTAAGAATAACGTCTATAGGTTTAACTTATTGAGACATCCCGCAACTAGCCCTAAGTAACATCATCAAATGCAAATCCAGATATAAATAAGATCAAGTTACAAGAATCCAGTTGCTGTAAATTTTATTTATAATAATACAATATATATACAGGTAACAAGTATCAGTTTGCCTTCCTCTATGGAGTGTTCATAGTAGAGTGAATTACAGCTTGGTATCTTATTTGAATTTGATTGAACACTACATACCTAGTGTACAAAGATATATCCCTGTGCGTAAGTGCTGAAGCGTGAATGTAGCACCCTATACTATAGTTTGATCAGTTCCAAATTGGTGAAAATTGTGAGGTTAATTTTTATCCCTGGGCCCATATGGAATACCTACTTGACCACCGCTCGCTGATTCCTGCTAATGATGTGCAAAGGCAGTTTCACCAATAAATATGCGCAATGTATGGATTTATTTCGAGCAGAGACAAATACAAGCCTCATAATTCTCACCAATTTGGAACTGATTAAACTATAACATCACTGCATAGTGGGAGACATATTATCTATATGTTAAGAAACCGTTACTTACCTGGAATGTACATAATAAGAATAATTAATTAAAAATTAAATAAGAAATTGAGTATAATGTGTTGATAGAATATCATTTTGGTTTACTTGAAGACATTAGTTTACAAGAAGAACCATGTGTAACAGTAACAGTGTAACCCAACATGTGTAAATGAGGCACAATGCGGCAGTAGCTAATTTGATAAGAGCACAAATATCTGTTCTTGTATCCAACCAGACTTAAAAGCTACATTTTCATTTACTCCATTGATTTGTTAACAAATCCAAAACTTTAAATTTTCATAAGCTTCCCAATTTGTATTTATGGTTTTTAAGTCAAAGTGATTTTGCAATAATCATTGGTTAGGAATGTGATATAACATTTTACTTTCGTACCAAAATGTCCCTTAACATTATCATGATATAAAATATAAATATCCTTCATTGTGCCTCATTTACTTGCGTTGGATCACATATTCATGGCTCACAATAGGAGAGGCCAGTGGTCCAAAAATAGCCCACGCATACTTGTCTATAATGCCTAAACTTCAAAGTAAACAGCTTGATACCAGTATTTGCAGGAAATGTGGATTGTGCACTGATCACCTTTCATGTTAAAAAACATGTTCCTTGTCCTAATTCAGAAAGTTAGGATACATCTTTTGGGAAAAGAAATACGATATTGATCTTAATTTAAGGAAAAAACACTTATTCTTTTATACTTTGTGACAGCTGAAGTTAGGGGGGGTCACGACAGTGTATTCTAGCGAACGCATCATGATGTGGTTTATATAACTCCAATGAGACTACATTATGCATATGTGACGCAGAGGTGATGCGGCTATAACTAGCTTACACACTGATGTCTCCCCTGTGGCAGCTGAAGCAAAATAAAATTAAGACAAACTTGCTAGGCAGAATGGAGATGGAAGATAATTATTATCCAAGTTCACAAGTGCAATCTCTATTATAAGTGTTGCACTTGTGCACATAGAATTGGACGGAATACAGATATCAATGCCCTGAACAGGGATAACATTTTCAACATACAAAACAACCGGTTTGAAATTCCTAAAAGTTCTCAACAATCCTTTTAAATGCCTTTTAGCGAAGAGAATGGCTTCAGGTAAGAGTCAATAGCATATTCTGTGACACTCGGCAAACAATATTGTATTCCAAGCAATATTTCAATGTATGCTCCAAGCTACAGCGAGAGCCTGATTTAGTATGATTGCTACTTCCTGTACATGTCAAAGGTGATTGTTATGAGGTTTCATCTACTGCCATTAATGGTGCATAGTCTTTGTACAAGATAACTCCCTTCTCAGTGTCAACGGCTGCTGATAGCATCTCTTCTAGCTCTTCCTGTGTGAAAGGTTCACCTGCAAAAGAAATATACATACAGATAGGGTAAGTTACATATACCAGCAAAATGTAATACACTCATGATATTTATCAAGCACCAGGGGTAGCATTAACCCTGTTGGTGGTGAATTATCCCTCTAAATGAAATTGCCACCCCCTCATATTGTGACTTTTTGAAAGCTCGGGATGAAATCAGAACCCCAACTTTTGGACCTGTAGCCTACAGTCTCTATATAATTTAGATTATTTGCATGCTTGGGGGTTTAAAAAGACCCCCAATGTTTCAGCCTTAACGCTACCCTAATATCAAGCAGTCGAGCATGTTACCAAACAGTCCTTCCATGGTAAAACAATCTGACTTGAAAATCAGTGTTCTGATGAGAAATATGGCACTAAATTTTACACGGTTGATGTGCTTGTGTTTTTGGGAAAAAAGGTCATCTATTTAACTTAGAAACGTAGCCCTGTGGTATCTCTGGAATAGGACAGGCAAAAACCCAGAATCCAGATTTACCTAAATAATCTTGATGTTAGATTGTTTTACCATAGAAGGGACGCAAAGCTCTACAACTAACAAAGTACAACATCAACATATCAGCTGCCAAAAAGAGAGCATAACCCATATTAAGGTAACAACTTCCAGTAAGCGGTAAGCGCCATAACACAATATCTTGCTTCGTATAGCAAACTACTTGAGCACAGGGGCGTAATTACTGGGAGAGGGGAAGCATCCCCTCCCCAATGTATGTTAACAAAAAATGGTCATGGTTATGTTTCCCCTGATCACAGGCCTGTCCCTCCACTGCTTAATGTGTTATACTGCTACTACATTCATGAGAATGCAGAGTCAGAAATTTAATGAGAATTCAAGAAACCATCCTTGCAAGGATTCTCACCAGAACGGGTTGCAAGAATCCATCCAGGGATGGAAATAAGACCCGCCCGCCCGCCCGCCCATAGCGGGTAACTTTCGTGTCGGGCGGGTGAAGATGCAAAGGTACCCGTCCGACTGGCGGATAACATTTTTGAGGCTCAAAGTGTATTATAAGTAATAGGAAGTTCAGGATCATTTCATCGTCAGACCGGGTGTCATGATGATAGAGGAGATCAGGTTGATAGGAGATTAAAGAATATTGGATTGAGAACATGATGAATACGGTCTAGGGTTACAGTGGAACATCATACAATAAAGACAAAAACATGTAATTGTAGTTTTAAAAATACTCTTGCTCTAATTGTTTGCTGCAAAATATTATGAAAAAACCTTGGGCTGGGGGATTTTTTGTCGGGCAGGTAAATTCTGTGAGTTACCTGCCCGACTGGCTAGTTGGAAAAAATCTGAAGTTCCACCACTGAATCCATCCACACTCTCGAAAGCGTGTGTAACACACTTTTTGAATTGAGGTGAATCTACAGATTCTTGCACAAATTCTTGTCAAGCATCTAAGCAGATTCTTGCAATCTTTAACAACTTTCTTACCCCGGAATGTATGATTTAGTCTGAATTCAGGCTTTATCTCTCGAAAAAATCATTTCAATATTCAGCCTGAGTTTAGATGTTTGCAACTAATTTTAGTCATTTTACACACTTATCATGAAAGTTCATTTTCACACACGTAACAAGTATTTTATGGGGCCTTGCTGATGAAATCATATAAGCATTAAACACTGACAACTTCATCAGATGATATCAAAGAATTACAGAGGGGAATATGGATAAAAATGCCCTTGTATACCACCAATGAGGAAATGTTTGAGGCATGTCACGATTAACCAGAGGTACCCATTTTCAGGAATTTTAGCAATTAATTTGTGGAGAAATATTTTGGTTTTATCTTTTGCAGCATAATTCGATTTAACCAATTTTAAGACATTTTAGCCCAATTTTGTTCACATTTTCAGGAATTTGATTACCATTTCAGACTTCATGAGTTAAGTACCGAATGGAATCTCTGATGAAAGTTCTCTGAATAGACCATATTCACGCGGCAGCCATTTTCTAAAATTTGCCACCCAAGCCTCGTTCTCGTTTGGTCAATCTGCGCCTCGCGCTGCACAATAGAACTGCGCGAGAAGCGTGGTACCAAAGCGTGCAGCATACGCATCCTCACGCAGGCGCAGGTATACGTAACGAGAAAATGGCTGCCGCGTGAATAGAGTCTATAATGGTCTGTTCATACTTGTGGCATTGCGCATAGGCCGACGTCAGCGGATTAAAGTTGATATTGCTTCAACTCTTGTGCCGATATCCGTCGGCCGATGCGCAACCACAGGAGTGTGTACGGACCGTAACAACACGGAATGACAACATCTACGATTAGGTAAGGCCTCGGGTAAAATGTTCGGATTAAGGCAAGGGTGCGGATTAGGGGCAAAATTGGCAATTTACACTCGGGATTACTATCCAAATACAACACATGGAAATCCATATACCTACCCAAATCTATGTTTGATGTTGTGCATTATGATTATTGTGCAAGTTTGAAATGAACAAGTTAAATGGAAGAACAGTGATACATTAATTAGTGTCAAAACATTTAGTTAGTTATTTTAGTTGAATGTTTTGTAGATTATTTCAATAAAAATAGATTTTATTTGTTTCTTGGAATTCAATCAGGATGCTTGATGTCTTTTTCAGGCTTCATTTGGATTGCGTTCTAATGAGTTAAAATTTAAGTTTTGATTCAATTAAGATCTAGAAAAGTAGATGTGGCAGCATCAATGTCATCCTCATTGATCTCCATCTATTCATTTTTCATATAACATGTTTACGTAATTTACAAATATTGGCCTCGCTTTCGTAATGATAAGTGACGTCACATCAGAGTATGTCTCCCTCTTTAGCTTGAAATCGCCAATTACGAATAACGTCTATAGCTGCCAATACATATGTGATGCGATCTGTGAAAACCCGCCACATGGTGGCATTTTTCATATTATAGATATTTATATCATAAGAAATCTAAAACTGTGCTGATTACAGAACTGTTTCGATCATTTTTCTACGATCACTACAAAAAAAGTTATGAGTGAATGATGATTGTGATGTCACCAAAAGCTACAAAACAAGAAATCATGAAAACAGGCAAAAAAGATACATAATTCAATATAATAACATTATAAGGTTAATAATAAAAGTGACTGAAGTAAGTTTGTCAAGGTGAAATGTCATGAAAGATGATGACACAAAGTACTGGAAACTAATTTTCTTTAAAAAAATCTAAAAAAAGGATTTTTTTAATTTTAAATTTTAAATTTTTATTTTTTTATCTATTTTACCCATAATCCCTAGTTCACATTTTGCGACATCCGACGGGTTTTCTCAGATCGTATCACATATTAGTTTTTTATCTCCAAACAAAATGTTTAGCTTTAAAATGACACCTAACTGATTGAAAACAACATTTTTGGAAGCTTGAGTGCTGATAACTTTTCTTTTCTTTATATTTTCTCATTCTCTTTTTGGTTTTTTCTCTGCAAATAAGTGAAATCATGTGATAGGGTGATGGGTCACATTTTGATTTACACTTCTAATGTTTTTAAAATGACCTGGCCTAGTTAGTTATTTGTTAAGTCTTTATATAATCACATTACCTTCTTCTGTCATATATTTAGTAAGCTCATCCACCGTTAGATTGCCTTTCTTATCCACATCCAGTACCTCAAACGCCTTCATGATTTGATCCTCTGGAGATGGCTTATACCTAGAGATGTAAACAAGGACAAACAAATGGTGAACGGGCCATCTCAAATCGAGTCGAGCTTATTAAAATCAAATATCATGCAGTTAGGCGACGAAAAAAAGAAACCATGTTCTACGGGCACAACCGGCCCATTTTTTTGTAAATCAGTGAAATTTGTTTACGTGCAAATGAATACCGACCCACATTTATTTTTGCATGTCAAATTACGGCGACATTTTTTTCGCAATTGTATTAATTTTTTACACTCATTTATTTTGAAGGGAAAAAAGAACAAAATAAGGCCTGACTGACCCAACCTGAGAGGTCCGTTTGCCTGTAGATTAGGGTTTATTTTTTTTCGTGGCCTAAGCATTCATATCGAAAGATTATCTAGAAATCCTTTGCATGCATATTTTCTTTGAGGCCAACATTCCCCATAAAATCATGATTTTGCATTATTTCTTCACAAATTGACCCCTATACACGTAAAAAATATCGACAGGACTTTTGAAATAAGTACCATTTTTCTTGAAACGGTCTATCGGATTGTAAACCGGTTAAACCCCTTAAGGGGCCTTGCCTTTTTACAAATAGAGGAAAGAGCGAGGAAAGAGTGAGGAAACCCAACCACTTCAAGTGGCTAGTTGTATAGGCACTAACAATACAGACATCTGATTTGCATCACTGCACATCTCATAAAACCTGGCTCTTATTAGTGAGGTGTTAATCACCGATACTTTTTCACTCCTTTTAACAATAGAAAAAAAGGAGCGAGCTTTCCCCGCTCTTTCCTCTATTTGTAAAAAGGCAAGGCCCCTAACATGTTACGCAATGCCCATTCTAAAAATCAGCATTTATTATACTTGTTTGGGTCATGCATGCTTGCAGTGTAATGGTTGACTGCCCCCTCCACCTCCCTGCGACCTTAAGCCTTCAAGGAGTGCTTCACTACATCAACTTATGAACGTGTAGTTTTGGCCAGTGTGTACTATTGGGTGTACTTTTGAAGCTCCTCCAACACTGTGTTTTAACACATCGGAAGTGGCGAGTAGGTGTGATGATAAGCCTACGGCTTTCTTGGACTGCCGAAAGGCATTTGACGCAGTGGAAGTGGATGAGCTTAAAAAGTACACCCAATAGTACTAAAACTACAGGTTCATAGAGTGCTTACTTTCTTTCCATCAATACATTTGTCATAATTGGCAGAAATTTATCAAATCGTATGTATCCTGTGGGCTCCTCCTCTTCCATCTCTGATAACAGATCATGAAGCTCGCCCTCTGTTGGGCAACAGTGGAGAGATCTGATGATGGTTCCAACCTCCCTGAAAATCAGCATCAAAGGAGTATGAGTTAGTAATTTGTCAACGGTAATGATTTGGATTGATAGAGAGTGAAAATCTAAATTAGGTCTAACGAATATAGTTCAACAAATGTGTATGTGTTGTTTAAATCAATACACATGGGCTGATTTTAGTGTGTGAATAATGGGACGGGGGAAATATTGTGAGATCTGTGCAAATGTTGATTTGTCTCGTTTCTCGAGAAACAAAACATGTATGAATTGACATAACACATACATGTATCAAAAAAACTTATCAGAATTAACATTTTTGTTTAAAATGTCAAGAATTTCAAATTATTAAAATCCTAGTATATTAAAAAAAATTCCAAAAAATAACCACAGCAAAATCGCACAACCCATGCTGTGTGAACAAGAAATACAAAGTGCAATACGCACATGGAGTACAATTTAGACATTTTCGACAATAGCCACATTAGCTTCATGTGTTCTACTTCTGGTTTGTGAAGAATGGGGTTTCCCTTTTTTAAGCAATATTATGTGATCTTTTTCAAACTTTTACCTATATTTTTCTCTCTCTTATACCATAGTGAAGTTTGACTATCAGGTAAGACATTCCTGGACTCACGAATCGATCTTGATTGTATTTTCCGTAGAAGAATCTAACTTGACTAAATCACAATGGAAATCTCCTTCCGAATTATTTAAGGATTTTTTCAACATATTTTTTCGATTTTCATTTCATCATAAAAAAAGCATCTGTACCATTGTGTTGGTGTTTAAACACAGTGTCAAACAATGGAATTCTACACAATATTTTAGTTTCATGTTTTATATAAACTAGCGGCGTACCCTCGCTACGCTCGGGTCCCCGCTAGATGATTATGCCACCACCTACCTCTGAAACCACATAAACCCCCTACAACACCCACCAAACCAGGTTGATTTATAACCATATCCCTTCTAAAGGCATTATAAACCCCCTACAACACCCCAACCCCAATCAGGTTGATTTATAACCATATCCCTCCTAAACCATTTACCGTGGCTACTGTATTAACCCCTACTTCTCAAACCGCATCAAGTTAACCCTCCGACGGTACTTTTAAAACCAAATAAACCCCCTACAATCGCCCCCCCCCCCCACACATTGCAACTACACCAACCAGGTGGATTTATAATCATAACCCTCCCTAACCATTTCCCGCGGCTACTTCATTAACTCTTAATCCTATCCTAAAACATTTCCCGTGGTTTTACCCACCCCATGCACACACCCGCAGCAATTTGATTTATAATCACAACCCTCCCTAAACCATTTCCCGTGGCTACTTCATTAACCCTCGGTTAGATTGTTTGGCATGCCAACCTAAGTAAATAAATCAGGTTGATTCATTAACCCCCGCAAAACGCTATCCATTATTATAGGCATATCCTAAATAATTTCCCGTGGTTTTACACCACCCCCCCCCCCTCCCTCCCTCCCCAACATGACACCAACTACCCTACCAACACACTGTACAGGCTTCACGCCATGTGAAGGAGTGCGTGTGCTGCGTGAGGCAGTGAGCCCTTGCGCAAACATGCACACGACGTGTTACCACGGTATGATTACGCGGTAGTACGCGCAACGCACAATGTTGTTCAATTCTAGTGGCATTTATGAGCCAAATCTGAGAGGTTTTTTGCTGTTTTTGGAGCGAATTGTTAACCAATTTCACTGAAATACCTTTTAACGCCCTTCCCGTTATTATTCCTCTATCTTTCATGCAAATTAGGCGCCACTTTGATTATAAGCAACGGAGAAATAAGGATAACAAACACACAAACAAACACACACACAAACACACACCATTTCCAGATTTATAGTAAGATTTATAACAAAATTGCATTTAGTGGAAAATCTCAACGATAGAGGGTGTTCCATGAAAAAAGATCGCATAATATGATTTTAAGACAAGTTTAATTAGAAATGCATTGGACCAACCTAACATCGACTGTTTTGTTTGACTCGTGGTCAAAGATGTCAAAGGCATCACCGATCTTCTTTTGTACTTCAGCTAACAGGGATTCTGAAAAGGAAAATAAATAAATATATTTTTAATATACGGCGCAATTCAACCTATGACACAATCCATTTTCAATGTTCAGTGCCTTGAAGGCAGCTCTGGGGTCCCTTTGTTCAGTGGTCAAGTACACATGCCATAGTGGCGGCACCAGCATAAAACAAATGGGGGAGCAATTGGGGGCAAGAAAAATCAGGAGGGGGACAAAACCAAAAATTAGGGGGAACATTTTGCGCAGGCGCACCGAAATGTTGGCTTTTATTGTTAAACATTTCCTGAAATTAACTGAATTTGTTCGGAATTAGACGTTTCAGACCAATTTTAAGCTAATTATAAGTAATTTTGACATTACAACTCAACATTTTTAGTGGGGCATTCCCCCCCCCCCCCCCCCATCACAAATCTTGGTTTCAAGGAGGGGTTCAAGTCTACTTGAAAATTGTATTCCCATGAACCTGTGCTTTGATGAATTGAAAACTCCCAAACGACGGTAGGGCCTAAAAAAAAAAAAGGTTTGAGTGGCGTAACATAGAAATAAAAATAGGGTAGGTAGGTCGGATATTTTTAAACATTTTTTTAAATTTTATTTTTTTAAATCTATAAAACATCTATGAACGTCTACCATTTTCTTAGTTTGATTGCCCAAGCCTAAAAAAGGCTAAATAATGAGCTCTTTGGAGACTTGCGATTTTTTTTTCACTAGTAAACATTTGTAAAATTTATTTATTTCGTTTTATATGGAAGAAAGCAAATCTCACTGAATAAAATGATTTAAAAAAAGAAGAAAAAAAAGTCAACTGATTTTACTAGTAAAAAAACAAAAACTAACTAATTCCAACCAACAAGGTCAAGGGTAACTAAAAGTAAATAGGTGTATCAAATAAATAATACTAATAATACCTGTGTATTTGTCACACAGTCACAATGTGAGCGATCTATAGGTATAGCCTAGTACAACAAATCATACTTAGTGATATTTGTCATCAGTTGGTATTATTCATCATAGGGTATTTTGCATGTTTCACTATCTGTCCCCATCCTAAGTATGACTCCTTCTAAATATGATTTTCGTGTTAATTTCTGTATCGCTTACCAGAGCTCAAAAACACACTTATTTGTGCTTGTTCTTATCTACTCTTTCTCATCTATCTTGCCATTCGTTTAATATTTTGTACAAATGCAATATTCCCTTGAAATTTGAGGTGAAATTCTAAGCCAATTCACTTTTTTAACGGCACTCGCGATGTTTATCAAAATCGGCGCCATGTTTTATTATAATAGACTCGTTTCAATACATTCGTAAGTTCGTAAAAAAGTGATGTGCGTATAAGATGTTGGCGATGGGAATGAGACTAAATTCACCGCGCAAATCATTTGAGATGCACTCCATTCAGTTCACTTCATACAGCAAATGAAATTGACAGTTTCTCGCAATACAATTTCCCCATACGTTGGTAGGGAAAAAAACAAAAAACAAAAAAACACCAACGTGTTTCCTGTACTAAGGTAGGTACCTACCTATTTGCCCAATTGACAGATTCTTCTGTCAGCCAAAATTTGCAATAGAAAAGCGTGCACCACGGTGGCCATCTTGTTTTTGCCAGTGTTTACAGAAATTTACAAACTTGAATTTGACATGGTCACAATAATTTACTTTTTGTGAGCTACAATAATCCCCCTAATATTAAAAAGATACTGTTGGATAGTGTAGGGGCCAAATTTTATTATTAAAACAAATTTGGTGAGAATTTTTTTTTTAATTGCTCGAAACGGAGCGTTTTAACTATGCGATATTCAAACATGTCATTTTTTATCAATTTTTTCCTATCTTGAACCTGATATTTCTTCTTTTTATGAAGGGTCCAGGTCTTGATTTTTGGGGGGCATAGAAAGATTATTAAGTTGTCAACCTAAATAAATTAAGCGTGACGACACAAATTTTGGCCTTTTTTCAGGAAAAACGGTTCACGAAGACAAGGTGGATTCAATTTTGAGTTTTTGTGCACATATTGGGTGCTTTATTGGTGCGGTTCAAAGTCAAAGTGAGGGTTGTGTTCAATGATAATGATGAAGGTATGATGGTCAAAGTAGGTAATTTTTATGTTTCATGAACTACATGGTATTCCCATGATTGAATCTTTACAAAATTACAGATGTTTTGGTCATCGTGTACAATTTTGCGTTAAATTGGGCCCGATTTCGCTTAAATTGGGCTCTTTTTTGACCAATTTGGGTGCTTTTTAATCTAATGTCAATTTTGTATCATTTTTTTCCTGTCTTGAACCTGAAATTTCTTCTTTTTATGAAGGGTCCAGGTCTTGATTTTTGGGGGGCATAGAAAGATTATTAAGTTGTCAACCTAAATAAATTAAGCGTGACGACACAATTTTTGGCCTTTTTTCAGGAAAAACGGTTCACGAAGACAAGGCGCATTCCGTTTTGTGTATTGTGCGCATATTGGGGGCTTTATTGGTGCGGTTCAAAGTCAAAGTGAGGGTTGTATTCAATGATAATTATGAGGTATGATGGTAAAAGTAGGTGATTTCCATGTTTCATGAACTACATGGTGTTCCCATGATTGATCTTAACAGATGTTTTGGTTGTCGTATGAAATTTGCCGTTAAATTGGGCTCTTTTTTGACCAATTTTGGGTGCTTTTTCAACTTTTGAATGGTTTTACTACGTGAGGGAGCATTTTTAAGTAAAATACACATTTTGTTAGTGTTTAAATATTAATTAAACTTAAATCAAAGTTGGTATGTTGATGAAAATTTGTATTCTGCCATATTTAATGCATTTACAAATAAGATACACTAACAAAAACAGATCAAATAGGCCATTTACCACTCAGTGTTGCCTAAATTTACTTTGTGCAGTCCACACATCTTTTTCACTCCTATATGGCTGAATTTCCTCGACATTCAAATAGCTGAATCTCCGCAACGTAATGTCCGTTTGACTTCATTTAAAATACATTTTCTTAGTTTAAATTAGCTCTTTAATTTGATACCAATCCCAACCTGCAAGAGTACAGTTGAATTTATACACCTATGTACCTAACTAAGGTATAGCCTAATATGATGATGTAGGCCCTACCCGGCAATATCCTTAAATAGATAGGTCTTACATACGGAATAAAGCACACGGCAGCTTTCATATTTACAATGCAAATCAACTGCAAAACAATTGCTGCCTTGTGCTTTATTATGTATGTAAGACCTATTTGAGGATATTGCCCTAGTCCCTAGCCTAGGCCCTAGGGCCTAGGCTATTATTTTAATTGAAACTAAAAAAGAAAGCTTATTTTTTAAAATTTTAGGGTGCCTCTTTAAAGTAATTTTGTATGCGCTTTCTCCACTTTTTAGTAACCACTGAACCTCCTGGATATGTTCGCAGTCTTTCTTTGCTGTCGCCTTAAATTAAAGAATGTTTTACTTGATCAAATATGATTTAATGCTTCAAAATTTACCGGCACTTTCTTTTTCATCTGCTTGTACAGCCATCGTTGTTTACATGTTGCTACCCAAAAACAATCCACGCAAGCGCAGAAAACTGAAAAATGGGATAAATAGCATCGTTTACACGTTTTGTGATTGCAAACTGACTTTGCATTACGAATTGGCTGTAGCACTATGGAACTGTAAGCGAGATTAAAATATGCGCTCTACACAGGGCAGATTCACACATCTGCTGGTTAGTCTTTCAAGTCCAGAAGTAAATATAATCCGATGTCAGGATTGGGATCCGGCCGGGTATAGGCCGGGTACATGTATTATAATTTATGTAGCACGTCTGAATCTATCATTGAAGAAAAATGGCCATCCCTCCTTTAATCATACGAACAAAATTTTAGATATAATTCGTTACATCGGACCAAGTTCAGCGTTCCCTGGCCCGATGCATTAACAATGCTCAAATCACACCTCTCATAGAAACATTATTTGGATCGTGAACAGTGGCGGATCCAGGATTAAAATTTACGGGGGGCTGAAACCTTTTTGTCTTTTTTTGCCGTCAGCTCGTGAAATTCTGCTAAGTGGGGGGGGGGGGGGGGGGGGGGGCGGGTAGCGATGTGGTTGTCCCAAAACCGGCAAAAAAAAATCGCATGGTACAAGTGGCAAATGTACCAACGGAACCTACCTATGTCTCTGAAAAAGGTAAAGTGGTACACAAAAAAGGTACAGGGTGTCTCAAAAAAAACCGTGCATGTGTTTACCCAGCTTATTGACCGTGAACTTATAAAATTTGGTGTAACAATTGTATACATAGTGATAGCCATAACGGTTAGCCTTCATATTCCGTTTATTTCATCTGATTTGGATTTGTCAATCTTGAGATATGACCAATTAACTAAAGCTACCTAAAGTCAACGTTGTGCCACTTTACAGTTTGCAATGAATAGAAAGGGTTACTCTGGAGAGAGGGGTTGTTACCACCGGGGTTACCACCCCCTAAAAAAATCCAATCCGAAATGCAGAGTATGCTTATTTGGCTACCATGTTATAGCTAGAGGTTCCCTCTATCCATACATACTAAAACAAGTACAAACATCCCATGCATGACGTCACAATGACGTCACCAAACATGGCCGACCTCAAAATCCCGCCGTATTCGCTGGACAGTGAAATATCATAGAAATCTTCGCCAAAAAAGTTCTAAATATCGGAATTTCACCCGATTTTTTGCTTATAAGTGATGGAAATGGTGTTTCTAACATAGGCCTATGCTAAAATATTTCAGGAACATACAATAAAAATATTTTTCAAAATGGCGATTTAAAAAAAAATTGTAAGGTGGCAACCACCACCTACAATCGGACTTTGACGGCTTACCCTACCCCCGGGTAAGGTGGCAGCCTCAATTTGTTTTCGTCAAAATGAGCGCATGGAATGTAAAAGCGATCACCTAGACGCCCTAGGTCACTGTTTTGTGCGTTCTAGCGCAATCGGCGACCACCCTCCCTTAAGAGGACGAGGGTTTTAATGCTTATCTTAAGCATTCTTTCCGTAAAAGTGGCACAACTTCGGTTTTAGGTAGCTTTAGTTAATTGATCATATCTCAGGATTGACAAAACCAAATTAGATGAAATAAACGGCATATGAAAGCTAAGTGTTTGGTCTATCAATATGTATACAATTGTTACACCACATTCTAGAGGTTCATGGTCAATAAGTTGGGTAAACACGTGCACGGTTTTTTTTGAGACACCCTGTATATTGTCAAATTTTACGGGGGCGCGTACACGTTAAAGGTATATTGAACAATTTTACGGGGGGCGCCCGCCCCCTCCGCCCCCACCCTGTATCCGCCACTGGTGAAATCCTAAGAATAAAATGCCAACTATATTGAGCGGCGTGTGCAGCGCCATGTAGGCCTACACCGCGCAATGCGCCCTTACAAGATTATTTGTCAAAGAACAACCTATATGGGAAACAACAGCACAGAGCTAGAGAGGCTTCTCATGTCTTTAACAACTACTTCCTGTCGCTGCTGATAAAGTAATTTGTTTGCACCGGCCTACTCGGCTGCAGCCTATAATTAAAGAACCCGTTTTTTGTCCTCTATTTAGTTCTTGAGTAGAACCAAAATGGGGTCTTCAGACACCTTATATAATACAGAACCTTTTTGATTGCTTTGTAAATTAGGAACCTTTTATTGGTTCTCCAAATGGTAAAAAGTTAAAAAGTTAAAAAATGAGGTGGCGGAAACGAAGACAATATGACACAAAATACATGTAGTTAAATAGTGAGTGTATTATTATGACGTGTTACGGGAGATACATGATTTTGGTGCTGGGTGCGGGGAGCATATCTCTGATTACTGGCAGTGCCTCTGAAGGTGTTGACCGAAAGGGGCTGACATGATAAGTGGTGGTAGCCTTTGTTCCAAATGCGAATGGATATACAATCTGGGACAGAATTAGATTGAGTATTTGAAGGCCTCTGTTGTAGATGATAGGATTTTGGTATGTTCGTGATCCTGCTGTCGGGCAAAAATAATATGTAGCTTTGTAAATATGGATAATAATAATAATAATATAATAATAATAATAAAAACAGTGTTTATATAGCGCACTGTGGATCAAAATCCCTCAGAGCGCTTTACAATATGATACATCATAAAATAATAAAAATACAAGCAAATCAATAAAAAATTGCAAGACCAACAATTGCACATTACATCAAGCCCTGATATATCATAACATTTACAGACCAGCTGTGATTATATAAATAGTACATTAATTGCACATCAAAAACAATTAGAAGTCAAATGAACACACTATGAAGAATACACTCGAAAAAATGCATACATACAGCCATCCCCGAGTCAAGTCTCGAAAATGACTACATGAAGACAAAAGCATACGTGAAGCCATCTTCGAGACAAGTCTCGAAAATGACTACATGTAGTAAATTAACCCACATCATGTACAGAATACAACAAAATATAATCAAAATAACCATGAAATACAACAGTAATGGAGGATTGTTAAGCATGAGAGACCCACGGACAGAGGCCGTGTAGCATGTCAGTGGATCTCACATACCTAATACCATATCATATAATAACAAGGCAACATATTAATTACAGAGACCAACCGACAGATCCGTGCATACATCAGTGTACCTCACATGTACTTACAATTATTATAATCACACAACAATGCATAAAATATGGCAGGACAAAATACAAAATGAAAATAGCACATACAAAATGCCATTCAACTGCAGCTGAAAAATTCATGTTAAAGAAAGTCATAAACTAAAAAGGTGAGTCTTAAGCAGAGACTTGAACCTATTTACTGATCCAGCACACTTGATTGTCAAAGGGAGTTCGTTCCAGAGTTTTGGTGCACCTGCTGCGAATGATCTACAACCGTACGCGGTAGATGTTTTCACCGGTTTCAACAGATGCTTATTGCTGGATCTAAGTGATCGCGTTGGCTTGTGCTCTGTGAGTAAGTCCAAGATATACGTCGGGGCAAGACCATGAAGTGATTTGTAGGTCATTAGCAGTATTTTGAACATGATCCTCTTGCGAACCGGCAGCCAGTGTAGCTGTAGAACTGGAGTAATATGTTCGTGTTTCCTCACAAGTGCAACCATCCTGGCAGCGGTGTTCTGAACCTGCTGGAGCTTGACAATCTCACGGTCAGGCAAACCGACTAACACACTGTTGCAACAATCTAGTCGCGAGGTGATGAACGCGTGGACGAGTTTTTTCAGCGGTTCCTTGATCCAGATATTTTCGGATTTGTCCAATTTTGCGTAACGCGAAGTTCGCGGCCCGACAGATGTTATACTGATGTGAGATGTCATGCTCAGATGGTTATCGAAGATCACTCCAAGATTTCGTGCCGAGGGTACTGTCTGAATGTAATCTGTGTCAATCTTTACAGCGGCAACAGTAGAAGATGTCTTGATAAACTTTGACGTTATGTGAAGTATTTCCGTCTTGCCGCCATTAAGTTTAAGACGATTTGCAGTCATCCACATTTTGACACTCTTAACACACTGCTCAAGTTGTGAGATTGCAGAAGCTTTCTCCGAGGGGTTAAACAGCATATACAGTTGTGTGTCATCTGCATACACCATCAGCTCAACACCCTCAAATGATCTTATAATAGCTTCTAGAGGAGCAGTATACATTGTGAAGCACAGCGGGCCCAGAACAGAGCCTTGGGGGACACCATCACTCAGTGGAGATGGTTCAGACTGGACACCATTAATCACAACTGACTGCACACGATGTGCGAGATATGATTGAAACCACAGTAAAGATGACATGTCGACTCACCCATGATGCCGCAGGCCCGTAACTTTGGGGGGAGGGAGCGGACTAGCGTATTCCAGTGTCGAAGACGCGACGTACCAGTGAATTACTGCCCTGATCTTGACGCTTCTGGAACTCTAGAGCTAGAGTTCTGCGGACTAGTCCTAGAACCCGGTTTGACTTTTTGTTTTGGCAGTCGTCGGCAATTGTTACAATGGCCAAGGTAGTCATGTTCATACCGCTTGAAAGAGGCTCACCAAGGATGGAACATGGGAACACACTGGGCTGACGTTTGCGATAGTGATGCTGAGTGTGATGTGCATTTTTAAATATTAAAATTCATCAGCCAGGGTTGGTGTCTGCCCACTTAGCTAGCACCCGAAGATCCTGTTTTAGGATTTGTTGATCGACTGGCGATTGGATCTCACGGTACACAATGCGTCCTCCGTGCTCTCCTTGGATCCTGGAGTGTCATGTAGAGTAAGAAGAGGGCTGGTCCAAGCACAGACCCTTGTGGAACTGCGCCAGATGTGACAGGGGCCCGTGACGAGTATTTTCCATTCAGACACCTTATAATATAATACAGAACCTTTTTGATAGCTTTAATCCAACCGAGTGTTGAGCACCTTTTCATATGCATAATGCCATAACAGTAGTTTGGCGGACAGGTGGCGATGAGAAATATTGTCGAACGCGCCTTAGAGTCCAGCAGTTTGCCTTCGGTTTTCAGTGGATGCTCACTAATTGCCAACAAACCAGTTGTGCACAGATGTATTAGTTGTGTGTGCCTGTTGATAAGCGTTCTCTATGAAGCCGGGGAGTCAAGAAGAATTCTGTGGAGGCTGTGATAATGCTTGGCAAACATGACTAACACTAATACAAATATACACTTAGGCCTACACTTAGATTTGATGGGAATATAATCATAGACTTATGCCCTTGAGTATCCCACATCCTGATTTTTGTCACGTGTTTGTCAAATTTGTTTTTGAAATGGTTTACACTTCTGGATTCTGTCACGTCACGTTTGGCGGGAGATGATTCCAGTTGTTAATCACTCTTTGCAAAAGGGGGTACAAGTTATGAGTGCCTTTAACCTTTCGTTGAATGGACGTTTTTTCAACTTGGGGACTAGTTTAGTTGCTCTCCTTTGTACCTTCTCCAGGGTTGTTATGTCTCTCTTTAGGAATGGGCACATACTTGTATACGGAGAACTGGTCGGATATATGCCCTGTCAGGGTGGCAAAACGTTCTCCATCAATGTATTTGAAGGTTCTCTTGATGATCCTTAAGCAACTATAGACATTGCCTTGGCTGCTGCTGCTTTCGTGTGCAGTCATCCTGATCATTTGTTGTGTAAAGACCAAGGTCCTTCGTCCAAGGTACTCTTCGTTGACTGGCTGGATTGTTTCACCATTGAGGACGTAGCTTCTAGAAAAGAGTTGTTTTCCCCCACGTGCATACACTTGCATTTTGATGCATTGAAGCGTAGTAGCCACGTCTCTGACCAAGGACAGATCCTTGGGGACGCCACTCAGAACCTCTGCCCAATCAGAAGGACGTTTTGACCCAATCGATTATTCTTTCGGATATGCCGTATATGCTTCCATCGGAGTTACTTTGGCCAGTCGCCAGTCCTCCGGGATTTTTCCTTGGTTGGACTTTTGGAAGATGTGGTATTAAAGTGGGAACGCTATTTCATTTCTACACTTCTTTTAGCACATGTGGTTGAATTTGGTCCAATCCTTGGGACTTATCCGGTTACCATGGTTACAGCTTCTCCAGCTCTTCCACAACATCTTACATTTTAAAGTCTACCTCTGCCAGCTTCTCAATGTCAGTCTGCAAGATAATCTGCTTTTAATTTTTTTTCGATGATTGAGGGCGTTCCGTGGCCGGAAAAGATCACTTAATAAACCTCACAATATAAATTATGCTGGGGATAAACGCTACTTTCGTGATTTCATGAGTAGCAACAGCAAAATGATCATGAGTTATTATATTTGTTCACCTGGATTGAATTCTGAAGTGAATTATATATTTTTTAACTACTGCGTATCCCTTTAAAAACACTTTGGAGAACCGTTTATAGTTCTATACCGGTATCTATAGATAGGGGGCAGATTATAGAACCTTTTTCCTGAGAGTGCATATCAGTAGGCCTGTTGGCTCCCAGCCAACACGTATACATGGGCCGCTTGTGGGCTACATGTGGGCAATCAGGGCTAATGAGGACAAGGGCTAGTTGCGTGCTGACCACAAAGGTCCCATATGGGTTTTACAAGGGCCATAAGGGGCTACGTTTGGGTAAACCTATCAGGGTCTCATAGGCTGACTACATGGGCCCCATGTTGGTTTTGCAAGGGCCATAATGGCCTATGTTTGGGTGAACCTATCAGGGTCCCATATAGGCTGACCTCAAGGGCCCCATATGGGATTTACAAGGGCCATAATGGGCAACGTTTGGGTAAACCTATCAGGGTCCCATATAGGCTGACCACATGGGTCCCATATGGGTTTTACAAGGGCCATAATGGGCTACGTTGGGGTAAACCTATCAGATTCCCATAGGCTGATCACATGGGTCTCATATGGGTTTTACAAGGGCCATAATGGGATACGTTTGGGTAAACCTATCAGGGTCCCATATAGGCTCACCACATGGGTCCCATATGGGTTTTACAAGGGCCATAATGGGCTACGTCTCATTGGGTAAACCTATCAGGGTCCCATAATATATGACCACATGGGCCCCATGTGGGTTTTAGGGACATAATGGGCTACGTTTGGGTAAACCTATCAGGGTCCCATATGGACTGACCATGGGACCCACATGGGTTATATCAGGGCAATTCCACGCATGCGCACCGAGGCTTGGTTATATTGGTTTCGTAACACTTTGGATTTCATATTTATAAATTTTGATAAATTATTCGATCCACATCATGCACTATTTCATAATTTAATGGCAAGTAAGAACATTACTTCACACAAAATTGTACACATGAACAATTGTGTTGGAGAATGTTAATAAAAAGCTAAATGATTGAATTGTTCTTTCAATTGCCAGTCATTTATTCGGGTATGTAAATAATTCAATTATCAATTACCTAATAATTAAAGGCTGGCCATAAGGGCAAGCCCATTTAAAACCCCGATTTGGCCCTAATTAAACCGATGTAAATCCCCCATTGGACCCATGGGCCCCTTTCGGACAAAGTGATAGCCTTGCCATCAAGGCCTTCTTATTTGTAAAACCATTTCACTATCCAAAACAATAACATTAATATTGCGACAGTATTTCACACTTTACACCAGGCAATGATGTTACCCCATCCAGTATCCACCCGTTAAATATTACCCATCACTGATAGGCCAGAAAGTTTGGTTCAGTGGCGGCCAGCGGTTGGTGTTTCGGGAGCTCAGTGTTTGACAGGAAAGAGCCTAGGGTGTAGTTATGTTTTGTCAAAATATCCATATTGAAACAGTTACTAAATTTACATGTCATTGTCATGAATGATAAGTGTATGGTGTATGGTGGTCATGACCCTATAATGAGGACACGGCATCTCTCACACATTGTCCCAAATACATAAAATACATGGGATAGGTATAGGGTCAATGAGATATTATATGCACAAGCTCTACAAAATATTATAGTTTCGAATCAATGGAAAATATTACTTGTACCAGGAATTGGGAGAGAGAGGGTAGTGAGTCTGAGACTTGAAATTAAGTCTAACAAAGTGACCAAAATAGTAAGGGTCCCATGTGGGCCTGCCCAGATGGGACCTCATGGGGGTCCCGGGGGGGGGGGGGGGGGGGGGCCAGTCAAACATAATGGTGTACACATGCGTGACCAAATTTTTTCCAGACATCCCCTAAACAAGTTTTACCCTGCAAGCAAAATTACCCCCTAAACAAGTTTTTAGCGCGCTTTCCTTGCACATGTTGACCCCTAAACAAGTTCTTGCCAGAATATGACCCCTAAACAAGTTTGTCTATTTAACGGGGAACAAAATAAGTTACCCTAAACACGTTCGACCTGTATTTTAAGCCGGGATTTTAAGCCACCCTTTCTTCTTGAAAATCAGCGTTTTTGATACCCTTAACGCGTCACGCGCGTGACGCGTCCAACACTGAAAAACACCCCTTTTTACGCGTTTTTTTGGTCACGCATGTGTACAACATTATGTTTGACTGGCCCCCCCGGGATGGGGGCCAACTCGCATGGGCCCCTTTCGGACAAAGTGGCCATGTGGGCCGCCCAAATGGGTCCCACAAAATGGCCCATAAAGGGCCTACATGGGGTGGGGCCATGCATACGTGTTGGTTTTTGGCTGGGCTGTTCATGTAGTACACGACCTCATTTGGAATATGCTAACTGTGTTTGGAGTCCATACATGAAAGGAGACATTAACAAATTAGAGAAAGTTCAGCGTAGAGCCACGAAAATAGTTCCAAGTATAAGTAAGCTCCCATATGCTACAAGATTGAAGAGGTTAAAACTCCCAACTCTGGCCTACAGACGACTACGTGGTGACTTAATCCAAGTTTACCGAATAATGCACGGTTTCACTGCTGTTCAACCAGATACGTTCTTCGACATGGAAGCAAGAGTTGAAGGATTGAGAGGACATAGCCTACTTGGTACTTGGTAGGTTGGTCCTCCAAAACACTCGTCTGAGTTTTAACTGGAGGTGCGGATAGGGTGGACTAAATTGTATATAGATGGGGGGGGGGGTGACAGGGCAGTTTTGAATTGGGCAGGGTCAGTGTGGATGACAGTCTCTGGTTGAAGCTGGTTCCAGTCCAGGCCCGTAAGACACTTTTTTCAAAGGGGGGGCGTTTTCAAAAAAATCACCTTTTTTGAGTAAAGAATTGCGCGCGTAGCGCGCGAAAATTTTCGAATTACCCTTTTTTGCACGATTGAGCTACATTTTAGCTTTAACCAAGCTTGTACCAAAGAATATGGAATTTTGGGAAGACATATGCGCGCGTAGCGCGCGAATTTTTTTTGGGGGAGGGGGGATTTTCTCTGTTTTTGGTCAAATTTTCCGGGGAAGATTTTCAAAGGGGGGGGGGGGGCGATCGCAACCGTCGCCCCCCCCCCCCCCCCCCCCACCCCCATCTGACGGGCATGCAGTCACGTACTGTTCTCATGAAGTAGGAGTTTGCGAATGTGTCTGTTCTTGCGTGGGTTTGTTGGAATTGGTTGTTGTGTCCTTTTCTAGCTCTGGTTGGTTTAGGTTGGGTGTAGTTTTGGTAATTTATGTCCAGTTGGCCGTTTATCATCTTGTGGAGACAAGTGAGACGATGTTGTTTGCGCCTATCTTGCAATGATTGCCAGCCCAGTGAGGTGAGGATATTACTGATGCTAGTGTCTTTACCATAGGTGTTTGTCACTACCTTGCAGCGCGTTTTTGGACTCTTTCAATCGATTTTATGTTTTTACCAGTGTGGGGATCCCAGGCCGCCGTTGCGTATTCCAGGTGTGGTCTGACTAATGTTTGATATAGTTTCTCCTTCACATCAGGCTTAGCATGGTAGAAGTTTCTTCGCACAAAGTTTACAACGCCTAAAGATACAAAAGAATCGCATAAAGGAAAGAACCCGACAGAATTGCTTCTCCCAGCGAATAATCAACTTGTGGAATCGACTTCCAGGACATTGTTGAAGCCAAGACAACAAACTGTTGCAATGGATTCCTTCCTCGGCAAACACATCAACAGTTACGATTACATAGGAAGCACTACTTTGGAGCAAATCTCATGCAAAGTAAATTAAGTATATTAACTCTATTGCAGTCAAGTAATGATAAAAGTGGATGGGCGTTCTAGGCTAAAAAGCCTTCCCTCAGTGCCCGTGACGACAGGTAAACAGGTAAACAGGTAAAAATAAAACGACTGTTAATTGAAAATAAATAATTTACATCTAAATCTGCCTTGTGCTGCAGTCAAAAAACTGACTGCTCCGACTCGGTTGGTAACGCGATTGTGATTGGCTCTTCGTGCAGTCTTAAAAGTGAATGAACGGAGCCCAAATTTCCCGGAAAAATCATGCTTCGTAAAGTAAGAGCAATTTTCGGGCGTAAGAAAGATGATGAGGAAGGTAGGATACAAGCTTTTAATCCACTTTATATGTTAAATGTAATTATGCTGATTAGATAAATTTGGGGTTTTAAAATTGTCTGGTTAAGTGGGTGCAAAAGTAACCAACCACCGAACGTCTTTCATGAGATAAGCTTAAAAGCCACGCGTGATTTTTCTACAGCGAAGGTGTTTCGTCTTTGTTAGGTGAGTCTGCCCGGCTTGACGGAAATTAAAGTATTATTTTGTGATTTTTAGCTATTTTACGATATTTTCCTATTGAAAATCATATTCTTAAAAGGTTCAACTAGGCACAATTCTGAATTGAAGCGAGTTTTGACGTAGATTTACATGTAAATAAGCGAAACCAAACGGGCCTGTTCAAGGTAGTTGTAAATTTGTAACTTGTTGTGTTGTATCGTTGTACTGTAGTGTATGTAATGTAGGGGCCTACTTAGTACTTGTTTTGTATTTGTGTGGTCGTACCTGTCCAGACTCCGTGCATTCAATATTACGTATCGTCGTGCATGACTTTGTGCAGACTAAACTGACCTTGACACAAACTTAAAAATAGACATGTAAGAGAATGAATAATATTAATATCATGACAGGGCAAATTGAAATTATCCTGTATTTTCAATTTTGTGTATTTTGTTTTTTAGTGCAAAACGATGAATTGAAATTTGAATTGATTTTTGACTGAATAGTTTTACTATTAGTGATAGTTTTAATCCTGTATGTAGTGTATTTTGTGTATTTTGTCTTATCTTAGTGCGAATTGCAATAAATTGAAATTTGAATTGATTTTTTACGGAATCCTCAATAGTTTTAGTAGGCCTATATAAATATAATAAAAACAAAAAATTCTTGATCAAATTCAAATCGTATACAATTCCTCAGTGTCCCATGCGACTGGGGCGGGGCGTATTATGCGTGAACGCGTCAATCGCGACGGCAAGGGCGCAGTAAAACCGGAAGGTGTGACATTCTTGTAAACAATAAGGCTGCCAAACAAGGTAGCAGGGGTAGCACTGGCTCAAAAATGTGAGGAGTCCCATTAATTTTTTCAGGACCCTTTATGCACTTATCAATTGCAACCCCGGCCCCTGGGTACCCGGGGATGGCCGGGACTTTGATATCATGTTAGCCGGGGATTTGACTCAAAATGTGTCCCCGCAGGGCCGGGCATATGCCGGGACTTGTTGTATCAATTTAAGTTAGCCAAAGAGCCGGGAATTTAGGCGGGGAATTTAGCCGAGTGAGGGCCGGGGTTTGGCCGTGATTTACCCGAGCTTTTTCAACTGCTAAATTCAGTGGTATGCTAGTACAAAGTAGGCCCACAACATAGCGAGTATTCAGCAGCGACGTGCGCTACATGAAGCTGTTATAATCTAGAAGGTATTTCCCTTTTTCGTTTGTTAGAATATTTTAATTTAATTATTTTGGCAAAGGTTCTGTAACAATTGCCAATGCAAACCACATGTGAGTAGGCCTATTGCTTGAATACACATAGGCCTACTTTGGAAGTATTTCATGATGTTATCTAATCCATTCAGAGCTCTGCAATTTATCGAATACCGGGTAATAGTAGCCTATGCCTGCCAAATTTTGAACCAATGTATGCATGCAAATCACGCTACGAACATGACGAGGCATAATGATGATATAGGATTGTGAGAAACCATGCTCTGCAATATATTAGCAGATTCAAGGGCCGGGATTTAGCCCAAGAAAACCCGGGGATTGTATCAATGCCCGGCCCATAGGGGGCCGGGACTTGTCAGGGGATTACTCAAGATTTATGCCCCGCCCGTCAGGGACTTTGACGGGACTTAGGCGGGGAATTTAAATTTTCAAAAATACATCTCCGGCACAAGTCCCGGCCATCCCCGGGTACCCAGGGGCCGGGGTTGCAATTGATAAGCGCATTAAGGACTGCAAAAACTAAATTTAAGGGGTCCCCCAGAAATATAAGTGGTCCTGAAGTTTGAGCCTTTGAAAATGGTCAAAAAACGATTTAAAGATGAACAGTCGCTAACACAGATACGCACACTAGCGTAAGAACGTGTAACTCATATACCTATGTCGTGTCCATGTTAATCAGTAGAAGATACTTAGAGAAGGTTTTGGAAATCGCTTGAAACTTTTAATTCGGAAGCGATTTAATGTGTTTAAAAACTTTTAAAAATACAGGATTTGCATTGTATTATCTTTTGCGGACATTAACAAATTTACAATGTAGGAGATTGACAATTTTCAGAATGTCTTAAGGTTTCTACGTCCATACATCGTCAGATTTAAGGGGTCCCTTCATTTTCGATTGGGACCCGTTAGTGAAGTTCAATATGTAAACTTACGCGTCCCACAAGAAAATGAGGGGTCCTAGGACGAGCAAGAACGCGACCCCTGCGGTAGGCCATTGACCAATCGCAGCCCTAATCAACAAGACCCCACGCTGCGTGATTGGACAATTATGTAAGTAAGTACGCCCGGTCGCGTTGTGGCTTGGTTGTCAAGGGCTCATCACACTGCGTTCAGAATTTGGATGAACGCTGGCGTGACTGGAATAAATGTTTTGATCAAGAATTCTTTGTTTTGATTATTTATAGTGATAGTTTTAATTTATACAAGTGTAACGGAAACTGGCTTTTGGCTGTGCATCAACCCTTTACCGTTTTGGCTATTTTTTATTTTGTGTTTAAGCTTATTTCAAACTAAGGACTACGATTGTCTGATGATCCAATGTATCTAATTTACTAGGCTACAACTATTGATGATGAAGTTCAGGTCATTTATTAACTGTAAGAGTGTTAGCTAAAGGTTTTTGAGGCCAGAAGTTTGAGCAGACAACATCGCAAGAGCAGAATTCTGCACCAATATCCACCACTACAGTGGCGCGAACGATCTAATTTTAAGTCTTTTAAGAAGTCAAATCTCACTTTGTGAGTTCACACTGAGTTCAAGAAAAGCACATAGAATACTTACAGTAACTAATCATCAAAATCCATTATATAAATCCAATATTAGAGCTTGTTTTTATTGATCAATCAATTGGAACGATTTTCATAATAAACTTTGTTTTCATGTTTTCAGAATAATCAGTGTTTCTAGATATTTATGACAGTGTTTTGTTAATAATCTTTAATAATTGCTCAATCGCTCTCAAAGTAGGATAATTAAGTAGCAAATCAATTATATAGAATAAATAATAACACAAGTTTGATGTAATATTATATTTAAGTTAAGTTTCAAGATATTAATTTATTCAGGTGATTTTCGTATTTATAAACGTGCATCCAAATCTGATGATGTCATAACTCAGCAAACTTTCAGCCAATCAGAAACATTCTGTTTAAATGAGACTGACCAATGACAGGCTAGGGAATAGCTTTTGACCAGTCAGCCAATCAGCTACCATGGAACAGAGCTACAGAATGCATAAAAGGGGCTGCATTTGCCCAGAAAGAGCAGATAGGTCGGGGCATGTCCCCGATCCAGCTAGAGATTGCCTGGGGCCCTAGCGCTGCAAAGACACAAAGATGAAAGCCAAGCCTGAATACAGGTTTGTAACCCATCCTTGCGTCATCCAGTGGATGTAAGCCAAGTCTGACTACTGTCAGATTTGTAACCCATCCTTTCGTCATCCAGTGGATGTAAGCCAAGTCTGACTACTGTCAGATTTGTAACCCATCCTTGTGTTATCAAGAGCGGATGAAAGCCAAGCCTGAATACAGGTTTGTAACCCATCTTTGCTCCATCAAGACGACGTTGATCATAAACGTCTTCTCACCAATAAAGACCTTTTTAATGCGCTTTTCTTTATGAGAAACTCTTGTATTATCAGGCCTGTGAACGACTTTCTTGACTTCATCGACAGCACCGACATCGCCTGCATTATAAAGGCTTGACGTCTTTAAAAGAAGACCTTCTTAGACGATCACAGTAGAATCAGTCAAATGTCTTATCCTTCCTTTTAAGACCTTGACGACTCATATTTTATCTGATGTTGTAAATAATTATAATAGTGATAACAACAAGGTTTATACCTTTAGTTTGTAATGAATGAATAAATGCTATTTCTATAGTTATTTTCGTCGAAGACAACAATAATGAGTCACACAAATAGTTCATTTCAGTCTCCAGTCTTTAATAAGTTGAATTACTGCATCTTCACGTATTATGAAAGTGTCGAGAGTAAGGAAGACGCACGCTACCACGTTATACTTCCTTTATCTCAAGACATCTTCAAACCTCTTGAATCAAAGACATCAGGTTCGAAGACGAAGGGCACTTTTCGTTACATTGGTGGCAGCGGCGGGATTAACTTCTATTTCTTAAAAGAAGTGACCAGCTACGTCGACTCAAGATGCAGACACCAAGAGAGGACAAACCTATCCTAAGATCTGGGGAGACTATTTGAGAGACCGTCAACGGGGAAGACGACTTGGAAACCTAGTTGCAGAGAGTCACTAAAATGAGTTTACAGATGGTTCTGTAAGACAACAACAACAAAAAGAAGAAAAAAAAAAAAGAAGAAGAAGACAACCCTGAAGAATCACAAGGTGCATATGGAGGTGCAAGATTAACTCACAATAAAAACAACAAGCAAACACACATGGAGGGGCAGTCACGACGGCATACTCTGAGGGAGAATGGCCAGACTGCTAATACAAGATAACAACCAGAACAACGCAGACAACTGAGAGCAGCGGGAACAACCACCAAAACCTCCTTGGTCAGAGATCGCAAAAGAGGACCCTAAGTTGAAAAGTTGCTGGACGACTAAAGCCGTCCTAACGAGATAGGGCGCCAAATGAGAACCTACAATGTAGGAGCTCCAATAGAGAGGATAGCTATAGATATCCTGGGCTTCCTACTGAGAAGTTGTAGAGAACACAAATGTTTTGTGTGTTGGTGATGAGTTCACCAATTAAATTAGGGAATTGCGATGTCAGACCAAGAAGCACACATGAATGCTACATCTCTTCAATACCAAGAAATAAACACTAAAACAGTGGACCTTGATAGTATGGAAGTCAACTATATCAGATCACGTACAGCAATTGAGATCCTTTATAAACTCCTGGAATAAGGTATAACACGGAAGCCAACTATACCAAAGAATATTCCAGAGACTGAAGAATTGAGACTCGAGATTATAGCACGGAAGCCGACTATGAATTGGAGACTCACCTTTTACGTAACAATTACCAGATAGCATGAAAGCAGACTATAATAAAGAGCTAGTAGAACATCATGGGGACACTGAAGAAAAGCAAACCATGCAGAAGTTACCAGTATTTTCCAAAGCAATTTACATGGAGACGTCTATATAAATTACACTCAAGCAGAATAGCTAGCTGAACACTCGTGTGTTAAGAAGAAGCTTTTCGATTGGGATCAAGAACACTATTGGCGATGGACTGTGAGATGGTACTCAGTGTCCAGACGCGTCCAGAATGTATCTATTAATTGAAACCCTAAGAAAGAGCATAGTTCCTTCAAAACTAATTGGGATCAATCATCAACGTTTAACTGTGGTTTATGAATCACAGAAGGTGAAATATTCTCAAAGAACCGTAAGCGTATGGAGCTGGCATGTCAAATTGGGGCCATACAAAGTTGGATCCCAGGTCCTGTTTTATGAAATCTATCTACCAGAAAGCTACGAGGAAGAAATAAATAAATCTTCATAAGAATCACATATGAAGCTACAAATGTCTACAAGAAGGAGCAACGGCGTTGAACCAGGAATGAAGTTGATTAACGTTCTGGACATGATCACTTCTCAACGGAAAACCTTAATGGAGCAGTACAAGAAGACTATCATTATAGAAGACGACGGCCGGAAGAAGGGGACTACAATTCCAACTAGCAGATGACGGGAAGAAGAGGACTACAATTCCAACTAGCAGATGACGGGAAGAAGAGGACTACCATTTCAACTAGCAGATGATGGGAAGAAGAGGACTACCATGTCAATTAGTAGATGGCAGGAGGAAGAGGACCACCATTATTTAAGATAATATTTTATTAAACGTACCAATGCAGAAATAATAATAATGTGTAAATATTGTACAAAATATAAATTGCAGGTATAAAGATTTTTATTCATTTTGGGGACAAAATGGTCTTTCAAAGAGGGGGGTAGTGTAACGGAAACTGGCTTTTGGCTGTGCATCAACCCTTTACCGTTTTGGCTATTTTTTATTTTGTGTTTAAGCTTATTTCAAACTAAGGACTACGATTGTCTGATGATCCAATGTATCTAATTTACTAGGCTACAACTATTGATGATGAAGTTCAGGTCATTTATTAACTGTAAGAGTGTTAGCTAAAGGTTTTTGAGGCCAGAAGTTTGAGCAGACAACATCGCAAGAGCAGAATTCTGCACCAATATCCACCACTACAGTGGCGCGAACGATCTAATTTTAAGTCTTTTAAGAAGTCAAATCTCACTTTGTGAGTTCACACTGAGTTCAAGAAAAGCACATAGAATACTTACAGTAACTAATCATCAAAATCCATTATATAAATCCAATATTAGAGCTTGTTTTTATTGATCAATCAATTGGAACGATTTTCATAATAAACTTTGTTTTCATGTTTTCAGAATAATCAGTGTTTCTAGATATTTATGACAGTGTTTTGTTAATAATCTTTAATAATTGCTCAATCGCTCTCAAAGTAGGATAATTAAGTAGCAAATCAATTATATAGAATAAATAATAACACAAGTTTGATGTAATATTATATTTAAGTTAAGTTTCAAGATATTAATTTATTCAGGTGATTTTCGTATTTATAAACGTGCATCCAAATCTGATGATGTCATAACTCAGCAAACTTTCAGCCAATCAGAAACATTCTGTTTAAATGAGACTGACCAATGACAGGCTAGGGAATAGCTTTTGACCAGTCAGCCAATCAGCTACCATGGAACAGAGCTACAGAATGCATAAAAGGGGCTGCATTTGCCCAGAAAGAGCAGATAGGTCGGGGCATGTCCCCGATCCAGCTAGAGATTGCCTGGGGCCCTAGCGCTGCAAAGACACAAAGATGAAAGCCAAGCCTGAATACAGGTTTGTAACCCATCCTTGCGTCATCCAGTGGATGTAAGCCAAGTCTGACTACTGTCAGATTTGTAACCCATCCTTTCGTCATCCAGTGGATGTAAGCCAAGTCTGACTACTGTCAGATTTGTAACCCATCCTTGTGTTATCAAGAGCGGATGAAAGCCAAGCCTGAATACAGGTTTGTAACCCATCTTTGCTCCATCAAGACGACGTTGATCATAAACGTCTTCTCACCAATAAAGACCTTTTTAATGCGCTTTTCTTTATGAGAAACTCTTGTATTATCAGGCCTGTGAACGACTTTCTTGACTTCATCGACAGCACCGACATCGCCTGCATTATAAAGGCTTGACGTCTTTAAAAGAAGACCTTCTTAGACGATCACAGTAGAATCAGTCAAATGTCTTATCCTTCCTTTTAAGACCTTGACGACTCATATTTTATCTGATGTTGTAAATAATTATAATAGTGATAACAACAAGGTTTATACCTTTAGTTTGTAATGAATGAATAAATGCTATTTCTATAGTTATTTTCGTCGAAGACAACAATAATGAGTCACACAAATAGTTCATTTCAGTCTCCAGTCTTTAATAAGTTGAATTACTGCATCTTCACGTATTATGAAAGTGTCGAGAGTAAGGAAGACGCACGCTACCACGTTATACTTCCTTTATCTCAAGACATCTTCAAACCTCTTGAATCAAAGACATCAGGTTCGAAGACGAAGGGCACTTTTCGTTACACAAGAATTACTAGTATTAGTACTATTAGTAGGCCTTAAAAAAAGACCGCATATGAACAGCTGTGTTGCAAAAGCCTAATAAAAGGGCCTACATCCACTTGTACCTGTTACACATTTTGCATTGAATGGATGGCTATTCATTATGTTTTGTGGAATGTGGCTTGTATTATCACACACATTGCCGAATGTTGGTGCCTCAATTGGCGTGCATGGATGCACTAATCCAAGTTATGAATTAAGAATAAGACAGCCATACAATAATTTGATTAATTCCATCCATGGACTTGTCAATGAAAATTCAACGCAAAATGAGTAACATGTAGGAGTGGTCTGTAAGCCATTTTGCAAAAACGCTCTTCATATAGGCCTAGTAAGATTTATAATTGAACAAACACATTGAAGCAGCGTATTGCGCACATTGCGGGTTGCGTGAAGCGCGCTCATCTATTATAAGTGTGATTATTTCGGGCACAATTTACTTAAACCGCTTTTGATCCCTTCCTTGGGTCATTAAATGATCCCTTCCTTGGGTCATTAAATGATCCCTTCCTTGGGTCATTAAATGATCCCTTCCTTGGGTCATTAAATGATCCCTTGTATTCATTAAATGATCCCTTGTATTCATTAAATGATCCCTTGTATTCATTAAATGATCCTTTGTGGATCTGTAACTTACTTGCAAGTGTGATTATTTCGGGCACAATTATCTTTGTACCGCTTTTGATCCCTTCCTTGGGTCTTAATGATCCCTTGTATTCATTAAATGATCCCTTGTATTCATTAAATAATCCTGTCTGGTCATTAAATGATCCCTTGTGGTCTTTAAATGATCCCTTGTGCCCACCACGCACCACCATCTTGCTCATCGTTTCTGTACAAGTGCCACACACAGCGCACGCATACACTGTTTACCCATTTCGAAAAAGTACAAGTTTTAAAATTTCTGTTTTGGGCAGAAAAAGTCTCACAAATCATTGTGACAATTCAGGATTTATTCATTGCAAAAGATATGTGTTATAATCAAAACAAAAATTTGTTGATCATAGCGTATAGGGCTGGGATTTTCGTAATCCCGGGACTTGTTTTGATTTTTTGGGCGGGACCCGGGATTCCCGAAATTTTTCATGAAGAAAAAAAACGAGAAAAAAAAAAATGAAAAAAAAAAATAAGCTTACTTAAAAAAACACCTTGTCGGCTAAATCGTGATTATTTAATGCAACTTTATAGCGGGGATTTATTTGAAATAGATTTATTTCGTCAAATCAGTTCATTTTTGGTACTCTTGTGCTCGCTAAAATGTGATTATTTCACCGCGGAATGACACTTTTGTAAGCTCGCGCGTCAATTCTCCATTTAGAAATTAGAAATGTCACAATTTCGACAATAGATGGCGCTATAACAATAACAAACTCGATCTGTCAATCAAAGTTTTAAGATGGCCGGCGGCGCCCAGCGCGGCCGATAAATGAAGTGAAAATCACATTTTGAGAGCATAGGAGTACAAAAAATCCACAGATTTGACTAAATAAATCTATTTCAAATACATCTCCGCTATACATTTGCATCAAATAATCATGAATTACCCGACCACATGTTTTTTTAAGTAAGTTTATTTTATTTTTATTTTTTATTTTCAATTTTTTATTTTTTTCGGGATTCGGGAAGGTGATTCTGGTTCCCGGGACCCGACATTTTCGGGCGGGACTCGATTTCCCGGGACTCGCGCCCAGCCTTAGCGTATATGATTCCCAAGAATCCCATGCGACTGGGGCGTATCGATCGTACATAACCGCGTCATTCGCGATGGCAAGGGCGCAGTAAAACCGGGAGATGTACAAAAGTACATGTACTTGTAAACAAATAAGTAATTGACTAATCGTGTACATGTACTCCAATTAACTTCTGATTAATTACAAGTCATGTCACTGTTTTTGAACGCACTGCATGCAAAGACATGCTCAACCTTTGTAATGATCGTGACAGCTCAGATCATGACGCTGTGAAGCCTGTGATTGACAAAATCTTTGTTTTGATTATAATAACAATCAATAAAATCAAATCATATTGGTTAAAAAGTTGGTAGTTGGACCTATACGGACCCCATAAATCAGTGCTGGCAAAGCCTGAAGACCTTTATTTTCCATCGTGATTTATGGTTTAACAATGTCTATATTGAAGTTTTATTTAATGATTTGTAATTTCCTATTTTCATTCTAATACAATGCATCATTATTTCTACTTAAAGATACCCGAGCATTTCAGGAAAGGAAAGTACAAGTGTAAATAAAAAGTGAAGGGTACTGTAAAAGCCAATATTTTCGCGCATTTTGATATCATAGACATTTCGCGAATTGTTTTTTTCCCGGGCGACCTTCTGGATGCACTGCATGAATGTTGAAAACAATATTTTCGTGTGTTATAATTTCCGCGGGAAAAATATTTTGCGCGAATAGCGCGAAAATAAAACCTCCGAAAATTTCAGCTTTTACAGTATTTATTCACTCTTTGTGTAGGCCAATAGCCTAGGGTGTCTGGGTGAGTGAAAACACTGATAACTGATATTTTGTTTATTTACAGATCCATCTGATGAACAAGAGGAAACATCAAAATCTGCTAGCATGAACGTCGATATCACCAAGTTGAAAGTTGCTGAGCTGCGGGCAGAACTTCAACAGCGTGGCTTGGAAACTAAAGGTGTCAAGGCGATATTAGTTGACAGACTGAGAACTGCTATTGAGGAGGAGGAGGAGGAGGAAGCAGAGGTAGTGGAGGATGAGCCTGGGGTTACAGAGATAGAGGACGATGACGAGCCAGAAGTGCAAGAGACAAATTCTGTTGAGGCAGAGGTTGAGCCAGAAGAGACCCCTGCACTACAAGCAGATAATGGTGCTGAAGAGGATGGAACTGATGTTGATGCCATTCAACAGATCCTTCCGGAACCTGAAGCTGATGCCATTCAACAGATCCTTCCGGAACATGAAGCTGAACCAGAAGCAGATCCGATGGAAGCTGAGCAGGCGGAAGCCGAGCAGCAGTTTGCCGAACGAGCTGCACCAGAACTATTAGCTGCTGACGAGGATTTCCAGACTGACTCCTTTCCGCTTTTAGAACCGGAAGCAGCTGCACCAGCTCAGCAAGCGGAAGAACCTTCAGAAGCGGCGATGGAGGAGGAACTTTCGACTCCTGCTGGGATGGAGCAAGCTGTGGTAGAGCCAGAACCGACTATTCCAGAGCAAGAGCCAGAAGTTTTGGTTGCCCCGGCTGCGGTACAAGAAGAGCCAAAGCAAATGGAGGTCAAACAGGAACAAGCACCGGAAGAGGAAGAGAAGATGGACACTACAGAACCGACAGCACCAGTTGTGGAAGAACTTAAACCGGTGGTGGAGGAGGCTAAACCCGCCCCAGAGGAGGTTAAGCCTGCCCCAGAGGAGGTCAAGCCAAGGGAATCTAAACTTAGCCGATGGTCTAATCTTAGGCCTGATGATGCAGAGGTTGCACCACCAGGCACTGGAGAAGAAGCTACACCAACCACCACAGATGAAGCCAAACCTGAAACCGAGGCAAAAGCTGAGCCTAAGCATGATTCAAAGAAAGGTGAGTGAGCATGGTAAAAATAATCTTCTTTAGGAGATAAGAAACACTTCCTCAACACTTCCTTGCAAAATTCTCAGGAAAACTATACTCATCATTCTTATAGCCAGGTTCAATCACAAATATTTGAAATGAAACAAGTGTAGTTTAGTCTTGGTAATGGTAAGTTTGAGTTTCAACAAGTCTGAATGAAGAGATTTACATTCAATTTCATACCTTTGTACTTTTCAATTCATCTAGGTCAGTTTTGGTGATACTATGTGTGTTTCATAGCACCTGTATGACATGGCATATGTTTGAATAGAGCAGTGATTGGTATGGACATTGATAGTCTCTTGCGACAACAGCGTGGCCCTTGTAGTGGCTGTTGTGACACAAAACTAACGTTAAACGAGATGGCATGGTGAAATTGTAACAATTTCAACATTTAATATTATCACATGACATACATCCACCGTGTCCGATTGATTTGACTATGTGTGAGTGATAATTGTACATAACTTCTCCACCCAGTGTTTTTATAACTAAACTCGAACCCACGCGCACAATGGATGTGTGCATATTGTTCAGATCAATGCTAATAGATCCAATAAAGTGAATATTTATTGATGACTTGTTGTTGAGTTATTTCATGACAGGTCTTATAATATACTACACATTATTTATCTTGGTCCGAAACACACATAGCTTCAAACGACTTAGCGCACACAAGTATCCCCTGTACTAGAACTTAATTGAATCAATTTACAACGATTTCTACTACGGTTTTGTTTCAGATGTCAAAGATGACACCAAGAAGGACGACAAGAAAGACATCAAGAAAGACGATAAGCGAGACAGCCGCAAAGACGACAGGAAAGATGAGAAGTATGACCGGGAAAGGAAACGTGAACACGACAGGGACAGGGACCATAGAGACAGCGACAGAGATCATAGAGACAGCCGGAGGGACAGACAAGACAGACAGGAAAGACACAGGGAACGTTCACCGCATAGGCGGGGTAGGACGCCAACAGAGATGAAAGCAGAAGAAGACGATGGTATACCCGAAACCCAATGTGTAATTAGTAAATGTAAGTATTTTTGTGATAATTCTCGCAACAAGAATAAGTCTGAGTGAATTCATCATAACCAAGTTCGCCATTTTGGTTTCTCCAAAATTGCAAATATTTCTCCAAAATGCCAAATTAGTTTGTTAAAATAGAGATTTGTATGGCTAAATAAACTACTTGTTATCCCAGCTTAAGAAATGTTTGCAATTTGTCTTCTTGCTACAGAATTATTTCACTACAGCATTCTTTACAATGGTTTGGTGTCCTCGCTCAATGGACTAAAGGTGTCTTTGAAATATGTGCCCTTCTGTTACCACTAGGTAGAAGAAACGCTATAATCCTCCACATATTTTCAATACAGACTTTTAGAAAATAACTCTTTTTGCACAGATAGTATCTAGAATGAATGAAGAAAATAAACAGCATTGAGTTGACATACACAGTGAACTATCAAAATGGAAGGCATACACTGTAAAGTTAGCAATCTGGCATAGGTTTTCAATAGACTATGTCCTCACGCCCCTCTATTTGCTGGCCATCTTTAAAATTGGCAAACACAATCGAGGGACTGCCCAGGAAGAAAACATGTCAGAAACAGAACATCTCTTTGGATCAAACTTATCCAGAGTCTTGAGGCCGACAATAAAAGGTGAATGTTCCGATCACTTTTTTGGGCTATGATTTCTTTTTTCACATCAAGATATTTTGGTATCAGAAGAATCCCCATATTTTTCTCATTATGTCTGTAAAATCTTAGGGGCCAGAAATGTTCCATTTCAAAATTACAGGCAAAGATGTGGTGAATTACTGCCAAAGGTGGTTAACCAGCCAGTTTGTGTATTACTCAATGGGCAAAATTTCTTGTGACCTTGTGCTTCTAAAATAAGAACCACTGGAGTTATGCAACTAAAAATTATGTAATGCGACAATTTTAAGGATGACATTTCATTTAAGATAGAAAACATCAAGTTGAAAATCGGGCCAGCAATCAGAACATCTACCTTTAAGCTTTGAGTTGAGTTGTGATTAGATCATACATCACAAATTATGAGCGTTTACTTTTGCATAAAATAAAAGTAAACGCAATACTAAACACTTATGTGAGCCCAACAACAAGCTCTGTTTTCCACCCAGCCTCTAATCAATAACTGTCCCATTATATCACAGATGGTGGAAACATCTGTGATAATATTCACTCACTTGGAGTGTGCGTTGAGGTCAATTGAGTGCAAAATGCAAGAAACGTTTAGTTTTGCGTTTACTTTAACGTTTACTTTTGTGTTTAGAATTGCGTTTACTTTTGAGTTTACTTTTAGTTTGTCCAAAAATAAACTATCATAATTTGCAGTGATACATCACCGATTATCATTTCCTGATGTGCATTTCTCTCTCCTCCACACAGATCTCTGCGATTTGAACATGAAAGTTGCCCCAGATGGTTACTCTGCAGCCCCCCTTTCAATGGATGGCTTCGCATTCCTCTGGGCTGGATGCAGATTTACTCACGGTGTTACCAAGGGAAAAGTGTGTTTTGAAGTCAAGGTAAGCTTATATCACTTTTGAAGTTATCGTTTCCATTTAAACTGGCAGACAAATTACTGCCTAACCTGACAGAGTGTAAAAGATGCGACTTGATTGAAATATGTGACGTTACTTTCTTCAAGAATAAAAATTGCTTCCACTTTTATGATTATTGATGATGAAGATAAATATTGGGAAATTTGACTCGTTAAAATGATGTGTACTTTGTACGCACTGAAATTTCCAGATTGCAGTTTGCCTGCTGATGTGCGCACGAACTGCCTGTCAAATATTATATCTTTTCTTTGTTCCCTAGATGAAAGAGCACTTAGATGTCCATCACTTGCCAGAGGAGGAAACAACTCGCCATGTTACAAGAGTAGGATTCTCTACTGACAAGACCAGTCTTCAATTAGGTACGGAAAAAAAGCAAAGCAATTTGCTATCGATAAATCATGTTACCTTTGCAGGGTCAGACGTCTGTCACAAGTTGCAGGAATCCTTTTAGATTCTTTCAATTTGTGGATTCTACTCTTTTCAAATGGTGTGTTGTAAAGGTTTCTTTTGAGGATCAACTTGGATTCCCTCAACTTTACTGGCACACAAAAATTGTAATTAAGAAAGAAATGGCTTAGTTTAGTTTAGTTTTATTTGGCATATCAAGACACAGAGGTACAATACATCAGATCAAATATACAAATCTTAAAAAATATACAAATCTTAAAAACTATCCTCAGCAACAGCAACAATGATGAAAAAACACTGATTAGGGGGCTCTTTCCCTTTAATAATTACCCCCTTAATTTGGGGTGAACCTCTTGTTGCCATTTTTTTGGTCAAATCAGAAGTCTAACAACAAATCAAAACAAATGGAATGCAATTAGACACGTTCAATGCACTTTGCATATTTTAGTTTTCACTGCTTTCTGATTGGTTTGTAACTACTAAGACTAGAGTGTATGGATCATTTTAAATGTACACTGCATATTTTGTTTTCTTCTCAGGTGAAGAAGCATTCTCCTACGGATATGGAGGCACAGCAAAGATCTCAGACAAGTGCAAATTCCGCAACTACGGAGAGAAATTTGGAGAAGGAGATGTTATTGGAGCATACATAGTAAGATTTTCTTAACACACTAACAGTGCAATAGTCTATCAATGCCCTTTTTTACCAAATTGACTTCAATGACTATTATAAATGTCACCACGTTTCCTGTCAAATTTTGATTCAAATATCATGATTGCTGCTCCATACAAAACATAGTAAAAGAGGATCAGCTTTGGAATGATATATATTTGGGTGTTAAACAACACATTACACCACATACAATAACATTAAAATGCACCTAGAGATATCAAAAGCAGAGATAATCGTCTGTATTGAAATAATGTGCTCATCGTTTACTATGTCTTTCTCGCTTGCACTGGTATGGCTTGCATGTTTGAAAAGCTCGCTAAGAAAATGACTGATCTCTATACTGGATGTGTGGTAATATTAAACTAGCCTTACAAAAATGTGTCGGTGGAAATTCAAACCCTTCAAACAATTTGAATGACTTACATTATTGCATGAATTTTATACAACTGTTTCACTCCGTGTTTTATTAGACCTAAACTCGGGACAATCAGTTCTTCTTTTCAAATCGATACTAGTTTCTGGGAGTAAGAGTGTAAGTTATTGAATTACTGTTGAAGAGTTGTTTTGTGACAGTGCTTGAGACTAATAACCGGCCTTTTATGATGGTTCCTTTTGATTGATTTAAATCGGAGACTCGCATAGCTTCAATTAAAAATACCGGCTTAGCTGACCCTTTAATTTAAATGACACTGATAATAAAATTAATAACACTGATGCACCACACTTTGTTTCCACCAGGATTTTGATGCCCCTAAACCAGAAATCAGTTACACCAAGAATGGTAAGGATCTGGGAGTTGCTTTCACCATCACAGACGATTTGCAGGCAGAGGCCCTCTACCCTCATCTGCTCACCAAGAATACATCATTTGAGATCAATGTTGGCCAAAAAGAGGTAAGGAGGAGCCCACCTATGTTTGAATACTATCTGTAATATAGGGTTGGTACTTGGTTATATTCTCAGCAATTGTATAAACTAAATGTAACTCACAGCATCTATTGCAGATATGTTCATCAGAAAATAAATCAAATACTCGTCTTCAGACTTTCGTCAGGTAACTGATCTGTCTGGTAGGTCACATGATAGATGGCTCGGAACATGCTGTGAATGACTGCGTATATTGAATGACTGAGTATATTCATTAATGAATGACTGAGTATATTCATTAATACTGGTTGATTATTTCTTACTATTTCAGGAGCCATATTTCCCCATCAAAGAGGGTTTCACCTTCCTTGGTAAAGTCCCCACAGAGGATAGCGTACGTGCACCACTACCACCTGCTGAGAAGAAAGACTGTGAGGTAAGAATTATAGGAGTAGTGTTTGTTTGTTCATGTCCGACCAACCGTGTACTATTATAGCCTTTTTCAATTTAAAAAAAAGAAAAAAAAGAAATCAAACAAAAATTCAAACAAATCTGACCTACCGACCCTACCTTTTGAGGACCCTCTATGGACAAACAAACTTTTTTGGGGGACGTAAGGGTCCCAAAGAAATTGTTGTGTTGCCCTGAGTGACCAACACTAAAATGTCAAAAAACAGGGTCACATTTTTTTATAAAGAATTATATTTTGCCCATATGTCAAAATATTGCTATTATCTGCTTGAAATGAAAGAAATAATGTTTGCGTGAATAAATAGTTTTTAAACTATTATCACACTAGAAACATAAAAATTGTCATTTTTAATTTCGTCTTGATATGAACCACAACAGCCTCAGTTTGGCAGTAATATTTTTCAGCAATTCAAACAAAAAACAAAAACCCAACCGACCTCAATAATCATCGGCCGTTGAGGGCAACGCAACACTTTGTTTGTTGTCTAATGTCTAATGGACATGATGTAATTTCAGTAGCCGGTGTTTATATTTTTTGTAACTGAAATGGAGCAATAAAGCAATTGTTATGTCAGCAACTTGACAGATAATAATGAAAGATTGCTTACAAGTTGGACTGAAATAAACTGCAAGTAGTATGTATGTAGTTTTGGGTCTAGCCACCTGTCAGGACTTCTGGCAAGTCATCACAGACTCAAATGCTAAAAGGATCAATGATGCTAAACCTTTTATTAGCAATTGCTACGATTGCAAACTCACATTATTTATTATCTAAAACAATGCCATAAATAGTGTAATAGCCACCTGTCCGGACTTCTGGCAAGTCACCACAGACTTAAATGCTAGAAGGATCAATGATGCCAAATCTTTCATTAGCAACTGCTACAATTGCACACAGTCCTGACTTGGCAAGTCATTGCTGATTAAGAATGAAACGTTTCAAAGATAAATTATGTAAAACAGTTCATCTGGAACTGCTTTGATCGCTCAGCTACACTAGTATGTTTTGAAGCTGTCAGGATTTCCCCTGAAAATGAATAAACATAATTGCAAAATAAAAGTTATTTTCAGATTTTTGCAATGCATAATCAACTGAAAAAAGCCACAGAGAGGGGAAATTAGGAATCAAATTTCCAAGGGCTTAAATTTTAACCATGCCCGATTGCCCGTATCCTTATACTATTTTGGTTTTGGAAAGTTTGAAGAGTTTTAATATCATAATCTTTTTCAGATTCTGATGATGGTGGGTCTCCCCGGTGCCGGTAAGACAACGTGGGCAGAGAAATACTGTCTTGAAAACCCGGAAAAGAAATACTACGTCCTCGGCACCAATCTCATTATGGATAAGATGAAGGTATGTTTGGTTGAGGAGGAAAATGACTCCAGGACAGGCAGGCTTATACCTGTCCTTATTACCATCAACCCATGTTAAGGTCACACCATCCTTTCCACTCTCTCCCCAATATTTTGAAAGCAAATACCTCACCTTTTGGCAGATTGTGTGCCTCCCTTCCCACTCTTGTCAAATTCAATTCATTCTGTGTCTCTTCCCCTCCCCCCTCTATTGCCACATTTGGTTTCTTTCCCACTGCCTCCCTTCCCACCCTTGTCAAATTCAATTCATGCTATCTCTCTTTCCCTCCCCCTTTATTGCCACATTTGGTTTCTTTCCCACTCTCTCCCTTTATTGCCATATTTTAAAACCAACCAAATCGCTTCTGGCAGAGTACATCATGTTCCTTCCCACCACCCGTGTCAGGGTTCTACCTTTGTTTCTTTTCCATTCCTTCCCCTTTATTGCCATAATTTGTTAAACCAACACAACACCTTTTGGCCAATACGACATATCCTTGCCATCACCATCAACTACTTAAACGAGTGCATTTTATCCCCCTTGCCTAATACCTCCACTTAAAAACCAAATACTTTTTGGCAGATACAACATGCCCTTAAAACCAACACATCTTTTAAAGTGAGCATCTTGTGTCACTTCGTCCCCTTATGATCACATCCTCCCTGTTATTGCTCTATTTCTAAACCAAAATGTCCGAAATTACCAAATGTTGTTGTCCTCCTTCACTTTGCCTAACATTTCTCCCTTCATTCCAATCTACCCTCTTCCTCCTTACTGATCTCTTTTCCTTGCAACATCTCCTTCATCTTCCCGTCTAATTCCCGACCATGCTCCTCGTTCTATTTTTATCTCGTTCACATCCCTTAATAATCCCCATATCCCTCTCTTTCCTCTCCTCCCTTAACCCTCTCTCTTTCCTCTCCTCCTTAACCCCCTCTCTTTCCTCTCCTCCCTCAGACCCTTCAAAATTGTCACAAGTCTCATCCCTTTGAGTTTTTATTTTCAACAATTCGAAAACCCTGGTAGACTCCAAAATCCACCTATAATTTAGTGAAGAAAAGAAACATTTTCACACTTAATTCCTCTTCAGTGACACCTGCCCCTTTCCCTCAGCCCCCTTATTTGGTATAAGACTCTTTTACTTTATCCATCTCGCCAGCATAGCATTTTTCTTTACGCAATTTTGTTTGCTTTCAGTTTTTGTGCTCAATTCGAATTACTCCCCTACCCTATAAAAGTGTCCTTACAGTATTGTTATAATAACTCTGTAGGTTGCATGAATCATTAATATCTCAACTTAAGAATATGTTAATCACGCTCTACAAGTTGTTTTATGTATTACTTTAGCACACACACACGCACTTAACGCGTCAGCGTACTACATCATGTGTACGACATCACACACAGAGAGAGCTAGAGAACGAGAAAATACATAAAAAAGAGATCGCCAACAGTTTTGAATTGGTGGCCGGAAAACAGTATACCTGCCGGCCAATCACTCAACAATGTAATTCAACTTGTAAATTATGGTGCAGCTTGAGTACGTCGCATGTACGCACGCACTCGGGTGATTGATATTACTTTGTAAGTACATCGGTATGCTGCCCTCTACCATCGTAATAAAACCAAAGACAATGGATAGGATCTGTAAGTAGCTATCGGCAAAGCCAACCACGACTCTGTACACTAGTGTATTGTAGTTTAAGGCTAGGGCGTATCACTAAGGATATTTTGTGTGTCAGTGTTTTTCTCGTTGTTAACTTTGAACCCACCCCACCAAATTTTTAGGTCATGGGACTGCGGCGACAGCGCAACTACTCGGGACGTTTCCAGCAGTTGATCGACAACGCCACCCGGTGCCTGAACAAGTTCTTTGAGATTGCAGCGCGCAAGAAGCGCAACTATATCCTGGACCAGGTAATTACCTAATATAATTAAGCAAATAGCACAGGAGTATGGCTGGCTTCAAGAATGACCAGAGATATCTAGCGTTAATCACATTTCATCTTGTCATCATCAATACGAGTTTATCACTCGGTATCGTTTCAATACTATAATGAGACGTCTAACAGCCGTTACTAAGATACAGTTATATAAAGTATTGGTGCAACTTTGTTAAATCCCCATACGACTTTGTAAAGTATTGGTACAGACCCATTTTTAATAACCCCATCGTATAATATAAAGATTATAATTCTATACTAACCACTTATCATCGAGATGAATGTCCTTGTGAATTAATCTAAAATGTACATGCTGTTTAAACCCCTCACTGTATTATCGAGATATATTTCTTATACTACACTGCTATACTAATCATCAATAAGAATAAAAACACAGTGAGACAGACATTCGAGTAATTTGAACGTAAATTAAGTATAATATCGCTTCAGAAAATATGTGGATGGCGTACAGTGTTGTAGGTTAAGTTCTAACCCAATTTGTGTGGTGGTAAGTAATGAGTTTACTTGGCATAGGTATCTGTGTGATGATAGGCAGAATGGAACGACAATCGTAAGTAATAACTTTTTGAGGGCTGGTTCTCTGTAATCTGTATTCAAGGTATGTATGTGTGATTCTTTGACACCTCTCTGTAGTGCGTAAAATAAGATTATATCCTAGATTTATACAGAGTAATGTAATCTTGTAAGATCAAAATTCCAATGAAGAGAACGGCTAATATTCAGGCTCTTTTAAACTACAAACAATTCAATAATGCTATGATAACCCACTTTCAATCATTTAATCAATTGATATATCCCAAGGTCAAGTTTTGGAGCTCCACCGTGGTCCAACCTAAATTTCACTCACTAAACCACTCACACTATTTAGTGTAGCATAAATTTCTGCACAGAATGATTCAAGGTCCGATGGTATTCGCTGGAATTTTGTGAGTCTATAATGATTTAAGTATAGTGTAAGACCATGTATGTAGTAGTAACTTAATGTTAAGGTAGTGCCTAGTATTAAGATGTAATTGAATGTAGTAAATGAAAGCTGTAATTGTAATAAGCAATGGGCAACAACTCACTGTTAGTGCTTAAGAAACTGACTGCTACATGATATTGTTCAAAGTTATGGTAGTACTGAGAGTGGCCCGCCCTGTGTGTGTAATTGATAACTGAATCACTTGCGTTATTAGTATCAAATGCTATAATACCAATGGATCGTCATTTATTGAAATGTTTTGAAGTGTAGAGTATCATCAATCAATCGCCAATTACTGTATCAAGTTTTATGCACGTCAGGAACATGCAGAGAAATGGAAAATTAGGAGGGCATCATATTTCTTAATATCTGTTCACGTGTGGAGCATGACATCACATTCTACTTGTGAAACTAAAATAAGCGTTATGTAGAATAGTGTAGAGCTTTTCAAACATCTTCTACTTCTGTTTGCACAGGCAAGGTTTTGTATTGAGTTAAAGCATGCAGCAATGACTGTCAAGAAGGCAATTAATTTATGACTTCTAATCAAATTTTAAATAAAAAAATATATACTGGTTCAACATCAACGTAGATAACAATGTAGGGAGATCTGGAAAATGATATGATTAGAAATTTAGATATTATTTAATATATTGTGCTATTGAAAAGCATGTTCAGATGGTAGTAAAATGTCAATCATTTAATATTTGATGGCAATTCATTTATGAATTCTAATCAAATTTAGAATAAAAAATATATACTGGCTCAATTTCAACGTAGTTAACAATGTAGGGAGTTCTGGACGATGATATGATTAGAAATTTAGAAATTACTTATTATCTATAAGTGCTAATCTATAAGTGCTATTGAAAAGCATGTTCAGATACAGCAGTTATGGTAGTAAAAATTCAATCATTCAATATTTGATCTATCAACTTGAGATGACATCATTACATGAAGAGAAAGTGACAGCACCTACTGAAATGATGGATTGACACCTGCAAGCAAGACATGCATGACAACCGACATGTTTGGAGTATATTTATTGTAGCACTTTGAAATTCACCTATTGCATGAGTTTTGCATCTTTTATACACACTAATGTATTTTGTAGTTTGAACATAGTCATAAAATCTACCAAGAAGAACGAGTAAATTCCAAAATCAGACCATTACATTTCAGGAAGTTTTATTTACTGGATATCTGTACTTCGATGAGTTGTAAAATAAAAAAGCAAAAATATGCAAAAAATGGAATAATGTTTGTAGAAATGAAGCTATGAATACCAAAAGTAGAGTCGATTCAAGCCCCCACTGTGAGAAATGAAAAACAAAAATGTACAAAAAGTAAAGCAGCCTTTAAGATACTGATAGGAGAAATATCGCCAAATATAGCAGATTGAGATAGCACTGCAACAAATTAACAGAGTGATAAAATCACCACAAGTAGAGCAGATTATAATTATTTGTGCAAGAAAATGAAATGTGCCTCCATCTGGCCCTTCAGCGTGTATACGTAATACTCTCTATGTGTATCAAAACATGTTCAAGGGCTAAAAGCACATCTATCAAAACTTTGTAAGTGCTCTTGCCCCGGAGCATGTATAACACTACACTTCCTACGCATAACTTTTGAGCAGTTTTACTTGGTACATGCGGAGGGCCGGAAAGATATACGAGGTTTCAACAGAACAGTGACGATATATATCCAATTGGACATTTTGTGTACGTTATTTTTAGAATAGACAGCAATTCAATTGGAAATACACTAGAAAGAGATTGTATCTATTGAAATAAGATGAATACACCTGATTAAAAGCGACACATGCAACATATCATTCAGTAGTTGCCATGATGACTTAAGCGGAGATCCACCAGAAGTTGGAATCAAATTTCGGGATGAGAGTCTTGTTTATTTAGATTAGGATTTGACAAATGCGGAGGTTGATAGTTGTGATTAAATTGGGCAATTTTCAAGGGGTGCACTCTTATTTTATGTACACCATTTTATGATTCTTGTTATAAGCTATCTTTAATAATAAAAGAAACCCCATAGAAGGGTATTTATACAGCAATATTTGAGAATGATCACAGGAGTTAGCCCTCTCCACACATCTGCCAGCCTACGATCACGAGAATTAAATAAGCATGAGAACAAGACCGAACTAGCTCAGCACTTATACACCTAGAAGTTCATGTAGATTTGTATATATTAAGGGCCACTCTCATGTTACTGGTTGCACAGACCTGATCCTACATAATAATAGCCTCATCTGATATTAAGTGAAAATTTGTTAAGTCGTAAGATGATGAAAATGATGATGTATTATATACAATTTCCATATCTTGTATTAACCGATAACAAACAGCCATTACTTTACAGCTTGACAACCAGCTAAACAGTAAGTATTAGTAGAGGAAACAATTGACACAGAGGAGATGAAGGATGAGCTATTTAATAACCATGATATATGGACTTATCATTGCAGAGTTATAGTACATAAGCAAGCCAGCTTTATGTCAAGTTAAAAACTATATTAATATGTTTATACCAAGTAACACTAATCGCCTACACGGTGCATGGTGCGTGCACGGACACCGGTGTAGGTTGGATTGGTTGGTGCTGTAAGATAACATTGAATGAACATTTCTTGATGTTTGGGCTGTTCACTCACTCACCCACTTGCTCGCTCTACCACTATCAGACAAATGTGTACCCCTCGGCAAGACGACGAAAAATGCGACCCTTTGAAGGTTTCAACAGCAAAGCTATCGTTATAGTCCCCACTGATGAAGATTTTAAGGACCGTATTGAAAAACGCACGTCAGACGAAGGCAAGGATGTACCAGAGCATGCCGTGTTGGAAATGAAAGGTAGGACATACGATCATACAACAAGGCTTCACAATGTAGTTACCAAGATCTATTAACCATTTTTGTATGTTTGCATTGTGTGTTTTTATATTTTCTCTCTTTTTCTCTCTCCCGCCCCTGGCCCACATCTAGGTGATTATGGGTGCATTGACAGTTTGGGAAGGCTTTGTCTGTTGTTGCTGTTGAAGAATTTGCTTAGTTCTCACAGCTGATTTCTGCAATTGTTAGACTGGTAAAAAAAGTTGTGGACATTTTGTTTGGACCGCAAGTGGCAAATGTAATGGCAGTTGTACAACTTAACCCAACTCTACTGCAGTTTTGTTGTGAGAATTGAGCCAATCTGTAGCAACAAGTTGAACCAAACTGTTGATGATATCCTTAAACCATGGTGGATTGCATGTTGCTTATTTTGTTTGGGATTTGAATTCTATCTTCAACAGCTAACTTTCAGTTGCCAGAGGATGGACAGATGTTTAAGGAGGTTCGTTTCATAGAGCTGTCTCAAGATGATGCTAAACCTCTTGTCGAGAAATACCAAAAGGAAGGGCGCGAAGCTGTTGGCGACAAACGAGGTGGTGGTCGCTGGCAAGAACGAGGCGATTCCCGTGGTGGTTCCCAAGATAAAGGCTTCAATCAGGATAGAGGCTACGGCGGACGTGGAGGTGGACGTGGTGGACATGATCGCGGTGGATATGACCGTGGCGGTCACGATCGAGGAAGCTATGACCGCGATGGTGGCGATTACGGTGATCGCGGCGGTTACAGAGGTGGCCGAGGTGGTAACAGAGGTGGTGGCGGTTATAGAGGAGGCTATGATCGTGGCGGCTATGAAGGTGGTGGAGGATATGGAAGGAATGATAGAGGAAGAGGTAGAGGTAAGAACAATGTCCAGTAAGGCCACAGGAAAGAAAAAAACCTGTTCTATATGTAACCCACCTATTAAAAAAACAATTTCCCCAAAATTGTTCTTATTGTATGAAAATTGTTGAAAACTCAAATGTTTTGCTTGTGACCGTTTTTGTTGCTCAATAAAAATACTGCTAACTGTCCAGATGTTATAGGAATTGTTTTCTATGGACAGTATCTGAACACTTCTGAAACTCCTGATGTTTGGCTTCAGACACACAAAAAAACCCAAATTAATAGTTAGAAATAGACCTCATCAAACAGTATGATTAAGTAAGCCCAAAGTAGATTATAAAGACACCACCACAATTCAATGTTGCTTTTTTGCAAAATGCCCTAGTTCTGATCTCCAATTTGTCTCAGTTCCCATAAACATATGCACACAATCATGGCTTCATAGCGCGTTCGTCGTTGAAGCTCCAATGTTCTAGTTGTCATCAATGAATAATTAGTTATCAGTGTTCCTTTTTCTTATTTTTAAAACTTAAAGAGCTCGACAAATGCATCGTGTTGAAAAAGCTATAGTTGGTTGGCGTTCGCGCAATGCATTGTGGGAAGACCTTAAAATCTTCTTTGAAGTCGGCCAGTCATGTACTTTTGTAGTCTCAATACATTTTGAATTTGTTATAGTAGGAGAAGTATTTTGCTATCCCAATCCAATTATCCATTGACGGAATCAAAAAAGTATTATCCATAATAAGGGGTGAGAACTGCAGGAAATTTGAGTCCCCGAAAATGTAAGGGTCCAGGGAACAAGTATCACCATCCCGAATCGCTTTAAGTGACCCATCAACAAAATATCAATAAGCTTACTGAAAGATGCCTAACTCTTTCACTAGAAATGGGTTTACGTCAGATCGGTGCATTTAAATGTGATCTTCGCCACATATTTTCACTTATGGGATGCCATTTTGAAACAAGCATGACACAATTACAGCAAATGATGGCGTCCTAATAATCGTTTGTGGAAATTTTCACAAAAAAATTAAATTGGGTCCCCAATTAAATTGGTTTCTCAAAAGTAACAACCCTAATAAGAAAACATCATCGCATCTATTTTCCATAGGTCGTGGCGGTGGCGGCGGAGAATACCGAGGACGTGGCGGTGGAGAATACCGAGGTCGTGGTGGTGGTGGCTGGAGAGGTGGCCGTGATGACCGTAGTGATGGTTACGGAGGTGGTGGTCGTGGAGGTAGAGGTGGCGGTTATGGAGGTGGTGGATATGATAGGAATAGAGGCGGCGAAAGCGGAGGCGGTGGTTATAACAGACGTGATCAGCAGGGCAGTGGAGGAGGCGAATCTTACAATAGAGGATATAACCAACAGGTATGAAATACAGAGATAAACGCCTCAAAAAAGGTTCAGAAATATATTTTTTGATCACCAATTTTTCCGGATATTGTACGAAAAGCTAATGTCGAGGGTTTAGTGCAACAAAGGGCTAGATCTGCATTTCGGTCATTTTAAGAAAAAGTGAATTAAAGATTTGTACCCGTCATTGTCACCTATTGGTTTTGACAAGTTAATAGAAATGCTATTCAAACCTTTTTGTGAATTTACTATTTTCTCATAATTAGGTTGTGGGGATCATTTTGATACCAAAATCTCATTTTGGCAAAAAATGTAGATAGCCCTTTGTTGCACCAAACCCGGGATGTGTTCCTCTTTCCAATGATGCGTTATTTGTAGCAATCATTTCTCTCAGTACTTGGCCATCTATACAATAATAGTGATAATTTTGGCACATTCAGAATTCAAATTTAGACCTCCCCATATTTTTCAAGGAATTGGCTTAACACTGAAACAAGTGATTGCTACAAATTTGATATCATTGTAAAGATGGACACATCAACTTTCTATTTATGTGCAGCACACCATGAGCATCAACAAATATACGAAAAAGATTGGCAATTGAAAAAGAGTTTGAACTTTTGCAGAATATCAATTTTGCAGTATTGAAGGTGCAGAAACGATTAACTTGCCTCTTAGTTGAGAAAGACAGCTGAAGTAGTTGTTCATTTTTTAGAAATGAAATTTGGCAACAGTCCCAAGATTCCATTATTGAATTGGTTTTTTAACACTTTCCATGCGGCAGCTATTAGTTTTACCATACAAAACAGATTTTTCAAAAACCCTATCTCAAGGATTACTTATACTATGAAACGGCGACATTTTTACAGATATGTGACGCGATCAAGAGGAATGAGTCGGATGTTGACCCTAGTCGAAAATGAGTTTTTAATACAGTTATGAAGAAGACACCTAGAGCTTTCAGAAAATGAAAACCCCATGTCGATACGACGTTTTGTTCCAAAGTTATGTCAAATTGTATACATGAATTTCCATCAAAACTTATGTAAGCCGCCATTTTGAATTGGCCATATCTCAATTTGGGATTCCCCGACATCCGACTCATTCCTCTTGATTGCGTCACATATTTGTAATTTTCAAGTAAAGGGAATAATAAGAAAATAAAAGGCCAGACTGACTGATTCAGCCTTATTAGAGAGCCATTTGCCTTAGTACACTGTATCAGATATGGCTGGGATGACATCTTCTATTTTTAAAATAACCATAATATACCACCCTTCATATCAGATACCATTTGTGAGATAAGTGGAATTGTCAGAACAGGGAAATGATAAGTGGTTCGGAGAAGTGATGTTTTTCCGTGTTTATGATGCCATTGGCAGAGATGCAAACCGATTTTCGGATCTCCAATTCATTTATCATTTTGATTTCAAAGTTTTTATCCACTGGTATAGAAAAACCCCATCTTGATTCAGCCTGATGTTTCTGCTGGTACAGTTTCTAATATTAACCCTAATCTATTCGGGGGGGGGGGGGGGGTTGTGGCAATCAAGCTAACAGGGGTGAAACACAGGACAAATCAAAACGGAAAAAGTGGCCAGAGTCCAGTTGCCCGGTGGTGTCAGTCAACATTGACTTTGGGTACGCATGATCGTTCCAAAAATCGCGGAAAAGGGGGGTTTTCCGTACCATGTCCGCGGACATCCGCATTTCCCTATATTTGGGATCTTTTTTGAAGCTATGTCCGCGATTTAAAAAAATAAGGGGTCATTTTAGGCTAATGTCCTCTAAGAAGAAGACAAAATTAGAATGAGTATTGTGTCATATCAAATTGTCCTGAGAATAGGAAAAAGGGGTATTTTGAACCAGATATGTCCTCGTTTTTGCGCAAAAAGGGGGACTATTTAGAAAGTGTCCTTGAATAAAAGGGAGTTATTTTTAGACAAATGAGCAAAATAGTCCGTGAAACGCTGTTAAATAGGCAGGCATTTCAAGATCCTGGAACGATCATGTGTTACCCTTCTGAATACGAAGAGAGAACACCGGGTAGGTGATCGTGCATCACGCTATGGGGGTCATGCTCAAAGAAATTCGGAGCCTAGATGTACGTTTGTGTGATCGGGGAATGGATTCTGTTGGATTTGGTGGTGTGAGGGTTAAACTGGGTCAATGTATAATGAGTGACTTACAATCTATTTCTAGAGTGATCTAGATCATTTATCACCAGGTAGGTGTCTCATTCCATATCTGACCCAATCTATCAAATGCGATAATGTTGTCATTGTTTTCCATTTGTGCAGCAATCCAACTATAACCAGTCTAGTAGCGGAGGTCAATCTGGCTACGGCGCCTACAACCAAGCAAACCAGGCTGCTGGATATGGTAGCAACGCCAATGCGCAGAGTGGCTATGGTGCCCAAGCTCAGACTGGATACAACCAACAGGCTTATGGCCAATACAGCCAGCAAGGGTATGGCGCACAAGGCTACGGTACGCAGCAAGGTTATGGTACTCAAGCTGCTGCGGCTGCAACGCCTGCAGCCGGAACAGCCGGAAGCACAACGGCGGCGGCGGCTGCAACGCCTGCAGCAGCAGCTACGACGGCACAGACCCAGCAGCAGTACGCGCAACAGTACCAGCAGTACGCGCAGCAGTATCAGCAGTATCAGCAATACTACCAGAATAACCCGCAGTACGCGCAACAATATGCGCAGTACTACGGCAACTATAACTACAATCAGCAACAGCAGCCGGCTGCTGCGACGGCGGCTACACAGCAACAGCAGAGCAGTACGCAGCAGTAAGACACTGCAAGCGTGACCTTTATCAATGTCATAGTATCAGTAATCCCAGCATTCCAGGGATCATGTACCCCGTGACACCTTAAGAACTACCTGCTAATTGGTCAGACAATTGTATACATCATTTTTTGAACCAATCAGAGACGTTGTTAGAATAATTGAGCCCCTGATAAGATTGGAGTGAAATATTTTTAAAAGCTGTGTTTTAATTGGTTATTTTAAATGAGTATATTGTAGTTCACCCAATCAGAAGCACTGTAACTATGCAGTATTGCTACTCCTCACGTGGTTGAGTTATACCTCTGGAATATCAATTGTAAGGTCCATAGTGGAAACAAACTTACAATGCGTCGTTATATTGATTTGATACCTATTGGTTTGCAGCACTTACAACACTTTGACCAGCTTTGGTAAGTGGATCCCTGCTCCCTGCTAAGGTTTTAAAAGAACAGTTTGCCCTGCAAATATTTCATAGATTAAAATTTTATATCAAGAACGTAAGTCGAAACTGACTTGTCAAATAAAAGTTTAAAAATTGTATTTGGTAATAATTAGGAAATACTAAGAATTCCTTGTTCTCTTTGGTAGCCCATTGCTGCATGTTCAGTGCATACATCGATGTTGTATTATCAAGAATGATCCACCATAATGAAATTGGAAGATTTCAAGAATTTCATATTATATTTGTTTTTAAGTGTAGTTATGTAGGAAGTAGTGTGGGAAATATCCTCAAATAAGTGTCTCATGCAGAACAAAGCACAAGGAATGGCAATAAATAAATAATCTGTAAAATAATTGCCGTCTTGTGCTATTTTCCATGGGAGACTGGATTTGGATTAACTTTTTATAGTCTCAGATATCTGCAGAACACTAAGGTACAAGACAGTCATCATTTATAATGTAAAATAGTATGTAACACAATTACTGCCTTCAGCTCAAGTGTTTATGGCAGAGTTCTACTGTAGAGGACAAATTATTGGGTAAGATTCTTGAATGAGGGGTTGTTACGACTTCTCCAATTAATTATTTTCATATGCACAACCTCCTTATCCACCTAGCCTCAAAGGTAATCTTTGACATCCTTGACTATGTGGTCTGGTATTTTTTTTTGTCATTATAATCAAAACAAATTGGGAATGCATTACGTCACAAGACCGTGTGAAACCTTTGGATCAACAATTATTTGTTTTGATTATAGTAGGGTAAAGTCGCCTATTTTCGGTCAGCGCCTATTTTCGGCCCAAATCCTGTAATAAAAATGACTTTGTCGTTATAAACTGATGACTAAAAAAACCCCGCATAGTTGATGCCCGGTATTGCTTTTAAAATGGCAACGACCGATGCAATTACACGATTTTGACCAGTGACCGAAAATAGGCGCTGACCAAAAATAGGCGACTTTACCCTAGTCCATGTCTTGAAAATATTTTGGAAGAACTTCACAGGTAACCACGGTTGCTGTCAGGATCAAAAGTCTGTCAAAGGTGACAAGTATCGGTTAAGATTATGGATTCTCCTCCATTCAACAAGTAATCTTTTTTTGAGAATCCCTTTACTTTTTTGTGAGGATCAATCAACGTTGATTCTTATAACTCCTATCTTTCCTGATTCTCATTGAGTTTTGGCTTGGCTCCTAACTGTTCCATTGTTATGACTAAACATCCTAATATTACACTGTATACATGGGATGTGCTGTACTGTAGATCTATATAAGGCGTCTGACTGATAGTATTCTTGAAAAAGTATCAGTAATTTTGGCACTGCCACACAGCGGTTGTATATAGTACTTTGATAATGTGATGAATAATTTGATGTTACAATTGTTTAAATATTTTCTTCTCAGGCTTCAGATTTGATCATTGGAAATGTTTGAAAAGGTCGGTCAAGAGAAATTTGCCAATATCAACTTAAATGTACAATGGAACCTTGTTAACACAAACTCGGTTAACACAGAACCTGCACTCAATTCCTGATAACACAAGGTGCTATTCAAGAACATAATGATTTGACCTGATAACACAAATTCATATCAACGCAAACTAAAATCTGAGGGCCAAGTAACTTTGTGTTTACGAGATTCCACTGTAATATGTGTCTGAAGTGATGTAATAAACACTGAAAAGGAATGGGCAAAAAGCTCTGCTCATTGGAGAAGACATAATTTAATTTTTTTTAAACTTAGCTTACACCATCATTTTCAAAAGTCCAAGACAAAAAGTGGGTGGAAAAAGTTATGCGGTTTTTGATGAATGGCAGAAAAAAAAGGGAGATCAAATTTCTTAAGTTGGGTATAGAATAGAAGGCATGCTTCACTTTAGGTAAATCCCAGGAATTACAGATAATGAACAGTCATTAAAATGCTTAACATGCATATTGAATATCCCTTCCATTTGTCACATGCATAGAGAAACAGGGCCCAATCAATACAGTGTAGCATTGGCTTGGGGGTAATGTTGAAGTTTTGTCACATTGAAACTAAATAACTTGTCATAAATTGTTATTAATCATGGATATTTACTGTGTTGCAAACAGGTTATGAAACTGTCACAGTTAACAATATTCTTCCAAGGTCCATATCAAATGATTTTGTAATGGTTAGATTATTTTCAAACTCTAATAATAAGTGTGGACTTTCTAATTCTGCAGCGTTAAGTAATTACGTGTTATGTATAGTATTGTATTGTATTGCGCCGCATGTGATACAAAATGTCTTAATTTAAACGCTGTGATTTGATCTGTTTTTTAAACTTGCTTAAGATATATTTTGTACAGGTTAACAATTCTTGTTATCTTGTATCTAAAAGAGAAGCTGCTTTGGTAATCATTACCCTATATGAATAATTTGAAGTAAATAAAATGCCATGATTAGTAAGCAATGTACACATTTTTCGGCCTTCAACAGGTAGGATTGAATATGTTTTCATTCTACCCCCAACAACAACAAACAAACAACAGCAAACAAACCCTCTTGGATATTTGGATTTTGAAATAGGAACTTTTTTTATCATTCATGAAAGAGGAATTAGGTAGCGCACATTATTGGATATGTGGGATGTAAAGTTGATGTTGTACAAGTATTAATGACCAAGATACATGAATAAATGGGAGTAATTTTGTATTGTATATCTGGATTGTGGTTGTCTTTTTGACTCGTTTCATTTTCCAAACATAATTCTTCAGGTAATTTTTACACTACAGGGTGTCTCAAAAAAATTACAACGCTCCGTTTCGTGAACGTAACTTCCAAAATAATAATCGGAACAGAAAATTTAAATTGCAAAATAAAGTCCTATTAGTTGGCTATAATTGAGAGAAAATTGCATTCGATTCGGCTCAGTGGTTACGAAGAAATGAGCGATTACTTAAAGGTAGGTATAGAACCCTTCCATCCAAGTTTGCTCAAATTAAGTGATTCAGACAGCACACACAAGAAATTAATCGATATTTCTCGCGAAGATAATGATCATAACTTTTTTAATGTTCTCTGTTTGTCATTCTTATTAATATGCCAGCTGCTAACCAAGTTCAACATAATATTTCACATGCAAGTTATCGTGATTATTTTTCCAAAACTTGATAAAAGTTGCAATTTTTGCGCAAACTTGGATGGGAGGGTTCTTCACCTACCTCTATATAATCGCTAATTTCTCCATAACCACCGAGCTGAATTGAATGCAGTTTTTTTAAAACTATAGCCAACTAATTATATTTAATTTTGCTGTTTAAATTTTTCTATTCTGATTAATATTTTGGAAGTTACGATCACATAAAGGAGCATTGTAATTTTTTTCTGAGACACCCTGTATAACAGGGGGAATCAAAACAAGTTGTGCACGGATTGAAATGACCTTTATGTGTACATTGAAGGGGGAATCAAAACAAGCTGTACACAGATTGAAATGACCTTTATGTGTACATTGAAGGGGGAATCAAAACAAGTTGTGCACGGACGGATTGAAATGACCTTTATGTGTACATTAAAGGGGGAATCAAAACAAGTTGTGCACGGACGGATTGAAATGACCTTTGTGTTCATTGAAGGGGGAATCAAAACAAGTTGTGCACGGACGGATTGAAATGACCTTTATGTGTTCATTGAAGGGGGAATCAAAACAAGATGTGCACTGATTGAAATGACCTTTATGTGTACATTGAAGGGGGAATCAAAACAAGTTGTGCACGGACGGATTGAAATGACCTGTATGTGTTCATTGAAGGGGGAATCAAAACAAGATGTGCACGGACGGATTGAAATGACCTTTATGTGTTCATTGAAGGGGGAATCAAAACAAGTTGTGCACGGACGGATTGAAATGACCTTTATGTGTTCATTGAAGGGGGAATCAAAACAAGTTGTGCACGGACGGATTGAAATGACCTTTATGTGTTCATTGAAGGGGGAATCAAAACAAGATGTGCACTGATTGAAATGACCTTTATGTGTACATTGAAGGGGGAATCAAAACAAGTTGTGCACGGACGGATTGAAATGACCTTTATGTGTTCATTGAAGGGGGAATCAAAACAAGTTGTGCACGGACGGATTGAAATGACCTTTATGTGTTCATTGAAGGGGGAATCAAAACAAGATGTGCACTGATTGAAATGACCTTTATGTGTACATTGAAGGGGGAATCAAAACAAGTTGTGCACGGACGGATTGAAATGACCTTTATGTGTTCATTGAAGGGGGAATCAAAACAAGATGTGCACTGATTGAAATGACCTTTATGTGTTCATTGAAGGGGGAATCAAAACAAGTTGTGCACGGACGGATTGAAATGACCTTTATGTGTTCATTGAAGGGAATCAAAACAAGTTGTGCACGGACGGATTGAAATGACCTTTATGTGTTCATTGAAGGGGGAATCAAAACAAGATGTGCACTGATTGAAATGACCTTTATGTGTACATTGAAGGGGGAATCAAAACAAGTTGTGCACGGACGGATTGAAATGACCTTTATGTGTTCATTGAAGGGGGAATCAAAACAAGATGTGCACTGATTGAAATGACCTTTTTGTGTTCATTGAAGGGGGAATCAAAACAAGTTGTGCACGGATTGAAATGACATTTATGTGAACATTGAAGGGGGAATCAAAACGAGTTGTGCACGGATTATAATGACCTTTATGTGTACATTGAAGGGGGAATCAAAAGAAGTTGTGCACGGATTGAAATGACCTTTATGTGTACATTAAAGGGGGAATCAAAACAAGTTGTGCACGGATTGAAATGACCTTTATCATGTTTATGTGTACATTGAAGGGGGAATATTTAATCTAGTTTCGTATTCCTCAAAAAGTGAAAGTTATCAACTAAAAACTGTGACATGATTTGTAAGCTCTGACCCCTTTTGACACCATTACAATGGGATTTTTTCAAACAATAACAAAATCATGGTTTCAATCCATGCACACCTTTTTGTATTTGGCAGACAAATCTCCTAGATTTGACACCAACATGAGACAGACTCGGGAACATCACTTGATTCAGATAGTTGCAAACTTCCTCCTTCATGGTCTAAATGCGGCTATTGGTTTTGGTCAGAAGTCACAAACTGGTCCAAAAAAATGTTTCACTTTCTAATAATGTTGAGAAATGCACCAATTCTGATTAAACGGGACAAAACTTCAGTTTTACATACTTAATGACCCCAAAACTAGCCTATATATTGTTGGAAAGCTTATGATTCAAGGTTTTTCATTTTTGCAAAAAAGAATCAAATTATACAGGGTGTGTAAAATTTTTACAGGGTGGAACATAAAAAAGTTGATCGTTTTTGCTCCTCACAAAATATTTTGATAGTTTGTACAGTTAGCGTTTAGCTGAAAATAGTCACCAAAATTAGAACAACCACAGAAGGTGCTACCAAATTTGCTTAGAATCATTTGCCCAAAATGTACACAGGAAAAGTACAGGGTGTCTAAAATTATGATGAAATAATGCATAAAATGAAGGTTTGTATATAATATTCTATGAAATTTAGTTAGCATGGACTATTTAATTTAATAGAAAATGGTTATCAAAATGAACTATATGAATATCGTTAAAGTTCCTTTTATTTTGAATACAGGGTGGTCCAAAATAGGTCTAAATAGCAATTTTTTCATAAATCTATGAAAAATTCTGTGAAGAAACACTTCTGGATTTTTTAGTTTATAAATGTTTTACTACCCAGGGTAGAAAAGGACCGAAGAGTCACACAAATCAAATAGAGAGACCATTATAAAATGAATAAAACTGTGTACATTCTTTACATTAAAACACTCCCTGAATTGAACATTATATTCTAGTAGAGAATGTCTAGATAACAATTCAATATTAGTATTCATAGTAGCAGGCACATGTTATTAACACATAATTATGAGAAGTTTGACAACTTTCTTATGTATACTTTTAAAATGGCATAAATTTCAAAAGTTCTAGTTTTCCGCTATTTTGTGTAGAAACCTATGGGCGCCACATCCACCGGCGCCTCATCCACCGGTCCCACCCTTGACTCACTCGACGTTTAGATTGATAACTTCACTGTTGCTAAACAGGTGGCTTTAATTCTTTTTTTATTCGGTAGCTGGATAAATTGTCTTTAATATGATACCAAAAATGTTATGTTTTTTTGACAACTTCTATTTAAAATAGAGACACGTATCACGATTTTAAGGATTTTTGAAACGATCCCACCTTATTTGATATACCTATTAGTGACCTGTGACCTTTTACCATATCTGATTACTGAACCAAAACGAGGCATGTTTGCACTTATTTCGATGCATCTCGGAGTTTTGCGCGCATGATCATAGTACCACATGATAAGCTAGTACGAAAAAGCATTGTTATCGTCTTTAACGAAGTGAACTTCGGGACAGGCGTGTATAGCCAGCTTTCCCGGTCAGGGGTTGCAGAATAAAAACAATTTTCAACACTATTTTGTATCCCTTTAAGGGGGTGTGGGGGGGGGGGGGGGGGGGGGGGGGGTGGACCCTCGGGTATAGCCTCCGTAAAACTGCCGTAACTTCTTCATTATTCATTTAATCTATATAAAAGTATACATTTTCTTGAATAAAAGGGTTCAATGAGAATTTTATTAGGATTATATTAAAACTAGAACGACAAAATATATATTTTGAGTTATCTTTGCAAAACCTAAAATGGGTCAAAAAAAGTGTTTTTGATAATTTCTACAAATTGGTCAATTTCATGTTCATGGTTGGATTCATTGAAGAAAATGTATACTTTTATTTAGATTAAAGGTATATGACCCGATCACTTTTTGGGGGGGCTATGATTTTTTTCACATCAAGATATTTTGGTATCAGAAGAATCCCCATATTTTTCTCATTATGTCCGTAAAATATTAGGGGCTAGAAATGTTTCATTTGGAAATTATAGGCTAAAATGTGGTGAATTACTGCCAAAGGTGGTTAACCACCAGCCAGTCTGTGTACTACTCAATGGACACATGTCTTTTGACCTTGCGCTTTTAAAAATAGAACCATTGGAGTTATGCAACTCAAACTTTGGAATGCAACAATTTTAAGGATGACCTTTCATGTAAAATAGAAAACATCAAGTTGAAAATCGGGTCATTCTACCTTTAAAATGAATGAAGTATCATCAAGTTACAGCAGTTTTACGGAGGCTATGCTGAGAGTCTACAGCCCCCTTCTTAAGGACGGTGTTTAAAACTAGAATCGGAAAGTATCACAAATTCCTCAATTAAAAAGACTTGACAGTAATACAATTGCGTAAATGCCTATGATTTTTGATTAATTTTAATTCATACACTCTTGTGAGTGTCGAACCAATCAGAAAGCAAGAAACTAAAATACGCGGAGTGCATTGAAAGCAGCGAGGTTACATTTACTCTAGAAAGTGTCCAGTGCACTCCGCGTGTGCCCCGGTGGGGGGGGGGGGGGGGGGGGGGGGGGGGGCAGTCAAACATAATGTTGTACACATGCGTGACCAAAAAAACGCGTAAAAAGGGGTGTTTTTCAGTGTTGGACGCGTCACGCGCGTGACGCGTTAAGGGTATCAGAAACGCTGATTTTCAAGAAAAAGGGTGGCTTAAAATCCCGGCTTAAAATACAGGTCGAACGTGTTTAGGGTAACTTATTTTGTTCCCCGTTAAATAGACAAAACTCGTTTAGGGGTCATATTCTGGCAAGAACTTGTTTAGGGGTCAAAATTTGCAAGGAAAGCGCGCTAAAAACTTGTTTAGGGGGTAATTTTGCTTGCAGGGTAAAACTTGTTTAGGGGGTGTCTGGAAAAAAATTGGTCACGCATGTGTACACCATTATGTTTGACTCCCCCCCCCCCCCCCCTCCCCCCCCGGGGCGTGTGCGCCATGCAATGCGGGAATCGCGCGCTTTGTTTTGATTCGTTGTTCAGGAATATCGGGTTCGCCGATTTTCACTGCGGGCGGCCGGGGTTAGCAAACTTTTTAACATGTTTTTATTCGTTTTTACATAGATCAAAATTATGTTTAAATTGTGAATTTTGATTTGTATAGTGTCGTGTATGAATTAGGTCAATGCATGCGTATGTTTTGTTTCTCGAAAAAATTAGACAAATCAATGCACTTGCGCAAATGTTGATATGCTCACAATAGCACTCCCCCTTCGGGGTCGTGCCATTATTCACACATCAACATCAGCGCGCGTGCATTGATTTGTCTAATTTCTCTCGAAACAACACATACGCATTTATTGACCTATAATTAATAGGACATCACCTACATGCACCCTGACTATAAACTGTGAATATTATCATCTAGGTAAATTTTGAGAGATCTTTCAAATTTGTGCTTTTTACTGGCAACATTGGCGATTACGGTAACATTTTTAAATCGTCAGAGATGTAGTCAACTCCGTGGTCATATTTTGGAAAATCGAGCAGGCTTAACCTTACTATTTTCTGCACTTTTTGGTGATAAAATGAAATCATCTTTAGGAAAAAATCACTCTACAGGTCCAATTTCGCAATTTAGTGGTCTAAAACAGAATTTTATATCAGTGTTTTTTGTACGTATACATCCATAGGGAGCTCTATTTAGTAGTGTGACCCCAAGGGGTCACATTGTCCAAAGACCTAAGAAATTCATTGGTTCGTCTGATCACAAGGATATCAGAAATAGAAGTTATTACTGTTTATAATATTTATTGCGCATTATACAGGGGTCACAAGGTCACATTCCATACCTATCCCAGAGGGCAAAATGACGTTGTATATAACGTTTTATCAACCTTGAAATATCATCGAAAACAGAGGTAATATTTTCGAGCGGTTTCAAGGGGAAATGGTGCGTGCAAAGTTTAGTTGGAGAAGATGCGGGCTAGTTTTCATTATGATATAGTGATTGTGACCTTTTGACCCAGTAATAGTATAAGCCACAAAAACGATTCCAGGTGGTAAAACTACCATTTCTTGAACCCTTGTGATCCGACGAACAATTTGAGATATGCCTATCGTTTTGTCAAAATCGGAACATGTTCAAATGTTGACCCCAAAAAGCAAAGGCAACGACGCGACCTTTTCACGTTTTGCTCAATATCTCAGTAACCACACATCGGAAGTGGGGCAAACTATACATTTTTGGAAACCGTGACAAACAATGTGGTATGCTTTTAATTCTCAGCTTAATTGAAGCAATTGAATTTTTGACCATTTTGGAATTGGCCAATATGGCAGTCCCAAAAGGCTCACATTTTGGCATCCATCAAAAATCAAAAGAGTACCAATTGTAAGTGGGGACAAATTCGGATTCCCCCTCAATGGTTGAAATAAAATTCAGATTCCCCTCCCTCAAATTTGATACCACCTATAGTGTCTGTTGTACCTTATAAAGGGGTCAAAAGGTCAGGTTCCATGTAGGACCTTGACCTTTTGACCCACGCAAAATATTCCTGGTGCTAAAAAGAAATCTCTTCTGTAATCCTTGTGATCATACGAACAATATGAGATATTGTTTTTCAAAATCGGTGCAAGTTTAAATTTTGAACCCATATGCAAAGGTCACGACCTTTTTACGTTTTACCCGATAACTCGTTAACCAAACATCGGAAGAATGGCAAACTATACTTTTCTGGAATCCTTGTGCTCAGCCGAACAATTTGGTATGCTTTTTAGCTTAATTGAAGCCAGTTGAATTTTCGGGCCCCTGTATGGCGACCATTTTGGAATTTGCGCTATAAAAAAAGTTTCCGTCACTTTTGAGAGGGACATAGCAACTAATTTTCTTTTATAATGGTTCTAGCAAATTCACCAAGAAACCAAGGTACAGATCAAATATTCAGAGCCAAAGAACGGCATCGATGCGTGCAAACAGATAATTTGGAATAATCAGTTCATTTTAATTGACAAGGGAAACAATACCAGTCAGTCAATTTTATCTAAAAAACAAGTATGATATTCTAGATAATGAGTGTAAAGAAATCTTTATTATGCCATACAAAGCTACATTGGACTCTAAATTAAGGTGGTTTCAATATAAAATCACGCATAATATATTGCCTACCAATTCGTGGCTTTTGAAGGTGAAGATTGTAAATGATGTTCATTGTAACCTAACCAGAGTGAGGAGACAATCCACCATCTTTTTATCGATTGTATTGTTACAAATTCATTCTGGAACGAGATGCAAGCTTTATTCAGATTTATACCAACATTATCTATTTTTAACAAATTATACGGTGTATATGACAAAAAGATTTCCCACCGCATTACTATCAATCAGATATTACTCATTGCCAGAAGACATATATATCAGCCGATGTCATAAGTCAAATCCATCAATCCACGCCTTTAAAAATATGATTAATGATACGATAAAACTTGAGTATGAGTGCGCACAAAGAAGGTCTAAACTTGATACTCATTACAGAAATGGGACATACTCCAAAACCATCTAAAGTAATACCATGTTTTCCGCTACCGATGGATTTTACAATTTTGGTCTTGTAATAATGTGGATACACATTAGAGCGATTGTATACCACCGTTTTTCATATTTGGATACATTTTATGATTGTATATCACCATGTGTCGCATTGGGATACATAATTTTATTGAGCGTATCATATAGGCCTATATGCATTTGTATTTCTCTGTATTTTTGTACTTTTCTGTATCTGTAAAATGTCTTAATGTATTGTAAGTTTCAAAAAATAAAAATCAATAGAAAAAAGAAGAAAAAAAACCAAGGTACGGAGCAAATGATCACGGAATCCAATATTATGACCCTACACTGCAAAAAGGTTGCTTAATTATTTACTCAACATTTTACACAACGTTGTTGAAGTATGCAACCGCTTAAGAGTGAATTTTTTCTAGATTGACAAACTTTTGGACACACATTTTTTAGATTTTGCCTAAAGTTTGGGAGGTGAAAGACATTTAGTAGTTATGAAAAATATGGTATTCAAAAATTCAGCAACCCTCTGTTGCCATGGTAACGAGCCTATCTTGTTTAAGGTCATTTTAGGGGGAAATTCTACTAATTCTACTGATTTTAGCAACAAAAAAGTCAAAACTTGGCAGAACCCTACACCAAGGTGGTACATTTTTTGTCCAAACTGACTTCATGAATGAGTTGCCCTATCTCTGATCTAACAACCAACCGATTTAAATAAGTCAGTGTTGCCATATTGATACCCTGTTGCCATGTTCAAATATCACATTTTGAGGAAGTTGAAAAAGTCAGATATTACTAACCGACTTCGGGTGGCTACAGTTCCCCTCGAGGTGATTTGTTTTTATTTGTACTTTGTTTTTTATAACAAAGACCTAATACCCTTTGAGTTAATTCAAGAAAAAAAATGGGGAAACCCGGCACTTGCGTATCACGTGACCTGAAGTCACATGATCCAATTCACGGGAAATTGCATAGCCGGGTATATATGGGGGGTTACCGTGCACCCCCAGGACTCCCCCAAACAACCTTTTTTTTACTTCCTTTCACTGTTCTAAAACATATTCAGTATGTTACCAAAATGATTTGGGTATGCTAAGGTGTTATTCAAGATGGCGTCGAAAATGGCCGCCAAACGGTCAAATTTCCTGAAATGACATTACATCAATCAAAATCGGGATCAAAATAGATTGTGGAAGTATAATATTAATAGTGGGACGTAAGTATTAGACCACTAGGAACTCATATCGAGTACTTTTGCTTTGTTAACATACCTAAATCCAAGATGGCCGCCAAAATGGCTGCCAAAAATGCTAAAATTCCATACATTTGGCATATATCAGCCCAACATGTATTTTCAGAGTATAGTTTTAACAATGGGATGTATGTGTTAGACCCCTAGAAGCTCACATGCGGCATTTTTGTTTTGTTTACAAATCTTAAATCCAAAATGGCCGCCAGAATGATGGCCAAAATTGGTCAAAAGTCCATAAAATGACATAATGCTATCAAAATGAATGATGAAAATATAGTTTTTAACAATGGGATGTATTTATTATATCACTAGTAACTCATATTTAGTATTTTTGCTTTGTTAACATACTTGAAATCCAAAATGGCTGCCAAAATGAGTCCCAAAATGGCTGCTAAAATTGTCAAATTCCATATAATATTAAGTAATAATAACAACCAGGAGGTATGATGAAAATATAGTTTTAACAATGGGATGTATGTATTGTATTAGACCACAAGTAACTCATATCCAGTGTTTTTGCTTTGTTAACATACTTAAATCCAAAATTGCTGCCGAAATGGGTCCTAAAATGGCTGCAAAAATTGTCAAATTCCATAACATAGGATACTATCAACCAGAATGTACGATGAAAATATAGTTTTAACAACGGTATGTATGTATTAGACCACTAGTAACTACTATCCAGTATTTTTGCTTTGTAATAACATACTTTAAATCCAAAATGGCCGCCAGAATGATGGCCAAAATTGGTCAAAATTCCCTAAATTGACATAATATTAACCAAAATGTATGATTAAAATATGGTTTTTAACAATGAGATGAATGTATTATTTCACATTCATATCCAGTATTTATGCTTTGTTAACATACTTAAAATACAAAATGGCTGCCAAAATCGGTCCCAAAATGACTGCCAAAATCGGTCCCAAAATGACTGCAAACATTTTCAAATTCCATAAAATAGGATGATATCAACCAGAATGTACGATGAAACTATAGTTTTAACAATGTATGTATTAGACCACTAGTTACTGCTATCCAGTATTTTTGCTTTGTAGTACTTCAAATCCAAAATTGCCACCAAAATGGTCGTTGCAAATGTAAAACTAGTCTATAAGTGTGTATTTTGTATCACATTCACCAAATGATATGCTCTATTATGACACTAACAATACATTAATACTGCTTCTCAGGTATTTTAACCTTTGGTCGACATCTTAGATATTTTAAAATACTCAAACTAGATACAGCCCCTAGGCTTTATCATATATTATAGTGAATGTGTCCCATTATATTTGGGGTATTGGTATTACATAGTATGGTCATTTGCAATACGACACAATTTGTTTAGGTCATTTAACATCAACTTAACCATCTGGCAGCCATTTTGGAAACTGAAACAGAATAAAAATTGTCACAGAGGTGGGTCTTATCTAAATGCAATAGCTTAGCAGTTTAGAACATACTATTTGGCGAATTTGACGCAAAATACACACTCATTTTGGAAACCATTTTGGATTTTAAGTATGTTATCAAAGCATAAATACTGGATATTAGTTACTTATGGTCTAATACATACATATACATTCCATTGTTAAAACTATATTGTCGTCATACATTCTGGTCATTATTATTCTTATCTTATGGAATTTAACAATTTTAGCAGCCATTCTGGGACTCATATTGGCAGCCATTTTGGATTTTAAGCATGTTAACCAAGCAAAAAAACTGGATATGAGTTAATAGTGATATAATAAAATAATACATCCCATTGTTAAAAACTATATTTTTATCATTCATTTT
>CM069457.1:19641007-19734939 GCA_035610835.1 Ophiura sarsii | reverse complement strand
ACTTAGATTAAACGCAGTCTCGGGATTGTTTGGTTTGGTTGGCAGGCGCGGCAATGGCTCCCACTTTTCTTCCCAATTTCTCAAGAGTTTTGCGCACATGATCATAGTACCACATGATAAGCTAGTACGAAAAAGCATTGTTATCGTCTTTAACGAAGTGAAATTCGGGACAGGCGTGTAGCCAGCTTTCCCGGTCAGGGGTTGCAGAATAAAAACAATTTTCAACACTATTTTGACCCTAAAAGCAAAGGCAGTGTGGCGGCCATTTTGGAATTGGCCAATATGGCAGTCCCAAAAGGCTCAAATTTTGGTAAGGGTATGGTGTATGTCCCAAGTATGCAAATGAGGATAATGAGATTTATTCCGTTGTTGAGTACTGGGTAGATGTGTGGTAGAGCATGACATTGTATTCAGTGAGCTCATTTGCATACTTGGGACTTCTACACCATACCGCTACCATATTTTGGCATCCATCAAAAATCAAAAGAGTATGGTATGAGCAACATATGGGCCAAATTTGGTGCTTTTAGAAGAATGTGAACCAAATATCCCTTAGCCCCCCCCCCCCCCCCCCCCCCCCCCCCCCAATGCACGCGCAGCGGGATAATTGTTTGCTATATTACACTAACTCTACCAATTGTAAGTGGGGATCGACAAATTCGGATTCCCCCTCAATGGTTGAAATAAAATTCAGATTAGTGTCTGTTGTACCTTATAAAGGGGTCAAAAGGTCAGGTTCGATATAGGACATTGACCTTTTGACCCACGCAAAATATTCCTGGTGCTAAAAAGAAATACCATATCTGTAATCCTTGTGATCATACGAACAATATGAGATATTGTTTTTCAAAATCGGTGCAAGTTTAAATTTTGAACCCATAGGCAAAGGTCAACGACCTTTTTACGTTTTACCCGATAACTCGTTAACCAAACATCGGAAGTATGACAAACTATACTTTTCTGGAATCCTTGTGCTCAGCCGAACAATTCGGTATGCTTTTAAACTTAATTGAAGCCATTTGAATTTTCGGGCCCCTGTATGGCGACCATTTTGGAATTTTTGCTATAAAAAAGTTTCCGTCACCTATGAGGGACAGCGACTAATTTTCTTTCATAATGGTTCTAGCAAATTCACCAAGAAACCAAGGTAGTACGGAGCAAATGGTCACGGAATCCAAGATTATGACCCTACTACAAAGGGTAGGGTCAAAAAATTTCGCACTGTCAAAAAATTTCGCACTGTCAAAAAATTTCGCACGGTCACAAAATTTCGCGCGGTCACAAATTTTCGCACGGTAACAAAATTTCGCACAGTCACAAATTTTCGCACGGTCACAAAATTTGAGTAACCGGCCCTGAGAGGCCCAAAACCAAGCGGCCCATGTGGCGATCGCCACAACGCCACAGTGGCCAGTCCGCCCCTGTAAGTCCCCCCCTAAAATTAGATAGGGGAGGATGGGGCAACTGGTCCGGTTAAGCATATTTCATGATATAAAAGCTTAAAGCTCGTGTAAATATTTATGGAATTGCTATGAAAATATCACCCATGTAACTGTTTACATATAACATATAATCAATGTTAAAAAATATCCAAACAAAAGGCCAATTACCACTAACTAAAAACTTTACTTGGCACGGTCCAGTTACCCCCATCGTTGGGGCAACTGGTCCTATATGTTCCAACGGTTAGATTACACAGAAATCATTGATTGACAACACGGTAACTAAGCAGTATTTTCTTTACAAACCCATTTCCATATTATTTAACGTGTAAAAATGATAGGCCTACAGGTCTCATGAAACCCATGTTTTATACAGTTTTCGTGGTTAACGTGTAAAAAGCAATAGGGGAGGATGGGGCAACTGGACCGGTTAAGCATATATTTCATGATATAAAAGCTTAAAGCTCGTGTAAATATTTATGGAATTGCTATGAAAATATCACCCATGTAACTGTTTACATATAACATATAATCAATGTTAAAAAATAACCAAACAAAAGGCCAATTACCACTAGCTAAAAACTTTACTTGGCACGGTCCAGTTACCCCATCGTTGGGGCAACTGGTCCTATATGTTCCAACGGTTAGAATACACAGAAATCATTGATTGACAACCCGGTAACTAAGCAGTATTTTCTTTACAAACTCATTTCCATATTATTTAACGTGTAAAAATGATACAGGTCTCATGAAACCCATGTTTTATACAGTTTTCGTGGTTAACGTGTAAAAAGCAGTAATACTAATGGTGTACAAAGCAAGCGCAATTTTCGACTGCACGTTTATTATAGATAAAACGGTATGAACCTAGTTAAATGATAACATGGTTGTGATATTCAGACGCCCCATACATTTGTCTATATATACCCCTTTCTTTAATGATTTTATTTACTTCATATAATCATCATTTTAAGTACTTATATATTTAGCCAGCTTTTCATGTTACAGGGGAAGTTAGTCAATATGACAATGATGACCCAACGGTTGATATACACAAAAAGCAGTGGATAAAATACATAAATCATGATATTTCGTCATAGCAAATACCTAGCAAATTACAGACACCATTCAAATTATGATAAAGATGTAATTCATAATACCGAGGTTTTAAACCATTCTAAAGCAATTTCATGTCATATTGTAATCCTTCAATATCAGAAATAGTGGTATTAGACCCGAAATGCCCCAAAATGTCTAAGAACTTGAAAGAATGTGAATGATTTCATATTCTATTCACATTTCAATACCGAGTCATGTTTTATTGACACTAACAACTCATTTTCTCATTTTTATATTGTTCAAAAGAAAGCAGTATGCCCATACAATTACAAAATCCTTCATTTCGGACCACTTGCCCCACGGTCCAGTTGCCCCATATTCCCCTAATACTAATGGTGTACAAAGCAAGCGCAATTTTCGACTGCACGTTTATTAGATAAAACGGTGTGAACCTAGTTAAATGGTTACATGGTTGTGATATTCAGACGCCCCATACATTTGTCTATATATATACCCCTTTCTTTAATGATTTTATTTACTTCATATAATCATCATTTTAAGTACTTATATATTTAGCCAGCTTTTCATGTTACAGGGGAAGTTAGTCAATATGACAATGATGACCCAACGGTTGATATACACAAAAGCAGTGGATAAAATACATAAATCATGATATTTCGTCATAGCAAATACCTTTACAGACGCCATTCAAAATATGATAAAGATGTAATTCATAATACCGAGGTTTTAAACCATTCTAAAGCAATTTCGTGTCATATTGTAATCCTTCAAATAATTATTATATCAGAAATAGTGGTATTAGACCCGAAATGCCCCAAATTGTCTAAAAACTCAATACCGAGTCATGTTTTATTGACACTAACAACTAATTTTCAAAATGAATTTTACAATTTTGATTAAGTTTTTGCAGGCGGTCCAGTTGCCCCACACCCCTTCGGACCACTTACCCCAACAAATGACGTAGCACTTTGTTGAGATGAAACGTTATTAAAACACGCCTATATGACGTAATACATTTTACGCCAAAATGTTTTAAAACATACCACCATTTGTCATAATAATCAATAACTCCAACACATACATTTCAGAAAAAAAGGCAAAATTGCATTTTTGTTTTTAGCCATTACACAGATTTCTGTAGCCAGTGATCACTTTGAATTCGCAAATATTACGGCGTTCGGGTCCTACAAGTAGACGAGTGTCTTTAGATAAGTAAGAAATGGTGTACTTTGTTATTTGCAAATTCATGAACTAATAACTCTACCAAATGAATACCCGTGATAATGATTTAAGTTGAAGCATTCTTTAAATGATAATATTGATCGGAAATCCAAACCACCAATGTCCCAAATTAGCAATATGCGCCATTTTTCGGTCATTTCAACCACAACCTATGGTTTTGATCATATTTCGGAAAGTCCCTAAGCACACTACAATATAGCACCCATCAAATGCAATATGCACCTAGTATCTTAAGTATCTTAAGACGACTGTACTGCATGTATATATTTACTGTTGCATATCTGTCAATCATATAAAGTACATTAAACATGATCTATTCTAAACCCATCTTCATATATCGCCCATACTATCTGTGAATTTTCAATCAGTCACTCAAGGAGTTAGCTTCAAAGATATGGAGAAAAATCACATGTGTAAATACCCTAAAGTTCCAAATGTTTTGGATTGTAGAAGGTAAAGATATATGTCAAGTATCAACAAAAGTCGTATTGTTCAAAAGAAAGCAGTATGCCCATACAATTACAAAATCCTTCATTTCGGACCACTTGCCCCACGGTCCAGTTGCCCCATATTCCCCTAACTGTTGTTTTCATAACTTCAAATACAATTAGACGTTCAGTTGTTATATCTATATGAATTGCGGGATTTTTTCTATTATTTGTTTGAAGAAAAAAATGTCGTAGTGTTTTAAAATATTGCGAGGGAAAACCATCTCATTCATTATGGCTTGGGAACAACATTGTTTATGTTGGAGTACTACACACTATTTAAGGGGTAGTTCAATATCTTTCTCTTGAAGTTGTTGTGGCTCTGAAAAGAGCTTTTATGGATACTAGTAGGATGAGCTGATTGGTAAAGTCAATTTTACGATCATGATCATTTTCTCTTTTTGAAAAATTGAGTGGCTTGAAAAACTACCGATGATATGTATCTCAAACGAAAATCGTTGTGATCTCCACGCCCTCTAACGTATGATGTTTGCCTTTAGTGAATGTCTAGTAGTTGAATCAAGTGTCATTATTGCACTGGGGCTTTCAAGGGGAGCTTCATCCTCTCGAAATGCTTCCTCAAAAGTTTTTAAAACAGCTTTCTGACGTTCTCTCATCATCGCCTGATAGTGTTGGTAGGTTCATTTGTACCTTGCAGTCCGCCGGGATGTCCTCGGACTTTCCACTTTAGCTCTGTTGACAAGACCCCTTTCTTAAATTTGCGTATTGTCAATTTTGTCTTCCAAGCTGACGTGCCGTCGGCTTCTGATTCTGAAAAAGACACGCCTCCGATAATATCTGCTGTTTCAATTTTTATAGCTTGAGTCATCCATTATCAGTGACTCACTAGTGAGAGAGTCTACGACTACAGAGAAGTTAGAAATCAAACCCGGATAATGAAGTAAGACTATTTCACCGTGCTTTCCAGAAAGAGAAAATAACCATACAAGCCAACTTCACAGATATTGTATATTGGGTGATACTGGCACATTTTTCATGTTCCAGTATCGGGCGATACTGGCACATTTTTAATGGTCTAGTATTGGGCGATACTGGTACATTTTTCATGTTCCAGTATTGGGCGATACTGGAACACATTCTACCAGAATCGACCGATACTGGAACAAAATAATGTACCAGTATCGATCGATACTGGTACATTATTTTGTCCCAGTATCGGGCAATACGGTACTGGAACATTCTTAACATGCCAGTATCGAGCGATACTGGAACAAAATAATGTACCAGTATCGAACGATACTGGGTGTTCTAGTATTGGTCGATACTAGTACAGTCTAGTATCTGGGAGCTAAAGTACACTTTTTCCCAAATGTCTTTTTGGGGCGCCCGCTACGGCGGAGCCTCTCTCTAAAGCTATACTTTGACCTTTATGAAAACAGTATCTTACACTGTATACGTCTCACCAGGAAAGGTGACCGCATGTCACAAAGTACAAGTGCGCTAAAAACTTTAGCGCATACAAATCAGAAACGATTTCTTGATCTTTTTGAACATGTTATGAAAATATACATAATTCTATGCAAACAGTAATGAATAGGGACATATTCTAAAAGCTGCTGTATAGACATGGTAAAACTGATTGATAACATGCCGCTGTAGTAATTTGAGAAAGATATTGTTTTTAGAAATTGGTTTAAGAAGCTTGACATGCAAATGAATATAGCCTAATCATTTTAAGGGCTTGTCAATGGTGTGGTGTGTTTTTTTCAAGATGGAAAAAGAACAGAAAAGCCCGACTGACCGAACCAACCAACAGTTGGGTATTTTTTTCGGCGTCTAATCTTCGGTTGTAAAATGAATTCATATTACAATTAAATAAGGACATTTTATGATTGGAAGTGATGTAAACCCCGGGGAAATATTTGGTAATTGTGAGAAGACCATAATATAAGCTAAATACGAAATCAAGTTGAACACTGAAACTAGATTATAATTTTATAGACCCGACGTGTGACAAAATTGAACACTGAAAATCTTGATTTTCCCCAAATAGACCTACTTTGAGGCTCATCTGGCTCAGATATGTAGCCATGTTAAATACAACAACAATCAAGAGTCTATCTATATTTGCTTATGAATGTATATAATAAAAAACTGTACTTCTACATGTATTGCTTTGCTTTCCTTCTACGTGTCGAGGCTATACCATAAATTGCTATGTAGGCCTACTCCTACTTGTTTAATTCGTATACCAAATCTCTTTCCACACTGAGTCAAACACCCTTCCAGTTCTTAATCTGACTGCTCATCTGCTATAAAAAACACAGCCATATTATTATATATAGGCCTACCCCCGGTATCCCTTACCTTCAAGGCCATACTGTTATCATTCGTTTAACAGGTGGTTTGTATTTCTACTGACAACATATTTTAAGACCGTAAAGGATATCCAAGGCATAATCAAAATTAAAAACACCTCTGAAACGATATTCATGAATAGGTTTATGTCAAACCACCTCAGGCGTTGGTTGGTGGTCGGAGAGGTAAACTCGAACAATAAATATTGGATATCCTACATTGTTAAACAGTAAATATTGGATGTCCTATATGGCCATGTGTTTTGAACTCACCACCCAAAAAGGGTGGTGGCGTTGCATTTTTGTTGACAAATCATCCATCTCTCTCTATTAACTCAACAACTAAATGTGGTACAGCTATGGTTGAGGTGTCATGTGAAAGCCTATTTATCTAGCTACATTGTCTTAATAAATCAGGTATTTCTATAAATGTTTGGCTGAGATATGATTGATTATGTTGTGAAAGTCAGGGGTGGTGGCGGTGGCGGCGGCGGCGGTGGCGGCGGCGCTGTGTGCAATCTCTATGGGGAATATAGAAAATGTTTCCAATTCTACGTTCAATTTACTATAACTCCTCATCCCTGTATGGTACAAACATAATTTTGCTCTCATTTTATAGATTATTTTATATTCTATAAGATTCTGTTTCAACAAATGTGACAACTATTGTGCAACAATTGTAATCATGAATCGATTGCGTTGTCCTTGGCTTTTTCCCTATTCGCTACACAGTGAACTTGCCCTAATTCATCGGTTTTACATACATGACTATAACAAAAGAAATATTTAACCGATGATAGCAAAATTATACATTTTTGGAAAGCTCTCAAATAGGGGAATCCAAAAATACCGTTTAAATTAGGATAGGGTGCATACCAAAAAAAAGATACTTGTAAACTCTAATAAATATGAAATTTAAACGTTTGTGCTCATTTACTTCTCGATATAGTATATTTTAACATGTTTACCATTAACAACTATTATGTTCTGGTGGGTAATTGCATGAGGAACTTAAATATGCACAGTAAAATTATGATTGGGATAGGTATAAAATTATTATTGAGCTTAAATCAAAATATGAAAAAAATCGATATTTTTGAACATTCTTAATCACAACATGTTACCATTAGGTCTTATTTAAATTCTAATAGCATATTTGGATTCCTTGTGAGATTACCGTTCAGAAAATATATACTTTTTATGAGGTAGAACAAATAGTTATTGCGATATGCTAATTCGAATCTCAGATGTTGTAAAATGTAAAAATCTGGACATGCAACGGTAAGGGTGGCGAGTTCAAGACACACGGCCATATACATTCTTAAACTATTTTGTCAGCTATAACGGAATAAAGCTAATCTACGAGGGTCATTCAATAAGTTCTACCTCCTACCTCATAACTTTACTATTATACAAGCCAGTCGTATGACATATTCCACAATTGAAGCCTAGAATCTCAGCTATACACAATCATAGTAGATTGGTCTAAATACGCATTGTACTTCTCTAGATATAATGCAGTAAAAACCAAACTTCCATTTAGTGCGACGGAAAAGGGTAAAAAACAGCTGCTATTCGACTTTGGCCAATTCTAAGAGACAAAATGTACCTATCGGTCAATTTCAATCGTTATAAGTTATCTCTTGAACAGAATTTAAACAATTATTATTATTATTATACAAGGCATTTATATAGCGCTCTTACACAATGAGGTACCACAGCGCTTACAATACAAGTGACTGATTTCTTGGCGGAAAATGCCCTATAACTAGCCAGAAAAAAACCAGGACAGTCATCAAATTTAACCCTACCCTAGAGAACCGCTACAAGAATCATATTTGCTTTTTATAGGAACTAAGAGATCTTCATTATATAAGAATAAATTAATATATTTCAAGTCTCTCGAAGATATATTTTTCTATCACTGACTACCTGATTAACTATTCTAAATGTTGCATATAAGGAAAACTGATAAAGCAACTATTATGTTAACATTAACATTCGAGGCATCACTGTTGCTTGGCTTGTAACAACGAACATTTGACTGAATATCAGTATTCCAGTAGCTAAAGGCGTGTCAATACATATTCGAGTGTATAACTATTTGCAAGCTACAAAGGTTAATATTGCTTACAATCTGATTTATAAATGATTGTATAGCAATATATTCAGAAATCATTAATTGTTTTCTATTTTCAGTATTTAAATCGGGCGGTTATACCTGATCATACAATACGGAGAGAAAACGAAAAAACATGTATTTATCTTTGGGGTAATTTTCCGTGTCCGTTGTCCAAAATCTCTCTTTGGATTTGATTGCATCATGACAAAAGTGAAATAGGTATCAATTAGCATTTACTTTAAATGTGTAGCTACGATTCAGAGCTATAATCATGACAAATGTCATGAGGCTGACATTCATATTAGCGATGTTATGAGTGAGGAGGTAGAACTTATTGAATGACCCTCGTATATAGAGATCACATCCTCCCCTAATTTGATAGGACTCTGATATCAGAAGTTTCAGCACCGGCAACCAAAGTTGGTCCCGAAATTCGGTCCCACAATGCAATGAGCGTACCATACAAGAAAGCTGATGAATCAACCTTTAGCCTTTAGCAATTGCAAATTGTGGAATTGTAATGCAAAATGCTGTTTACATTGTGGGATTGGGTTTCGGTACATCTTAGCTTCCGGTTGCAGTTTGCCCTATCATCAAAATATTGTCAGGTGATATATAGAAGGATTGGACGCCAGGTCTCTTCACCAATGAAAGCAGGTTCTCAGTTTCAACCAATTACAGACGTGTTATTCGGCAGATATGCAGATATATACATCATCATCATCGGTCTTCCTTGGACGGAATAGTGGAAGCAGCTGACACATATTGGTACCATGTAAGGGAGCAAATCAAAACTCGACCGCGATTGTTTAGAACAATAGAAACCGGCTGCAACCTCACGGAACTGCACGGAACCGGCGGTTGCCGGGCGGTCGAGTTTTGATGTGCTCCCTAAGATGGGGCCCTCACATGTATCCGTGTGAGCTGAGCGGCCCATTACCGTGTGAAAAATGGGTGCGGACGGCGGCACACACGGTGGGCCGTTTCCCGTCGTTGAACACGTTCAGGGGACTTTGCCAGCCACCGGAGTTGTGAACATGCTCAAAACTCCTGGCGGGTGAGTAAAAGCGTAGAACGGTATGGACCGACGGGAAACTGCCCACCGTGTGACATCACCGTGTGCCACCGTCTGCACCAATTTGTCACACGGTAATGGGCCGGCCAGCTCACACGGATACATGTGAGTACAATGTATTTTACAGAGATTCCCGTAATGTGAGCGAAGCGGCGAGCTTGAGCGCTCAGCTTATACAGGGCAGTTTGATGACGTTATCAAGGCGGTTCGGTACGTCGGTACCCAAGCGTTTTGGCCGGTGAGGACCTGGTGAGGAGGTGGTATGAGCCCGGTTCCAGGCCGATAAGGACCCGGTATAGAACAGTATGAACCCGGTGACAAAAAAATCAATGCGGCTGTTGACATGTTTTGCTGATTGTTCACCGTGTTGGACTCTGTTGTTTTTCTATAAGACGGTAAGGGGCCCCCCCATCTCACACGGATACATGTGAGGGCCCCATTACTTTATTCATCATAAGCTGTGAGATATCACTTAGGTCAAGACCCGTGTCCTTTTCAATGCTGTCAGGATATGTAGTATTTTTCCTGCCACGGTTAGAATGACCATATTAGCAGTGGCGTAACTAGACTTTTTCATTTTTTGGGGGGGGGGGGGCAGGAAGGGGCAGTGACTTGAAATGGGGGGGCTCCTAAGACAATCCAAGACTTTTGGAGTAAAGAGATGCGCGCGCAGCGCGCGAAATTTGTTGACTTTACAGCTCTTTTTGCACAATTGAGCTACATTTTGGCTCTAAACAAGCTTATACCAAAGAATATTTCATTTTGGGAAGACATATGCGCGCATAGCGCGCGAAAAATTTCATATGTTTACTTTTGACCATCATAATTCCATGATTCCTTTCGTCAAATGAACCGACAGTGCCAATCTCAACCGACACGACGTCATTATTGGGGGGATTTGGTGTGTACTTTTTTTGTAAATTTTATTTACAGCCGTACTTGATTTCATTGGGGGGGGGCAAGGGTTCCAAGTCGCCCCTGTCCGTTGCGGGTAGCCTATATGTTTGGACGGTCGTACGCACCTTATTGTGGTAGCCATGGGGCAATAACTGGTGCGAGGTACCGAGATGAGAATGACGGATACTTGACCATGTGAGGCTATTTGCCGGTGCAGTAGGGGAAATATCATTCTAGTGCAAGATATCGCTCGTCCACATTGCATGTGTAGCCATCGACTTACTCGATGATGCCGGAGTCCATCAAACCATGCCCTGGACGGAGGGTCTCCAGAACTTAACCCTATCATCATGATAATGCCTATAGAAAATGCATGGGATATGGTCAAAAGATTGCAGGACAGCATGCTCCAGATACTGTACATGCCGCTAGAAGATGCTTTAGTTGAAGACTACATGTAGTGAAGGAACAATCCTCAGGACTCTCTAAGACAGCTAGCTGATCATAAGCATGCCTCGACGCTGTCAGGAGTATAATAGTTTATAATATACAAGCACGTGGAGGTCATACCAGTTACTAGACGCCACTTTGTGTGACTCTTTCTGACAATATTGTGGCGGAAAAGGGTATCCTCCGCAACTGGGACGACTTCACTCTTTTCTCTGTGGTAGCGAACGTCTAGGCAACTGCAACTGATGATGGCGATGGGCATGAGGTGTTATTCCTCACTATCTGACAATGATCTTTAATGGGATTCTGGGCTGATCCGGTAGTATGGATTTTGGCAGGAGAATTGACGGAATGTATGGAAGCAAGAGAGCACTTTCTAGCACGAAGTGACTTATCATTATTACACCGGCTCGATCTGGCACGAGGTACCTTGAGTGGTAGCTTGGCCCTACTGGCCATGATCAACAGGCAGCGCTCGTTTTTATACACCAACCCCACTTGACTTTACTGTCGGTCACATGACCTCGCACTGAGCTGACGGGATCGAGCCATACAGTCCATACCGCAACCGCACTTAATTGAAAGAAGCCCTCTATAGTCCACATTGATTTCCGCTACGAGTGCGTTTGCGGTATGGACTGAAGTCACTACGTGCTAGTGAGTCCTCTCTTGCTTCCACACATTCCGTCGCTTCTCCTACATCATGTACATCCATACTACCGGATCAGCATACAATATTGTTGAGAACTTAAATACGATTGTCCGTTCATAGTCAAATAGTGAGGAATAACACCTCGCACATCCTTAGTTGCAGCTGTCTTGACGCTCGCTACGACAGACAGAAGAACGAAGTCGTCGCAGTTGCGGAGGACACCTTTTTCGCCACATTTGGTGGCAGCGGTGGGTTTTTCTAAATCGCGATTTTGTTGTTGTTGTATCTGACAGGAGACGTATGACTCGTAGCAGGACAATAACATAACAGCGCTTGATATAGCCAATGATTTGTGCTCATATGATCTCGCACGTAGTGTGCTCAATAAACATGATAAACTATTTTGTCAACAAGACTTGGGGAGCGGCGGATTGTGGAAGTGAAATGCAGTGGAGCTGGAATTGGAGCGCCTGTGATCCGGATTCACCAGAGGACATTGGGGTGTGACACGTACACTAATCCGGAATTGTTGAACTGTGTACAATTGAGCGGACGGTGAGCAGGATCTCGTGGAATAATGCCGGAGCAGCTTGAGTGAGCTAATTGTAGTTTTGTGTAGGAGAATACTCGATCATGTGTACGAGGAGTAGCAGATTGACGGTGTGGTGCGCTAGTAGTAGCTGGGCGTGTGCTGCGCTAGCTGGGTGTGTGATGCGCTAGCTCGTGCCAGTGCTAGGATTATACGTAACGACACGGAGGATCATTTTTCAGTCTCCGGCCGAACCCAGATCGAGTTGACCTGCTCCCGATTCATATTGATCAATAAAAAAACATGAGTCTGTTGAGTGATATGTCATCGTATGGCCAGTACAGGGATGCCGGGAGCACTTAAGGATCATTGTAGTTCTGTTGTGTCACATTTGGGTTGAAGATGGATACCGTGGATGCGGATGGGGTCGACCTGCTCCCAGGTCATTTTTATCGTTGCATGAGTCCGATGGGTGCAACGTCATTGTGTAGACTGTGGACGTTGACGAGTTGTAACTGCTTCGACGAATCGTGACGATCCGATGAGCATGGATCAGTCATGCCAGATATATATAAATAAAATCCGACATCAATCCATTCCGGCATCGGACAACCAGTCCGACAGAATCATTCATCCAATCCGGCATCGGACACCAATCCGACGGACGCGTTCTCATCAATCCAATCCGACCAATCCGTCAGATTCATCAATCCAATCCGGCATCAGACAAACGGTCCGGGAGTCATAAAACTAAACTGACCAATCCGTCAGAATCCGTACACCAATACTGATAGCGGACGTATTGCATTATAACTAGAACATGAACGATGGGCTGTCAGTTTAGATGAGGGATGGGGAAACAGATTGGACACATCCGGAGAGATATAAAATTTATGTGACTCTGGTGGTACAATTTCATGAGTTTATCCTTGAAGACAATGGTATTGGTGTTCGTGTGTAAGCTGCTGAATCAGGGATGGGGTGAACCAAACATAAAAATATGTAAAACGACTATTCAATATGTTGCTCAGTTATTAAATCATTTTTGATCAGACATTTTTTATAAATTATGATTTGTGTGAGGTACAAGTCTTTAACTATAACTCTGGAAACTGTTGGATAGTTGGCGAGCATAACTCCTCCTGGTCCAAATTATCATAATGATTTGTAACGATTGTGGGGGTGGTACACTACGAGAAATGCGAGTTAAATATGTCTGGGGTGTTGAGCTTATAATTTTGTGATCCGTCAAGGAGCTCCGGATTTGATGTGTGTCCGAATGGTCCGAAGTAATAAGGGGAAAGAAAGTATTTTTGGATTAAGGTTAGTTGTAAAAGGGGAAAAAGACGATACATGTCATTTGTAATTGATGTTCGTTGTAATATAGTGAAGATAGTTGTAGATGCATTTGATAAACACTAGGGGATGTCATTTATTACGGAGCACGGGAGGGGGGATCCGTCGGTGCTATGTAAGTACAGTTGTACACGAATGGGGATCGTTTGTATATGACCATGGTCATGATACGTGATTGTATAAGTCTTCCTGAGCTCTTGCATGCCACTGGCCGGATCTTTCTTTCATGTGATGGCTCTAGCCGGAATAAATGACTGATCCATGAATCATCTAATGGTTCGTGATTTGATCAGATGAAAAATTAGTCACCGCATACATTTCCGCCCTGGCCTGTTATTGTTACCGATCCGGGTCGTATCGGTTTAAGGAGGGGGCAGTATACTTAATTGAAAGAAGCATTCTAACAGTCCACACTGATTTCTGGTACAATATTTACACTGAAAAGGTTGTATCTTTGGGTTGTATACAAATGCGATTGCTAGACTACCGTTTGTGTAAACATCTGCACAATATTCACACTCATGAGGTTCTTTCTTGTGTGACGCCCTATGTGCAGTCAAGTGTAGCCTTTCATCAAGGCTTTGTGGCGGTAAAACAGTGTGAGCGCCCTCTTCGCTCGGCCCTCGCAACGACTCGCTCCTCGCTGCGCTCGGCACTCGAGAGGCGTCTTTGGCAAAGACTAAGTCAAGTGACACTTGACTTAAAGCATTTCTGATAATATTTGCACTCAAACATCTTTCCCTCGTATCACACTATAGTCAAGGTGTTGACCGGGGGGGGGGGGGGGGGGGGTTGACTATCTGTGATTTGAGTGGGTTATCAGGTGAATCTTTCAGTGTAAAGCATTTCTAACAATACAGGGTGTCCCAACAAACCGTGCACGTGTTTTCTCAACTTATTGACAACTTCTTGAAGAAAAAAACCCGCTTGGCTTTCAGATGCCGTTTATTTTATTTTATTTGGTGCCACTTTACAGTTTAAAATGAATATAAAGGTTCACTCCGGAGATACAAATCTTCCACTGTTCGAGAGGTCTTAGCAAATGTTATGCAACCAATACTTTTGTATATTGTCATTGAATAGGTTTAAATAATAGAATAAGGTCTGTGTAGCTAACAGAACTGATTTAAAATACATAATCAGACGAATGTTCCCCTCTCCCAATGTCTCAAAACGGATTGATGTCCATTGGAAGAACAAGTGCGTATCGGTTTGACACTTTTGTAAGCATTATTTTTCTGTAAAAGTAGCACAATCAATTGTAGGTAGCTTTAGTTAATTGGTCATATCTCAGGATTGACAAACCAAATCAGATGAAACAAAAGGCGTCTGAAAGCCGAGTGTTTAGTCTTTCAAGATGTATGAAAATGTTACACTAAGTTTTAAAACTTCATGGTCAATAAGTTGGGTAAACACGTGCACGGTTATTTTTGGGACATCCTGTCATGTGAATTCGATTATAGGAATGTACATTACAAAGTACGGGACTTTTCATTGTACAGGGTTTTCGACAATGTTTACGTTTTTTTCTTTCAGGTGAACAATGCGATTGTGTCTTGTTAGGTTTGCATTCCATGTAAAGCACTTCTGACAATATTCCTTTTTATGTATACGAATGTGTTTTTGCAGGCGACTTTTCACTGTAAAGCGTTTCTGACAAAATTCACATTGATACGGTTTTTCCTTTGAATGTACACGAATGTGTTCTGTCAGGTTACTCTTCCTTGACAAACATTTCTGACAATATTCGCATTGATACGGTTTTTCCTTTGTATGAATACGAATGTGTATTGTCAATTGACTCTTCCATGTAAAACATTTCTGACAATATTTACATTGATACGGTCCTTCCTTCGTATGAATACGAATGTGTCCTGTCAATTGACTCTTCGATGTAAAACATTTGTGACAATATTCACATTGATACGGTTTTTCCTTTGTATGAATACGAATGTGTGTTGTCAGGTGACTCGTCTGTGTAAAACACTTCTGACAGTATTCACATTTATACGGTTTTTCCTTTGTATGAATACGATTGTGTGTTGTCAAGTAACTCTTCGATGTAAAACATTTCTGACAATATTCACATTTAAATAGTTTTTCCTTTATATGTACACGAATGTGTGCTGTCCGGTGAATCTTCTGCGTAAACCGTTTTTGACAATATTCACACTGATACGGTCGTTCATTCGAATGGGTACGTATTATGTGTCTTGTCAGGTTACTCTTCAATGCAAAGCACTGTTTACAATATTCACATTCATGAGGTCGTTCCTTTGCGTGAGTACGAATATGTTTTGTCAGGTTACCTTTCATTTCAAAACACTTTGCACAATATTCACAACTGTACGGTTTTTCCTTTTTGTGATTTTGAAGGTGTCTCGTCAAGTCACTCTTAACTCTAAAGCATATCTCACAATAATCACAATGATACACACAGTCAGCATCTGTCCGGTTGAGTCCTCGTGGATTCTTATTCCGTTTGTTATTAGTATTACGATGTCTTTCAACATGTCGTCTTAGTCTATCTATTGAGTGGAAATATCTCTTACAATACAAGCAAGTAAAAGGCTGACATCGATTCATCCTGCTCGCAATCGCAATATTCTAAGGATACTGAGGAAGATATAATTACTGAATTAGCCGGGGATCAGCTAACAAATATTGAGTACCTTCTGACCAGACCTGGTATAATTCTTGATTTTCTGTATCGCGATCGTGCTATATTGAGTGTTGCTTGCTCGAAAGGAATCTTTTGAACCTGTGAATGATACAAATTGTGCAAAATCACGTTCAAACATGGGTGTCCATGATTTATCTGGAGTGAGTGTGGGGTGGGGTAGGAGCGGAGGGGAGGGGGTGCAGGATCCATGCATGCCATGCCATGACACCCCTTGTGCCCGATTATGTGTTCCTTATTAGGCCTATAGTAAAACATGATCGCATGAATTTTGTTAGTAAAATACTAAGTAGTACTATTTAAAAATCATTCTCTCGTTTCTAAAGACTATCACTATGGTTATCAGGTCGAGTCGAGGTAGTCGAGTCGAGGTGTGGTAGGGCCTACTAGAAAATCGTTTTCGGTCGGTCGAGCGGTAAAATTGAGCAGTTTGATCACAGGAAACTCATCATGATAATATAAACAGAGTCATTCCAGTGGCGTAACAGCCGGGGGGGGGGGGGGGGGGGGGGGGCACAGTGCCCCACCTGAAGGTGCTCAGCAGGAAATTTAAACCTACCCACCAGGAAAAATGGGGGAAAGGGAAAAGAGGAAAAGAAGGGGCAAAGGGAAATAAAAGAGAAAGAGAAAGTGAAAAGGGAGGAAAAAGACAAAGGAAAAGGAGAAAAAAAGGGGAAAGAAAGAAAAGTAGAAAGGGAAAGAAAGAAAGAATGACAATTTCGCAGTACAAAAAGCACAACAGTCAACAAATTGTGCCAACTTTTTGACCCTACCCCCCGAAAAATTTTCCGGGACGGAATTATTCTAACCAGGATTTTTTTTGGCTGTGCCCCCCCCTGACAACCAACCTCTGTTACGCCCCTGAGTCATTCACAGCTTAATGTCCTTAATGGCTATATCATAAAAAGCGTGTTTATCGACGAAATGGTACACTCTCGAAAATGCGGCGAATAATAAGCTTACTTTAAGGTCACTGCGTCCTCTACCTCGGATTCAAAAAGCTCTAAAAGCTAATTCAGTGGACACATTTCGATTGAATCTTTCATAAAGTTTGATGTTGCTTTCTACTTGCCTTCAATAATTATTAATGACTTCTTAATTTGGATTCTAAACGAATCATTTCCTGTTTACGTCCCTGGGGAACTCTTCGGACTAGTGGGAGGAGTATTTTGTTTATGTTGGTCGCTGGTGGCGTTTGCGATTTTCTCAGCTGCTCCAGACGACGGTGGCCACGCGAAACGAAACCTAAATTTTGAATTCATATTGGAATATTAACACGTACCGCGAATGTTAATCTTATCATTTTGAAAAATTCATCAAAGGTTAGAAGATTTTTTTTCTAATGCAAAACCGTTAGAGTTGGCTAACCAACTCCTTTGTAAATGCTATGTTTTAAATCATTTCATCGTTAACCTAGTGTACTATGCATACCTTGTATATTATTTTCTAATTCGCTAGCTCAACCGCAAATAAGAATTTCCCTATTCCGCTATTCGTCCTCTTAGACGACGGGCACATAGCAGACATGGATAGACAACAAAATATTATTCCAAACTTACCCACTCTCCTCCCGACCTTCATTCCCTTCACCTTTTCTCTGTATCTCTCCTGGATCAAAATCCTGCGCTAACTATTCTTTATTGCCAAGGGAATCTTCTCAGTTCTATAAGTCTCTTCTGCATCTCTCTGCAAATGGATTCTCCTCATCCTTCCAACTATATAGGTTATCAGACTCCGTCTTGTGTAGCATCATCCTATGCTAGACGTCTTGTCTTCTCTGAAACGACATGGCTAGTAGGCCTATAAAATAATTAGTTCCATGTAAAGTTACTCAAACATTTTTCTAAAACATTCCTCTCATTAATCAACATACCTCCTCTTCCTAAGTGAACAGGTCCGGATTATACCGATAAAGCATGTACGTGCAGTGCCGTGTCCAAAGCCATCAGTGAAGGCGTCACGCCCTGTTCACCTTCCTTCATACTTCCCGCTGACCTCTTCATTAACATAACAGCGGCGTTCTCAGAGTACTCCTGCTATCGATAGGAAATTCAATTTTCACTGTCACACAATCGAACAACACCCTCTGATACATCCCATCCGAGAACCGACCAAATACAAAGTCTACTGGCATTGGATTTACCAAAGAACTGTGCTTTAAGCACACTAGGGATTACTATAGGGACGATGCTTTTCGTGCGTCACGACTCACGATAGTGTCACACCCCTTCATAACGCGCTAATATTGAATTTGCTCTCTGTATCTAGAAACACGTGAAGGTGATATTTCTGTGGCTGTGTAAGAGTTTCTAGTTATCGTAAAAAATGATCAAATTATTTGTCTCTGTTTGGACGTAAAAAGGTTTTTTATTACACGATATTGAAAGATAGGAAATAGCATGGAAATAGTCACATATGCGGAAATGTAGCTATAGGCTATCTCTGAGGAAAATATTTTGGGCGAGGACCAATGTCAAAGATTACTCCTAAAGTGTGATTTTAGACCGGAACGGCGGCTATACAGTGCCAGAAAATCGAAATTTTGAATTTATCAAAGTGAGCAAGATTCTTCTCTCTGCGAAGACGGTATATAAATATTCATATACTTCGTATTTATCGTGTCTGCCATTGGTCAATTGTGAACCCCACGCGATCAAATTGCTCATTACGTATGCATCCAATTTTTGGATGGAGCACAGTGTAACAGTATACGGAGGTCGAAAGGTCAAATCCAATGCAGTAGACCGTGTATTGGTCGGTTCTCGGATGTGAGCGGTTTTCGCAAGGCGAAGTATCAGAGGGTGTTGTTCGATTGTGTGACAGTGAAATACACGGTTTTATAGATGGTGTGACCGGTGACGTCATGTATTTACAAATGGGACACCCTCTGTTGATTCCCTCCAGGCAGAATATACAGTAAAGTTAATGAAGACAACATGAAATTTCTTTCTAATGAATTGTAAAACTCTTTTTTTTTCTTTTCTTTTTTGTGAAATGCGATAGCTTATAGCATTCCTAAGCAAGTTTAAAGACAGTTTTGATAACAATTTGCTGTGACACCACAATCTAGTTAGAAAACCTGATCTGGCCTATGTAAACTATAGGAACTCTTGCCCGGTGTGTTTTGTCTCAAATCAACAGAGGGCGTCCTAAATGTAAACAACGGTCACCTCATCTATATACGAAGCAGACTATCGTTAACTGGGCGATGACTGTTAAAATATTTCAAACTGGTGTACTCCGTTGCCATTAATTGGGTCGTCCGAGACGCGTGGCCACCGTCGTCTGCTGCTCCAGATACAGGTGGTTCTGGTACAGGAAATAATCGATTCTTGATTTTTTCGCACGGCCACAAAATTTGAGTAACCGGCCCTGAGAGACCCAAAACCAAGCGGCCCATGTGGCGATCGCCACAACGCCACAATTGAAAATGGGTAAAATCTGAGTCAAATTTAAAGGATTTGAAGGATATTAAAGCTGGTCGCCATGGCATCAGCATACCATTGACTTTTGAAATGTGTTGTAATGTAAGGTACATCTATATACCAACATTATAACATGGTTTATCAATTCATAATGAGTCAAAATATTTTTTTAATGATGATAACATGTCATTTTTGTGCCAATTTTGCGAAAATATGACAAAAATGGTATATTTTGGCCAACTTGTAATTTTCAAAAGGTCACAGTTCAAAAACCATTGATCTACGATCGAAGTTGTGATTGACTTTTTTGTTTAAAACACTTATTTCAACAATATAACATACTTTTTATAGTCAATAGCTCATTTTTTAGTTTTTTTACCATGTTAAATTTAGTTTTTGACTTCCCATTGAAACACATGTGACCTTTGACCCTAAATCGAGGTCTAGGGTCATAACGTGCAACCTACGAACGTGGGATAAGGTAAAATATTGATCAGGCATATACACTGAAAACATAACTTCGTCAAAAGTCCAGATCAATTCGTCAATCGAGTTAAAAAAATTAGTCTTGCAATATAACTGTGAAAAGACAAACCATGAGAGTAACATGACAAATTAAAAGAGTGCTAGTACGAAGTTGCTTTGTGCGTTGACAAATACAAATTTGGGTATGACAAATTTAATTGAGTGACAAATCCTAAACCCGTCACTTGACGAATTTGGGAATAAGTAAATCTGGGAATGACGATTTAATTTAACCATGAGGAAGGAAATGACAAAGTTACAGCGGAATTACAAATCAATTCGGAGACGAAAAATAAATGACAAATATTCGCTGCGAATGACAAATATAGCTTCTGATTTCGGTTACGTGAAACCCGTTTTTGAAGCGTCTTCGAATCGGCGCCATTTGCAATTCATGGCGTACGTGAGTGTGCAGCGGGTCACGAGAGCTGTGTATCTAGATCGAAAAACAGAAAAGGTAATAAACTAATATACTTTAAAATATAAATTAAATGATTTGATTTGATTGTAGTGTATGATTTTAGGATTTAAGTATTATGAAATTCTATAATAGTGATCGTATTTTGTTACCAAATATCCCGGACTTAATAGTCTGATTTGAAAGCATGCATGACGTTCATGGTTATGGCTATTGCGAATGGCATTGCATGGTATGCTTGTCGTGTCGTGAAGGCCTGCGATCTGCATGGTGTATTTCCCTTTTTTTGTTTACACTTTTTGGTGACAAAATACGATCACTATTATAGAATTTCATAATACTTAAATCCTAAAATCATACACTACAATCAAATTAATCAATTAATTTATATTTTTAAAGTATATTAGTTTATTACCATGACTAATTTTTGTTATACATGACTAATTTTCCAAGGAGCAGTGACTAATTAAATATTATCAATGACGAATAAAAAAATGGCAATGACTAAATAAAAATGAACAATGACAAATGTTTGATTTAATTTGTCAAATTAAACCACTTGCATGACAAATTAAAAATTTGTAATTTGACAAACTTTTCATGTGAATGACAAATATTTAATTTGTTAAATTAAACCACCTGAATGACTAATTTATATTTGTCAATTGACAAAGTAATGTTTTCAGTGTATTAGCTTCATTTTAAGCCACATTTCATCTGTGCCCTACATGGAGAGTGCTAGATTTGTTTTCTGAAGGAATAAAACATGCACGGCCTATCGTCTAACATAAGCAATCTAAATATACACATTTCAACTCATCATACAGGGTGACCTTGAAAATATACAGGGTGGACAAAATAAATTCTGGATAAAAAGTGGGTTACTTAATGCATTGCTTATTACTAACTTACAGTAATAAACTGAAAGTAAACAATATATATATTTGGTTAGAGGATGGGTGAAGCCTACTGACTTTGGAGAGAGAAAAATCACAGTTGCTTGTTAATCTCAGAATACAGGGTGTTCCAAATTATGTTAATTTTTTTTTACAATTCAATCTATTTTGAACTACAACATTTTAGCCTTAACCCTAACTGAAAAAGTAAGTCCATATTTGGATTCCTCATCAAACTTCCTTTCAGAAAATGTTTACATTGACTATGATAGGATAAGTAATTAAAACATTACAGCAATTTTTAGATTTTGAAGACATCCGCATTACTTACTACAGTGTTCAATATGAAAACGGGTAGTTTCGTAAGTAAAAGTTCATATTTTATAGACTAAACCGATCATAAAGAGTTCAAAAGGATTAAAAACAATTAGCAGAATTGTTTAGCTGTAAATTAAGACCAAAACCAAGTTTGTAGCCCCTGTAGTAAGTAATAGTAAATTACCCCCCCCCCCCCCCCCCTCCGCATCCCCCCTCCTCGACTGTTCGCACTTCAATCAACCATAACTTTGTTAACTGAGAAGCTATGTTGTTCATATTTACAGGTTTGTTAGTGGTATTAATTAGCTTTTAAATGAGACCAGAAACATGACTATAGCATTTTGTTTTGCTGATATGATGAATTAAACAGATCACAATTTGAAAATACGTAACAACACCACCATTTTTGGGTGGCGAGTTCAAAACGCATGGCCATAAAGAACTTTAAACGGTTGTATAAAGAACCTTGAAAATTTAGGTAGGTCTAGGGACTTTCTTCACGGGCTCATCACAAAGTTTAAAAGAGTGAAATACAGTGTTAACAACATTAATCTTTTTTTGGTTTTGCATAATTATTTTCTGGCTATAGAAACTTTTTCCAAGAACCTTAAAAGGTTCTTTACTAGGGTTGCAAAAAAGGAACTATCATCGCTATTTATTGAAAAACACCTATGCAAATATGGTTTGCGTTATGTATCACGCGTACTGCAGGGGATACTGTCGAACGTAAAATGCTGGTTGCGGCTCTAACAGCATTTTTGAATCGACGTTTTGTTGTACAAAGATGGCTAATTTTTCTTAATCCTTTTAGGTGTAAGTTCATAAATGTAATACAATTGTAAAAATATACAAACCCAGTTTTTATCATATATTTTTGTAATTGAAGGCGCTGCCTCCACCACATCTCTTAATGCCCCTTTCACAAAGTTAGTTGAATGTGTGTTCTTAATCACAATGTTGTCGAGTATCATCGAAACTTATATATTTTTGTAATTGAGGGCGCTGCCTCCACCACATCTCTTAATGCCCCTTTAACTTCACAAAGTTAGTTGAATGTGTGTTCTTAATCACAAGGCTGTCGAGTATCATCGTAACTTATACATTTTTTAAATTTATTTTCAAATCGAACCCCGAAAAAAGGCTGCTGTGACGCGGGTAGCGCTACGCGCGAAACCCCATTTTTAGGTTGTCCGTATGAGGGAGCACTGTACCAAATCAATGCGCAATTCGTGTAATCCTATAATAGTTCCGGAAAAGCACGAAGACTAGGCTTGTAAATGTGAGGTTTTCGGGCAATTTGTTTCTCCGGGGATGGTATGTTTGTATTTAAATGAACGAATAGGACCTACCCGTTGCACCTACAATGATAAAATACGATATTTTTAATTTATCGACCTAAATAGTGCCCAGGGCGTAAGCACCTGCCTAAATGGTGAACAGGCATGCCAGAAAACGTGAAAAAGTGAGGGCGCTATGTGCAGGTCCGTAGCGGAAAATTTAGCTTAATAACCCCTCATGAAACAAGGCTTAAATTAAAGTTGAGATGTTACTGAAAATGGTCATAGGTGACAAGTATGCCATAAATGTAACCGGAGGGTAGAAAAGGTGTCTTGAAATATGGCACTTTTACACGTATTTCAATGAGAGAGATATTTGGTGTGGTGCTCCCATGAGAGAGACCTTGTGGTGGTGCAGTCAATCTGTGTCTGTCAACAATTTGGTATACACTTTTTGTTTTGTCCATTTCTTTTCCATACAATACAATGACCAATTGCAACCCAACTTGGGTCATAGATGCAACATGGAAACCTTCATATGTTAATGAGGTCAAAGATCACATACCAAGGTCAAAGGTCATTTGAGGTCAAGATGTAAAATTGGCTGCATATGTAAAATTGATTACATTTAACAGGTGAAGTACAATTGCAACCAAACTCCAGGATGTTTACTTATAATGTCTTTAACAAGGGGGATATACTATGACCTCTTCTAGTTGCCTGATGCCGGTGGTTTGAGAGCCACTTTTTTTTTAATCTACCCATTTAAACGGACGACATATTTGGGACCGCTGTCCCTGGTCCCTATTTTAAAAGCAATGTGTGCGGGCAGGTGAGACAAAGTATTACATTTCGTTTGGCCTGACACTTAATATTGTTTCAAGCTGTTTAAAGTTTAATTCAAGTTCTACATCATTCCGCCCCATCCACCAACCAACCCGCCCGCACGACCGTCCGCCTGCCCGCCCGCCACCGCTTGACCCTAACCTCCTACCCACATTTTCCAAGGGATTTTTTTTCAACGACAAAAACGCGGACAAAAGAGTGGCGCCGCCAATTGGGCTTGGACCCACCGAGAGGCGAACGCTCTACCAGTGCACCACGGGGTCAACCATACTTGGCCGAGTATATTCGGCCAATTATGTAGTGTGGGGCCACTATTTCATCGAAAAAGTGCCACGCCAGCTGGCACAGACAGACTTTACCGTGGCCATTTGTGGCACTGGGGTGATAGGGTTAAAAAACCATACATAGAAACATTTGAAAAAAGAAAAAACAATAAGAAAACAAAAAATCCGTTAACCCTAACCCCTAACCCCTTTACTATAATACGCTTTACTCCGTCAAGGTATCAAATGTTTGTTACGGTAAATAACACATCGCGCCCGCTCCCATTCGGCGGCGCGCGTGGTGTTGACAGAAATATTTTTTAAAAGCTTTTGATTTCAAGTCCTGCTACTTCCGCGCACCCCACCCAAAAATAACCCACCACCTCCGTTCTTCACCCACCGCCGCTTATAGACCTCTACAACTTTAATTTAAAAGATTCACTTAACACTAAAATATTGTTTTAAATTTAAAATTGAATTCAAGTTCTCCAGTTTTGTATCCTACGGCCTCTTTCGACACCTAAAATGAATTGCAAAGTCGCCGGGTAGCCCAAAATGTTATTATTGAAGGGACTTTTAATTTGCCAAAATCAAGAATCGATTAATATGTCCAGTATCACCTGTGTCTGGAGTATCTGAGAACATCGCAAACGCCACCAGCGACCAATATGATGTTACAAAATGATACTCCTCCCGCCATTTGCGCCAGAAAAGTTCTCCAGGGACAAGTACGCATGAAATTATTTGATTGGATCAAAATTGATAATAGTAATTCATAATTATTGACGGCAAGGAGAAGCAACATCAAACTTTACGAAAGTATCGATCGAAATGTGTCATAGCTTTTAGAGCTTTTTGGAATCCGGGTAAGAGGACGAAGTAAGCTTATTCGAGAGAGTACCATTTCGTGTAATACCATTTCGTCGACAAACACGGCATGTATTTGAAGAGCTGTGTTGCAAATGGGCCTGCATCCATTTCTACCTAGTAGTGTTGTTTAGTAAAAGAGGTGCTAGTACGTTGCATCTCATTGCCATAGGTGAGAATAACAAACTACTTAGTCAAGTGTTGTTTCCTGGAATCCTGTTATGTGTTGTTAGCCAGTGCTTCTGAAACTTGCGCCAGGACAATCACGCATCGTGAACAGTGTCGTAGTCACATGCTCAGTTCCCTCAAGCAAGTATCGACAGTGTATTCCCTTCGACCGATGCTTTTGTTGATAATCATTGCTGTCACCCTGGCGATGGTGCATGCAGTAGTTTAGAGCGCTCGTATGCTGTGTACCGTTGTTCTGTTTTTTGTTTTGAGCGTGAGTTTGCGATATACCAACACAGTTTCTTCCCCGTGTCTACTTCAAACCGTGCAGATTGAAGTCGGCATGCTCATAGCGCACCGTGGTTCGGAAGTCACGTAGAAATGTTAGTCCCTTGTATTGGAAGATCTATCACCGAGCATGTTAAAAGGTCAACTTAGACTCCTTCGAAAAAGTAGGGGATCATCCCGGTCTGTGTCTGTACGTTCATGTTTGTATTCCTATATTCTAGGGATACAGTGTGCGAGTATACTCAACAAGAGGTTTATGCACGTATACATGTAGGTAGATGATGATGATGATTACCCCAATAGTCAGAATATTAAGGACATTAAGCTGAATGACTCTGTTTATCTATGATCCGAGTTTCCTGCGGATCAACCGCTCAATTATATACCACTCGACCGACCGAAAATGCTCGATTTTCTAGTCAGTGGCGTGACTGCAGTTAGTTGCCACAAAAAAAGTACAGAACACACCGAAGTAATAATTTTGAAGTAAAAAAACCAAAACATATCTTAATTTGACAGATTTGACCAAATTCATGTTAAATAGTATAGTATTTTACTAACAAATTTCATGCTCTACATGTACGCTACGCTACGTGCTCATGTTTATTAAGGAATACATAATCGGGCACACTGGTGTAAAGTCATGGAGGTCGACCCCCCCCCCCCCCCCCCCCCCCACCCCCACCCCCACATACCTGATAAATACTCGACACCCATGTTTAAACGTGATTTTGCATCATTCACAGGTTCAATACTCTGGAACAAGCAACAGTACTCAATTGCACAATACAGAAGATCAGGAATGACGTCTGGTCAGAAGGTACTCAACAACATCGGGCTCAACATTTGTTGGTTCATTCAGTAATTTTCTTCAGTATCCTTAGAATATTGCGATTGTGAGCATGATAAATCAATTTCAGCCTTTTACTTGCTCGTATTGTAAGAGATATTTCTATTCCATCGATATACTAAGACGACATGTTGAAAGACATGGTAATACTAATAACAAACGGAATAAGAATCCACGAGGACTCAACCGGACAGAGGCTGACTGTGTGTATCATTGTGCATATTGTGAGAAATGCTTTAGAGTTAAGGGTGACTTGGCGAGACACCTTCGGATCCACACACAGGAAAAACCGTACAGTTGTGAATATTGTGCAAAGTGTTTTGCAACGAACATGTACCTGACAAAACATATTCGTAGTCACGCAAAGGAAACACACATTCGTGTACATACAAAGGAGAAACTGCATGAGTGTGAATATTGTCAGAAATGTTTTACAAGAAAGATTCACCTGACAGAACACCTTCTTGTACATACGAATGAACGACCGTATGAGTGTGAATATTGTCAGAAATGCTTTAGAACGAAGAGTAACTTGACAACACACATTCGTATTCATCACGCAAAGGAAAGACCTTATGAATGTGAATATTGTAAAAAGTGCTTTGCATTGATGAGTTACCTGACAAGACACATTCGTACCCATTCGAATAAACGACCGTATCAGTGTGAATATTGTCAGAAATGTTTTACAAGGAAGAATTCCCTGACAAGACACATTCGTACCCATTCGAATGAACGACGACCGCATCAATGTGAATATTGTCAAAAATGTTTTTCACAGAAGTGTCACCTGACAGAACACATTCGTGTACATACGAGGGAAGGACCGCATCAATGTGAATATTGTCAGAAATTGTTTTCACAAAAGTGTCATCTGACAGAACACATTCGTGTACATACGAGGGAAGGACCGTATCAGTGTGAATATTGTCAAAAATGTTTTACATGGAAAAATTCACTGACAAGACACATTCGTACCCATTCGAATGAACGACCGTATCAGTGTGAATATTGTCTGAAATGTTGTTCACAGAAGTGTCACTTGAGAGAACATCTTCGTGTACAACATACGAGGAAAGAACCGTATCAGTGTGAATATTGTCAAAAATGTTTTACATGGAAGAATTCCTTGACAAGACACATTCGTACCCATTCGAATGAACGACCGTATCAGTGTGAATATTGTCAGAAATGTTTTTCACGGAAGTGTCACCTGACAGAACACATTCGTGTACAAACGAGGGAAGGACCGCATCAATGTGAATATTGTCAGAAATTGTTTTCACAAAAGTGCCATCTGACAGAACACATTCGTGTACATACGAGGGAAGAACCGTATGAGTGTGAATATTGTCAGAAATGTTTTTCACAGAAGTGTCACCTGACAGAACATATTCGTGTACAACATACGAGGGAAGAACCGTATCAATGTGAATATTGCGAGAAACGCTTTACATGGAACAGTATTCTTATACACTACATGCGTTGCCATACAAAGGAAAAACCTTACAAATAAAATAAATGTTACGTGGCATGGACCAGTTACCCTTTGGCGCTAGACGCCAAGGCCATGTAAATCAATGACGTCTTCCAATGGTGATGTGTACATGGTAAATTATAATGGTACAATAGCTGATCCTTGTGGGACGCCTTCTCCAGAGGAGTGTGAGGCTTAGAAATGTGATCATTTGTCACTCGTAGGTCTCAATTTATCTCTGCACGAATTTTTTTGACTAATACCCCCCCCCCCCCCCCTAATCCTACTCTAACCCTACCCCTAACCCTAAACATACCCTAACTCTACCCTAAACCTAACCCTAAGATACTTTTATGACTAGCGCGCTGGTATAGGAAAATACACGTTATGACTAGCGACCCTCATAGCGGGTAGACCCATTACGATCAAACAAAGAGCGAACTGGCTTAATGAGAGTTATTTAAAACGATGACAGGGCCTTTCTTGCCTCCTTTAAACGATGATCGATGGAGACGACTTGTTGACATTCACCTGGTAATTCATGACTATGGAACTTCAGGTTTATGAAACTGTTTGCTAAAGAAAGCTCGCTTGCTTTTGTAACTAAGATGACTCCGGGAAAGTACAAAATTGATATTAGTCCAATACTATGGACTAATACGGAAAACGAAATGCCATTCTAGACTTAGAGTGACTTATACATTATACACTCGTCAAAAGAAGTTCCTGGACACTCATTGAAGTTCAAATATTTCACATAAATATTTAATATAAATTAAACAATTGCATGTCAAAATAAGCAGACTATAATTCTCTATCATGTCTGTATGAAATTAAGATGTACTCATTCATGCATGGCTGAGCACATTCATTAAGCAATGGTAAGGTGCGTAAAAGGAAATTGCAAGAAATGAGCATTTACAGTCATTTGAATGGAGGGATTATCCTATTTTGTGCAATCTTCTTGCCATTGTCAAGTGAATGGGATCTGCCCTGCATGAGTGATCATGTCTAAATTCCATGTTAAGCTGTTAGAGGATTACTTTCTGCTTATTTTGATATACAATTATATATATATAATTATATATATATATATATTTATAATTATATATATAATTATATATATTCTATTAAATATTAATTTAATTTAAGTGTCCAGGAACTTCTTTTGACGAGTGTACAATGAGCTTTGTATAATGTCTTCTTAACATTCCTAACTTAAAATGTCCTCTCCCCTGAGTATTAAGGGGGGGGGGGGGGAGATAATGGTCCCACTATGGAGGCGTTCTGAGGCCCTGAGGCGTTCCGTAGTTCAGCGAACATTTCTTGGAATGAACACCATTGATATTTACACTTGTGGTTCGCCCGGTGAAATAAGAGACGACCCACTTTATAGCAGTGCCTGCCAGTCCAACTTCGTTCTTCATTATATCAAAGAGTACACTGTGACTTAAAGTGTCGAAAGCGGCACTAAGATCCAGGATCTAGGAGCACAATGAACACGCCTTGTTGTTGGTGGAGAGAAATCATGATGTCATTTTTGACGCTAAATAGTGCAGTCTCTGTGCTGTGTGCCGCGCGCCCGGTACGCTGATTGAAGTGGTTCGCCAAAGGTTGTTCACCAACATGTGATAAGAAAGGAATGTTTGACACTGGTCGGTATGCTTCAGGTTGTTTGGATCGAGAGATGGCTTCTTGATGATAAGGCTGATAATGGCGTGCTTCAAGCTCTGTGGAAAAAACCTAAGGATATGGACATATTAACAATTTTAGTAATGTGGTAATGGCAGAAACAAAGATACGGTATAAGAGTTAGACTATTCTTCAAAAACCATGTTGGGATGGTGTAAAGAATGCAACTCTTAGCTGCAAACCTATTGATTAATTGTGTGACCTCATCCTCAGTTCACGTCCTAAACCCAGATAGTTCACCAGTAACATTACCATCATTATACAAGTTATCCACAGAACTACAGTCAATTTGCACCCTTTCTTTTTCAAGATCATTTTGTATTTTATCAACTTTTTCTTGAAAAAACAAAGCAAAGTCATCTGCCAGGCATTGGAAAGAGTCATGTGTTGGCAAGATCTTGGTGCCATTGTTTAAAAGCCCATTAACAGTTCTATAAACTGTTTTGACATCAGCCCCTTTTGATTTGGTTTTTAAATAGGATTTCTCAGAGTTCTCAATCATAGAGTTAACAAGTTTTTTAAGGTCCAATTAAAGCTGATGATGGATCTACAGTCCGGTCTTGTTCCATTTATTTTCGTATTTTCTTCATGGATCTCGGTATGTAATGTGCTTACACGGAGAAAGCATTTACATTGTGTTCTAAATACGGAGGGTGGTTGAGAACTCCCAAAAGGAAACCATGCAACACGCAATGACAATAAACAGTTCCAAGTTTAAAATGTAAAAAGATGAATCCAACGGAACCAGGAACAAAACACACCAAGGATCAGAAAACTGATACAAGAGGATATCTCGAAAATATAAAAATGCTAAGAGTAAAAGCAAGATATACCAACAGGGTGTGGGGAAACAGGTAATAACAAGGGAGAATAACGCGATAAAACAGATAAATAACAAAATAACAAAAACAAACGGAAATGCACTGGGTCAAGCAATGAAAATTGCTGTGCAATAAAACAACAAAGATATATCTGAGACTACTCAGGATATAATATGGTAACAATAAAGACCGACGTTTCAAGTGGATATACCACCCTTCATCAGGGACAAAATATAAAAACAAAAGTGTTAAGAACTATAAATAAGATAATGAACTAGACAAGTCCACCACTGTAATTATAGCACAATGCCAGTAATAGATGTTGACTACTAGGCATCCAAGTTAACACTACTCCCCCCCCCCCCCCCCCCCCCCCCCCCCCCCCCCCCCCCCCCCACTTACGTGAAATTCACGAGGTGACTGACTGGGGGACAAAATTGGGGCAACCTTTTACGAAAAATTCCGGGACGGAATTATTCTAAGCCACAAAAAATAAAGCCTACCTTTCATTGGAGCTTCGCGCCGTAGCCGCCGTCGCCACATCCTGTGTTTTTAAAGAGTGGAGCTCCGCCCCGTCGCCGACGATGCCACACAAAATAAAGGCTACCTTTTATCTAATTACTATAGTGAGCCAAATCATTTTCTGCTAGGTCCGCCTTCGCCGAATCCATTCTTTAAAAGATGGAGCTTCGCGCCGTCGCCTCCGAAGCCACAAAAAATAAAGGCTATACTTTTATGTAATCTTACTATAAATCTGGAAACGGTGTGTGTTGGGGTGTGTATGTATGTATTTGTTATCCTTATTTCTCCGGTAGTTGTGATCAAAGTGGCGCCTAATTTGCATGAAAGATAGAGGAAATAACGGGAAGGGTGTTAAAGTTTATTTCAGTGAAATTGGTTAACAATTGGCTCCAAAAACAGCAAAAAACCTCTCAGATTTGGCTTGTAAACCAGCGTTTTGTTTTGATTAGCAATGAATGAGGTTTTTTGTCATGTATTTGCTTTATAGGCCTGTTTGAAACTCATTATCTCCTGAACAATGGTTGTTCTATTTTTAAACAAACAAAAAAAATCCGAATTTTAGTGTTTGTCAATTAAAACGACCTTCACAATCTATGCCAGCCAGCTTAAAGTTATAGGTAATGTCGACGGTGTACAGTGAAAATCTGCGGGGTGTGTTATTGGGGGGGGGGGGGGGGGGGGGGTGTCGGTGGTGGTTTCCTGTACTATTTTTAGACTGCGGTGTTTTGATATATTTTTTTGGTTTGAATTATGGAAAATACATACACCATTTCCCTGGTATTTTGGTATGAAACAGATGCTTGGTTACAAACCATGCTTCTTTCTCTTGGATCGCCCCCATTCCATTTTAATGGAATTTTTTATATCTGAAAGGTTTTGGAGCTTTTGATTATATTGACAAAATGATGGTATGTTTTGAAACATTTTGGCGTAAAATGTGTTATGTCACAGCCGTGCTTGAATATGTTTTCATCTCGACAAAGTGCTGAGTCATTTTTGTTAGGGCAAGTGGTCCAAAGGGAGGGGTATGGGGCAACTGATCCACCTGCAAAAACGTTATCAAAATTGTAAAAAGTCATTTTGAAAATTAGTTGTTAGTAGTGACAATAAAACAAGACTCGGTATTGAAATGTGAATAGAATATGGATTACTGGTTCTCAGACATTTTGGGGGTACTTTGGGCCTAATACCACAATTTCTGCTATTGAATGATTGCAATATGACATGAAATTACTTTAGAATGGTTAAAACCTCGGTATATGAATCTTTAATATATTTTGAATTGTGTCTGTAAATATACTTGCAATGACGAAAATACCATGATTTATGCATTTTATTCACTGCTTTTTGTGTGTAATGTTGAACCCGCCAATCCGAGGACCTTTGTCCCTACCAGCCGGCAATGTTGAGGACAAAAAAAATGTGAGGACCTTTTTTGAAGTCCTCTCTTTTTTCATGCATAAAAACGTATATGAGTAGGGTCCTCACCCCCCTAAGGGTGTATGACCATGTCATCCATTAGACGTCAATACACACAGTCAGCACGCAGGTATCGCTTTAAATGAGTGACCTTGCCGATTTCTAACCCACGCAAAGATCGATTTCAGGATGTCAACCTTGCGCTAAAACCTTACGAGAAGTTTGTTTTCCCTGAATTAATTGAGGTAGGGTTAGCTGGCAGCCATGATGGCGAAGTAGGTGGATTGTTCGTAATTTTCTCTATAATATGATGCCAAATCTGACATAATTGGTCCACAAACAGTGATTTTATCGCTAATTTTAGAATTTAACAACTTTCGTGACTTTGCTTCTTGTATCTATTCACTTGACCGGACTAAAATTCGTACGATATTTTAAGAGCAATTTCCGTACTAATGGAATCTTAAGCTTTAATTTCATATCAAAAACATTGATGCCCGACTTCTTTTTTGATAAGAAAAACCGAGTTTGATTTTCACCGATTTTCGGTCAGAACACGAAACTTACGACCCCCCCCCCCCGTTTAGGCCTCGCCAACTTGATTTTTAGTTTCCCGTAACACGCCCGCGCTTCATTTTCATGCCCGCGTTTGAATTCATTATTGAAATTTTTGAAAAAAAATACCGTTTTTCCAATGAAAACGTCCGAATTCATGCATTTTATGTGATGAAATTGTGAAATGTTTATTCATTTTGACCAGAATAGCCTTTCTGTAAAAAATAAATCATGACATTGTGTAGCGCAGAAGGATCGATTTCGAACCCAGGACCTCCCGCTCCCATAGCGAGCCCTTTACCATCTGAGCTATCAAGCGAATCTGAATATAATCGTGAGATTTAAACAATTGATCAACAACCCATCGACGCTACGAAATGAATTTAGATCGAGACAAGATTCGAGGAGCTATTTTATAAGCATTCACTTGACCGGACTAAATAATTTTATAAAATTGTAAGCATGTTTCTAGTTACAAAAGACTATATATATTATGATACGATGGATAAAATTGATGCCTGATTCTTCAGAAGCTACTTTTTTACCGTGAATTTGGCTTTAGTTTCGTCAATTTTTTCTTGAATTCGGGTTTGTCGGATTGCAATAATTTGCACCGAAAATACAACATGTCATGAAGTTCACAGATAATATTAGATAATATTATTTGCATAATATGCCTTTTTACTATACAATTTCATGGCAAATGTGTTTGAAATGTGTGATTATAATCATGAAAAGAGCTCATTTACATCGTGCTATTACGAGGTCAACTATGACTGCGAAGCCGTAACGCTATACGGGTGAGTACTTTCGGGTCGCTTTGCTGGGTTAGAAAAGGAACGACTTTTCGCGTGGCTGCATACTGACTGCACATACCATACAAATCTCCCTACATGTATGGTAAAAAAAAGATGTCCTCAGATTGACTGTAACTTCTATACTTTGTTAAACGTGTTTTAAGGGGGCTGTGCACCTTCGCATAGCCTCCGTAAAACTGCCGTAACTTCTTCATTATTCATTTAATCTTAATAAAAGTATACATTTTTTTGCAGGAAAGGGTTCAATGAATCCAACTATGATCATGAAATTGACCATTTTGGAGAAAATTATAAAAAACATGTTTTTTGACCCATTTTAGGTTTGGAAAAGATAACTCAAAATATATTGGTTTTTAACCTCCAAAATCGTGAAAATCACGTTTTTTGGTAAAAAAAACATATTTTTTGGCACTTTTTGTTCGATAATTCAAAAAATAATAAAGTTAAAAAAAAATTAAAAAAACGATTCCTAGGGAATTGCATGAGGAATATGATAAAACTAGTATGATAAAATGTAACAAAATATATTTTGAGTTATCTTTTCCAAACCTAAAATGGGTCAAAAAACGTGTTTTTTATAATTTTCTCCCAAAATGGTCAATTTCATGATCATGGATGGATTTATTGAACCCTTTTCTGCATGAAAGTGTATACTTTTATATAGATTTAATGAATAATAAAGAAGTTACGGCAGTTTTACGGAGGCTGTACCTGAAGGTGAACAGCCCCCTTAATACGGGTCCTCACAGGGGTTGGTGCTCGACTACAGATGTATTTACCACTGGGTCATCATTGGCATATTGACTTACCCTGTGACATGAAAAACTTGCTAACTATCAAGATATTATTTTAATTACAGTACTAAATGATTATTTAGTACTGTAATTAAAATCATTAAAGAAGGGGTAAATAATACTATTATAGACATGTATGTATGGGGTTTCTCAACATCACAACCCTGTAACCATTTAATTAGGTTCATACCGTTGTATCTAAAATATGTGCAGTCGAAAACTCCGCTTGGTTTATACACCTTAGTATTGCTGCTACATGTTTGTACATGTATTTAACCACGCAAACTGTATAAATAAAAGCATGGGTTTCATTTTTACACGTTAAATAATATGTAAATGTGTTTGTAAAGAAAATACTGCCTGGTTACCGTGTTGTTATTCACTGATTTCTGTGTATTCTAACCGTTGTAACATATTGGACCAATTGTGGTAACTGGTCCGTGCCAAGTAAAATTTTCATTTGTAAGGTTTTTCCTTTGTATGGCAACGCATGTAGTGTATCAGAATATTATTCCATGTAAAACGTTTCTCACAATATTCACATTGATGCGGTTCTTCCCTCGTATGTACACGAATGTGTTCTGTCAGGTGACACTTCTGTGAAAAACATTCCTGACAATATCCACACTGATACGGTCGTTGTTCATTCGAATGGGTACGAATGTGTCTTGTCAGGTTACCCTTCTGTGTAAAGCATTTCTGACAATATTCACACTGATACGGTCGTTCATTCGCATGTACATGAATGTGTTCTGTCAGGTGACACTTTTGTGTAAAACGTTTCTCACAATATTCACATTGATACGGTTCTTCCCTCGTATGTTCACGAATGTGTTCTGTCAGGTTACCCTTCTGTGTAAAGCATTTCTGACAATATTCACACTGATACGGTCTTTCCTTCGTATGTACATCAATGTGTTCTGTCAGGTGACACTTTTGTGTAAAACATTTCTGACAATATTCACATTGATACGGTCGTCGTTGATTCGAATGGGTACAAATGTGTCTAGTCAGGTAACTCTTAAATGCAAAGCACCGCTTACAATATTCACATTCAAAAGGTCTTTCCTTTGCGTCATGAATACGAATGTGTGTTGTCAAGGGACTCTTCGTTCTAAAGCATTTCTGACAATATTCACATCGATACGGTTTTTTCTTTGTATGGATACGAATGTGTTCTGTCAGGTAACTCTTCGTTGTAAAGTATTTCTGACAATATTCACATTGATATGGTCGTCGTTCATTCGAATGGGTACGAATGTGTCTTGTCAGGTTACCCTTCTGTGTAAAGCATTTCTGACAATATTCACACTGATACGGTCTTTCCTTCGTATGTACACGAATGTGTTCTGTCAGGTGAATCTTCGTCGTAAAGCATTTCTGACAATATTCACACTCATACGGGCGTTCAATCGAATGGGTACAACCGTGTTCTGTCAGGTGAATCTTCAATGCAAAGCACTGTTTACAATATTCACATTCATAAGGTCTTTCCTTTACGTGATTAATACGAATGTGTATTGTCAAGGGACTCTTCGTTCTAAAGCATTTCTGACAATATTCACATCGATACGGTTTTTCCTTTGTATGAATAGGAATGTGTCTTGTCAGGTGACTCTTCCATGGAAAACATTTTTGACAATATTCACACTGATACATCGTACATGTATGTACACGATTGTGTTCTTTCAGGTGAATCTTCTCTGTAAAGCATTTCTGACAATATTCACACTGATACGGTCGTTCATTCGAATGGGTACGAATGTGTCTTATCAGGTAACGCTTCAATGCGAAGGACTGTTTACAATATTCACATTCATAAGGTAGTGAGTGAGTACGAATATGTTTTGTCAGGTTACTCTTCATTTCAAAACACTTTGGACAATATTCACAACTGTACAGTTTTTCCTTTTTGTGATTTTGAAGGTGTCTCGCCAAGTCACCCTTAACTCTAAAGCATCTCGCACAATAACCACAATGATACACACAGTCAGCATCAGTCCGATTGAGTCCTCGTGGATTCTTATTCCGTTTGTTATTAGTATTACCATGTCTTTCAACATGTCGTCTTAGTCTATCAATTGAATGGAAGTATCTCTTGCAATACAAGCAAGTAAAAGGCTGACATCGATTCATCGTGCTCGCAATCGCACTATTCTAAGGATACTGAAGAAGATATAATATTACTGAATAAGCGAGTTCGCAAATTCAGAATCAAGAAGAAATCCAAATGCATTGTGGGATTGACACGGGGGATAAACAAAGCAATTCCCACGCTATTCCCCATTACTTTACACACGCTGGAAGCTGTTTTAGCGAGTTTTTAAAGTTCTGAAATAATCATCTTTACTCATTCCAACATTATTTTAACCATTGAATGGCAATAAGACATTATTAATAAGTATATCTGAGGGGTTAAATTCTGCCAACACTACTTTTAATGCTTAAAAACTTCGAATTTGTCAGGCCTGTTTTCAATGGGATCCTCTGTGTATTAGCGCGATTTACGGTGTGTTTATCCCCCATGATTTTTTCCCAGGATGCACCCTGTTCTGAATTTGCGAACTGGCTTATTAGCCGGGGGTTCAGCCAATGAGTACCTTCTGACCATAGGCCTACCTGGAATTTTTGATCTTAGAACTGTATTGCGTTTTGGAGTGTTGCTTGCTCGAGAGGAATCTTTTGAACCTGTGAATGATACAAATTGTGCAAAATCAAAATCAAAGTAGTGTGTGTGGGGGTGTGTTGGGGGGGGGGGGTCGACCTCCATGATGACACCCCTTGTGCCCGATATGTTCATTAGATAAATATGAGCGTACGAATGTTGTTAGTAAAAAAGTCATTCGCTCGTTTCTAAAAGACTATGGACGGTTTTTAATATCAGGTCGAGTCGAGGTGTGGTAGGCCTATTAGAAAACCGTTTTCGGTTGATCGAGCGGTAAAATTGAGCAGTTGATCACAGGAAACTTGGATCATAAGATAATATAAACAGAGTCATTCACAGCTTAATATTATGGCTAGTATGGATAGTGTGTTTATCGACGTAATAAAAATACTGGCACTCTCTCGAATAAGCTTACTTACTCGTCCTCTTCCTCTACCCCCGCCTCTACCTCGGATTCCAAAAAGCTCTAAAAGCTTCAGTGACACATTTCGATTGATCCTACTTTCGTAAATATTGATGTTGCTTTTCCTTGCCTTCAATAATATTAATTGCTAATTCTTAATTTGGATTCCAAACGAATCATTTCCTGTTTACGTCCCTGAGAACTCTTGGACTAGCCAACGGGAGGAGTATTATTTGTTCATGTTGGTCGCTGGTGGCGTTTGTGATGTTCTCAGCATTGCCAGACGACGATAGACATGCGGAAACCTAAATTTTGAATTCGTATTGAAATAACACGTAATCGCGAATGTTGATCTAATCATTTTGAAAAATTCATCATAGGTTAGAAGAAAAAAATTCCAATCCAAAACCGTTCTGGGTGGTAATCACCCCAATTGTAAATGCTATTTTTTCAATTATTTTCATCGTTAACCGGGCGATGACTGTTAAAAATATTTCAAAATGGTGCACTCCTGTTGCCATATTGGATCGTCCGAGACGCGTGGCCAGCGTCGTCTGAGCATTGCCAGACGACGGTGGGTACGCGTATAGGGCCATTCCACAAAAATGGGACCACTTCAGCTTTGGAAAATTATGAAAATAAATTGTTTCAAATCTGCTTACTTTGATTGTTTTTGATGACCCAATATGCTAAAGTTATTAGAACAATAATGTTTGCGAACACCACTGCTCACATTTTTACGCACGAAACCATGTAATTCAGGTGTTTTATATGGGTTTTTTTCACTCGGTGAACGGCGTTATCTGGTGTCATATTGCATTGTCAGTCATTGCATCCCTAACTAAGTCCGAATATGATATTCAAATTATTGTTTTTTTGTCGTTGAGAGGTCTCCCCATAACAATATTTGACAAGCTATGCGACAGAAGAATGAATTTCATTTTTGAGCCTCAACAAATCTCTTGCTATGAATCAACGCTTTTGACAACTATGTGCTTTCAATTTTGTACCTTTTTCCAAAACTTGTTTTGTCAATTTTACTCTAGTAGAAGATTATTTCCTTCTGTAATGTATCAATTGTCAAATTTTCTTTAAGCCCAACATTGAAATTGTATGTCATTATATAAAGATAACTTTATATGCTATTTTTAATGGTATTATTCTTGGATACCCAGCTGGCCATTTTACGGTTTTTAAACGTTAAAAATACGTTTCAAGTTGGTGAAAAAAACGTTTTAATATTACGTATTAAAAACGTATATGTGTGGAGTTTTTTATGGGTTTTAATAACGTTTCCATGTAACGTTTTGAAAACGTTAATATAACGTAAAAATAACCATGTTTAACACGTTTTAAAAACGTTTCTCAAACGCGAAACCTAATTAAACCCAATTTAAAACGTTTTGAAAACTAATATTAGATAATTGATAATTAATTGATAATTAACTGGCAATTTAAAGAACAATTCATTAATTTGGCTTTTATTAACATTCTCCAACAAAATTGTTCATGTGTTTGTGAAGTCATGTTCTTATTTGCCATTTAACTATGAAATGATGCATGTTGCAGATCGAATAACTATATGAAAATAAATAAATATACAGTCCATAGTGTTACCAAACCAATATAACCCAGGTAAGTGCGCATGCGTGGAATTGCCCACGTTTTTAAAAAACGTTTTTAAAACGTTTCGTAAAAAACGAAACTTATGGTCCAGGACCATAATATTTGGTTTAATTTAGGTTGTAATATAACGTTCTATAAACGTTTTGATTTCGTTTCAATCATGTGTTCGTTTATAAGTAGTGTGAAAACATTAATTTAACGTTTTTATAACGTTTTGACAAAACGGTTTGCAATACAAAAAAACATGCTTTGAAACTGTAACGTTTTTAAGACGTTTTAAAAACGTTTCACAAAAACAAAACCTAATTAAACCCGATTCAAAACGTTTTGAAAACGTTTTGTGTTTACTGGGTAATACTCGGGGAGGCAGCACCACCTCCTGTGCACCCCCCCCCCCCCAGAAATAACCCAAACCAACTTTTTAAAGTGACTAAGATGGTCCTAAAACATAATTAGGCTGTTCCCAAAAATAAAAACTGGCCCCAAGCCAGATATTCAAGATGGCGTCCAAGATGGCCGCCAAAATTGGTTAAATCATAGAAAAGGACCTATAACAACACAATACTGTGAACTATTGTTAAATTTATCACTTGAATATATGTTACTGATCATTGGTTACTAATTTCTGGTATTTGAGATTAGTTACAATGCTTAAAATCAAGATGGCGGCCAAAATGGCCGCCAAAATTGGTTTTTAATCTAGAGAAAGACCTATAACAACCCAACACTGTGAAATATTGTTAAATTTATCACTTGAATATTTGTAACTGATCATGGGTAACTAATTTCTTGTGTTTGAGTTTAGTTACCATGCTCAAAATCCAAGATGGCGGGGAAAAAATGGCCGCCAAAAGGGTTAAAATTGTATTTCCGTTACAATGTTCCAATTTCTACTTGCAACTTGCAAGGTATATAAATATAAATCAAATAAATAAGAATGGACATATTCCATAGCGGGAGTCCACCACTTTCCACTTGTATCTTGCAAGGTAAATCAATATAAATCAAATAAATAGGAATGGACATTTTCTATAACGGGTGTCCACCGCTTTCTGCTTGCAACTTGCGAGGTATATCAATATAAATAAAATACAAAGGAATGGACATTTTCTATAGCGGGTGTCCACCGCTTTCTGCTTGCAACTTGCAAGGTGTATCAATTTAAATAAAATACAAAGGAATGGACATTTTCTATAGCAACTGTTGTGTTTGTTAGCCGAGTACCATTGGAACACTCATTTATTCTATCAGTCGCTGTCGCTGTCAGAATCCTCCTCGGAGTAAATGTTGACAATATCATCCTCATCCAAATCCTCTTGTGAAGGCAAGCCTTCCTCTATGTCATGCGCTAGGATCTCTTCCAGACAGGTTGGAAGGACATGGCCCTCTGTCCACACTGGTTCAATGAGCTCTCCTGGTTTCCTTATCCAGCCATGCTCTATTGGAGGAAGGATTTCAGGTATGGGGATGTGTGCCAATTTCCACTGTGCCACTCTGTAATTCGTACGCCTGATGTGTGGAATGAGTGATTGTTTGCAAGGTGGTAACCTGGATAGATCTACCTTCGATGTCCTCGTGATAATATCACCATCGCCCACCATCTTCTTCAACATCAGTGCTCGAACTGCGTTTACACTTTGCATTCTTTGGAACCCATACATGAAACAGACAAACTGCTCCAGCTCATCAATCAGCAGTTCATCTATATCCCAGCTATCACCCAATCGAGCAAAGCTATCTTGATATCTTGGTTTCTTGTCTAGTTTCTTTATAGGAAGGGTCTTTCCTTTACCTTTGAATGCGCAGTTACAGTCCTCGCCTGTGAAGCAATAAATGCCAAGAAGGGTTTCACAATATCTAGGGCCAAGGTCTTGAGCCAGGTCAGTTATGTTAATGAGTCGCCTGTGTACTCCGCTTCCGGTGTCAAAGAAGATGATCAAGGGAGCCAACTTGTGAGCATAGTAGAGCAAGATGAAAAAGTCAGGAGGCAGCAAGGAGACTAGTCGGTAGGAAGGTGACACTTGTCGTCGAAGGAGTGCCATACTTGCTGTCCTCAACAGATGGAGAAGCTGTTCAACAAGTAGAAATTGATGGCTTAAGATCCACTCAAGAAGAAACAGACAGCAGGGTTGTTCTCTATCTGATATATGCCAAAGAGAACAGATACAATAATGCTGTTGTTCATAGTCCAGACAGTGACATCTTTTTCATCTTGCTCTACTATGCTCACAAGTTAACATAACTGACCTGGCTCAAGACCTTGGCCCTAGATATTGTGAAACCCTTCTTGGCATTTATTGCTTCACAGGCGAGGACTGTAACTGCGCATTCAAAGGTAAAGGAAAGACACTTCCTATAAAGAAACTAGACAAGAAACCAAGATATCAAGATAGCTTTGCTCGATTGGGTGATAGCTGGGATATAGATGAACTGCTGATTGATGAGCTGGAGCAGTTTGTCTGTTTCATGTATGGGTTCCAAAGAATGCAAAGTGTAAACGCAGTTCGAGCACTGATGTTGAAGAAGATGGTGGGTGATGGTGATATTATCACGAGGACATCGAAGGTAGATCTATCCAGGTTACCACCTTGCAAACAATCACTCATTCCACACATCAGGCGTGCGAATTACAGAGTAGCACAGTGGAAATTGGCACACATCCCCATACCTGAAATCCCTCCTCCAATAGAGCATGGCTGGATAAGGAAACCAGGAGAGCTCATTGAACCAGTGTGGACAGAGGGCCATGTCCTTCCAACCTGTCTGGAAGAGATCCTAGCGCATGACACAGAGGAAGGCTTGCCTTCACAAGAGGATTTGGATGAGGATGACATTGTCAACATTTACTCCGAGGAGGATTCTGACAGCGACAGCGACTGATAGAATAAATGAGTGTTCCAATGGTACTCGGCTAACAAACACAACAGTTGCTATAGAAAATGTCCATTCCTTTGTATTTTATTTGTATTGATATACCTTGCAAGCTGCAAGCAGAAAGCGGTGGACACCCGCTATAGAAAATGTCCATTCCTTTGTATTTTATTTATATTGATATACCTTGCCAGTTGCAAGCAGAAAGCGGTGGACACCCGTTATAGAAAATGTCCATTCCTATTTATTTGATTTATATTGATTTACCTTGCAAGTTGCAAGCAGAAAGCGGTGGACACCCGTTCTAGAAAATGTTCATTCCTATTTATTTGATTTATATTGATTTACCTTGCAAGATACAAGTAGAAAGTGGTGGACTCCCGCTATGGAATATGTCCATTCTTATTTATTTGATTTATATTTATATACCTTGCAAGTTGCAAGTAGAAATTGGAACATTGTAACGGAAATACAATTTTAACCCTTTTGGCGGCCATTTTTTCCCGCCATCTTGGATTTTGAGCATGGTAACTAAACTCAAACACAAGAAATTAGTTACCAATGATCAGTTACAAATATTCAAGTGATAAATTTAACAATATTTCACAGTATTTGGTTGTTATAGGTCTTTCTCTAGATTAAAAACCAATTTTGGCGGCCATTTTGGCCGCCATCTTGATTTTAAGCATTGTAACTAATCTCAAATACCAGAAATTAGTAACCAATGATCAGTAACATATATTCAAGTGATAAATTTAACAATAGTTCACAGTATTGTGTTGTTATAGGTCCTTTTCTATGATTTAACCAATTTTGGCGGCCATCTTGGACGCCATCTTGAATATCTGGCTTGGGGCCAGTTTTTATTTTTGGGAACAGCCTAATTATGTTTTAGGACCATCTTAGTAACTTTAAAAAGTTGGTTTGGGTTATTTCTGGGGGGGGGGGGGTGCACAGGAAGTGGTGCTACCTCCCTGTCTATAACGCCGTTCACGTGTATGCCAGTTATGGGATTGAAACAAAGATAAAACAATTGAAACTGACATAAATCATGTAGCTGTTGGAGAAACTTTATTTGTTATATCAATTTTAATACGAAAAAATGATTAAACCATACATTTGGGCTGAATTTCCCAATATTGACCGTCAAACAATGGTCAAATATTTAATTTTCACTTTAAATGTTTTATATAGCTTGCATTTTCGTTTAAAAGGGGTATGTACCATTACATTAACTATTGTATTCAATTACATGCACACTGCATCGCATATTGTGAAGTTGTTCTTTTTTTTGGATTGATATGGACATTTTAGGGTAAATTCCGTTATCCCTGTGAACAGCGTTATCCATGGTTATCCTGACATACACACGCGAAATAAGCCTGACGAAAACACATGCTCAATACTTGCTAAATAGAGCGATTTCGCTATGTGTAGCGCGGTAGTAAACACTCATATGTGTGGACTATGAGCCATATATTTACACTTACAGCATATTCTAGAAGAAACCGTTTGGTTCACAAAGTGAAATGTGTTATATAGAACACAAAAGAAGAAGCAAACTCACTGTTTTCAATGTTTCGCTGCTGTATCTAGACTTCTCAAAGATTTTCCAAAGAAAGATTGTGCTCTTGCAATATTTTCTTCAAATGAGGGTGATAACACTTTACAGGATAACGCCGTTCACGATAACGCCGATCACGTTTGTATTCGTTTTCGTCCCTTTCTGACCTTCTGCAAGCCGTGTAGTTGAATTTCTATTTTTTTCTCGATACATTTAGTATAAGAACCAATAGACCTATAACATAATACCTTTCAAAGTTAACAGGATACCTACTTCCCAGAGAAACATCGATAACGGAAATTACAAGCTTAAAACAGTCGTTTTAAATAATGAACTTCAACATTTTTTATAAGCCAAATGATGTGCCAGAGACTTTCGAGGTGCTATAATTTCAATAGCGTGGTCGGTTTGCTAATACGCGATTGCTCATAAACTATTGCATATTTAGAACATTCAGTTTATAATGATATATCAGGTGTACGGATATCGGAAACTACACACATTTCGTGGAAAGTTCATTTTAATTTAAAAGTGCACATTAAATTTGCTGTATGCAGAAATTAATGCGTTTATATATTTTGTTGGTACCTTTGCTTGATTTATTCGTGACAAGACCTTAGAAAAACTTGAATTGAGAGTCAAATCCAACAGTTTAAAATTGCGACATCTGGTCGAGGAAACCGTGTTTTTGTGGTTTTGGGGGCCTTTCAGTGTAAATTTGAACCTGATAATGTCATTTAAAGCATGGCAAACCATGGTGTTCCGAGTAGAACTCATCAAGTTCTAGCATAATATTTTTTTAAAAAGTGTGATATATACTTATAGTAAGATTTCCCGGATCAAAGAATGATAAAAAGCCAAGTGGTCCCATTTTTGTGGAATTGCCCGTATATTGTGCGTGCTACATTGACAACAATAGGGTTAAACGTTACGTTACTTTACCTTACTTAACGTTACGTTACTTTAGGTTACTTTAAGTTAGGTTACTTTACGTTACGTTACATTACTTACGTTACTTTACGTTACGTTACATTACTTTAAGTTACGTTACATTACTTTACTTACACACACAGTTATCTGGGCAGACGGGGAGGGGGGGGGGGGGGGGGGGGGGGTAAAAAGTCACAGGATCGTATTACAGCACAAGCTAATGACATCAGCCCCTGTACCACTGCACCCACCACTGATAGCAAAATGTACACAAACTCATGATATAATGCATAATGAGTGAAATTACAGAATACCATGCATTTGTGCAGTGATGTTTAATTTAAAAATAAAATTAATTCAATCTCATAATATCATTATACAAACAAGTTCATTTTGAATTTATCAAGTACTCGGAGCAACCATGGAGCAACGACGTTTCAAAGATCAATTTCAGCTAACCAATATTTCGAAATTCGCGCTGTATTCATAAACCCACCACCATTCAGAATTATGTGCCGTGTTTTTACACAATAATTACGTTATTTTCAAAACCAATTTATTATTAGACTACCGGTACATACTCTTATAGGTTTATAAATAATAGTACTAATTATTTACAATTACATTTTATAGTCCTGTTTGCAAACACTAAGGTCCGTATTGTTTATAAGAATTAAAATTTAAAATTGTTTACAACATTCTTGCGTGCTTTGGTAATCGAAATTCCTTTATTTAACATTAAAAAAATAGTTAATTTGGGCCTTCAAATAGCTTCAAACCCTCGAGAAATGTTAGAATGAAGGAAAACATTAGGCGTCCCTGTGTTGTAAGGGAATCGGTGGTTGCACTAGTAATACCACCCGGGGGGTGGCACTCAAGTTTTTTTTGGGGTAGGGGTGTGCCGCATAGGGTCTCAAAAAGCATGAAAAGGGGGGCTACAGAACTGAACTGAGTGGATTTTATGACGAAAAATAGGGTCTTAGGAACTGATTTTTTTTCAAAAAGTAGATCTTGAGAACTGGCCTTTAGTTCAGTTTTGATTAGCAAGAACGATAATTTTCAATTTGTTTTGGTTTAGAACTCAAATTTTCAAAGAATTGGGTCTTTGGAACGCAAAATTTCGCGATTTTTCGGAGTTTCAATAAAATTGGGGTCGTAAGAACTGATGCAGGCTCAAAAGAGGGGTCATAAGAGCTAGCAGCAAAGGGTGAAAAAGAGGTCTTCAGCGCGGCACATACCTATACCCTTTTCCAATGTCAGTGCCCCCCGGAATACCAACCGCCAAACGGGTTGGCTTCCCTTATGCAAGACCGCCATATGCACAGCAGCGGTATTCACAGCTGCGGCTGCCTCATCGCTCTCGTGCATGCTATCTACTCATTCTCCGTCCTCGAAATATATTTACTTCTCCTGGTAACATACATTCTTTTAGTGAGTCAATTTTTTGTCAATATCCTGGGATATTGACATTTGAATTCAGATTCAGGCCTTGTGGTAGAGTCTATGAATTGCTTTCATGTATCTTGAATCAGTATTTGTACACAGATGTCTTTAAAATGTATATTAGATCTGGATATGAAAATATGAACACATATGTTGTTACAATTGTGGAGAAATGGTTTAAATAATATAAAACAAATGATAGAGTTTTGCAAAATCTGCGACATTCGTCGTGTTTACTATATTCTGTTTGGTATATAAATGTAACGGTCAGATCAATTATATAGACCCCCATATAAATTGCTAAAATGTCGCCCCCTATCATTTTTATTAACTTGTGTGGTCATACTTATTGACTATAGAGATAACGTATGGGTGAGTCATCTCATCATGATCCCTGTTTCCATCTTAACCCACAAGGTAAATAAACACTTTGTGATTATGCCTACAGCTAAGATGCACACGGGTGTCCTGCAGTACGTGTGATAACGCGAACCATATTTGCATATAGGCGTTTTTAAATAAATAGCGATGATATTGTTTTAATCAAGTTTTGCTGTGTTGAAACAACCATAATGACAATTTTTAATGTTCATCTTGAATTCTGAAGTAAATTTTTAAACATTTAACATTTTCAACACCACTTAATGTCCCTATAAATGTAACTACCGGGGTCCAAGGGTGATTATTATGGGATAACAACGTGGTGGAAAGTCGCGATTACTATGGGATTGTTGGATATATCTTGGAAGCTGCTATATTTTCCGAAGCTGGCGATGTTTATAAAATGTAACATAACTTATATTTTTATTCCTTGTTCAAAAAATGTTACTTATTATTTGAAGTTTTGATGTTCCTGTTTCAATTTTTAAAAATATGTGCTTACTCTTATTTATCTGTAGGGCCTATCCTCTCTCCATTTTTTCTCCAACTTTTACCAGTTTTTATCCCCCAAACTTGTTTATTTAATATTCATAACCTTAAAACATTCTTAGTTTTTTTAGTCGGGTTAATTTTCAACCCGACCTCATCAAATGTTGAGATACACAGGTGGGGCCTCGTGGGATAGAATAATGAGTCAGACGATGGAGGGTTTCAGAGAGAAAAGTGAGCCCAGCATTAAAACAAAGAGTTTTTGTTAAAATACATCATACACTGTCTAAATCTTCTTTTTACCTTGATTTTTTTCAAAAAATCGAGGTACTGTATTCCAACGGTTTCTTTCTTCTTACCTTGATATTTTCAAAAATCCAGGTACTGTATCTGTACCGTTTCTTTCTTTCTATCAAACCCATCTACAAAATGCTATTTTTTCTACAGTTTACATGCTACAATCACCAGATTTGGTCAGTAGGACCCCCTACCTGACCTACATATAGGGTCTTCACAGTTAGGGGTCAAAGGTCACACAGGGGTCATAAGGGGTCAAAACATGATTTTCACTTAAAACGCATTTCCAATTTAGTGAAATGACCTAGGATCGTCAAAATTGGTCCACATATTCCTTATGACCGTACGCATATACAAAAGAACGGTTTTTAAAATTAAAAATCATTTGGGGTCACTAGGGGTCAAAATGTAAATTTTTACTCCTAGTGACCTTTTCTTGACCTTTGACCCAAAAAAAATGATTGACTTTTTTTCTTGTCTCATCAATGCCTACAAAATGAGCCATGACCGGTCAAAATCGGAGCAAGTCTTAAATTTTACCCTGTGTGTCTTTATATTAATGATTGCCGTGTACTGGCATGTCGTGTTGATATCCGTATAATGTCATATACGGCATTCCATCAACAAATATGTAATAGAAAGTATGAATTAATGCAAAAAATTAATATCACAAAGCGGAAATGGAGTTAGATTTCCATTCAAACATCTTCGGACTCAGTACTACAAAAGACATAAAGTAGTGACAGAATCAACAAATCATATAAAGGTTTAACAAATTATTTGAGAAAAAAGGGGATGCACATATAATCTTTTCTCATCGTGAAAACGTGCCAAACTATGGCACGCCCCAGAGGACAAAAACGTGTTGAGACTAATATATATTCGTGATCTATGATCACAGTTCATATCTCTTTCTTCAGCCATGGGACCTATAGCTCCGTAACTATTGACCCGAATTAGACCATATTTAGTCATAAGAACCCTTATGTGCACCACTACACAGGTTGTAAAGCATAAGGGGTCAAAGGTCACACAGGGGTCACTAGGGGTCAAAACGTGATTTTCACTAAAAACGCATTTGCAATTTAGTGAAATGACCTAGGATCGTCAAAATTGGTCAACATATTCCTTATGACCGTACGCATATATAGTAGTTCGGTTTTTACAATCAACAAATATTTGGGGTCACTAGAGGTCAAAATGTTGATTTTCTTACCATTCACTTAAAATGGTTCTTGTCTCAGAGGAAATGGCTTATGAATGTCAGAATTGGTCAAAAGATTGCTTAGGACCATGCACATACAGCGATCTCAGCGATTAAAATTGACGTGTCACGCGGGGTCACTAGAGGTCATTGACCTATACAGTGGTAAAACGTGAGATATGCTCCGATTGGGACCGGGTTTGTTGAATCTTGTTTGGATTGATGAGCCAATAAAATAAGTTAATTATATTGACCAGGTCAAATGTCAAGAAGGGGTCAATACGGGTCATTGAACTTTGCAGGGGTAAAAGTTAAGACATGCTCCGATTTGGACCGGGTTTGTTGCATCTTGTTTAGTTTGATGAGCTTAGAAAATAAGTTGATCATATTGACCAGGTCAAATGTAAAGAAGGTGTCAATTGAACTTTACAGGGGTAAAAGTTAAGCCATGATCCGATTTGGACCGTGTTTGTTGCATCTTGTTTAAATTGATGAGCCAAGAAAATAATTAATCATATTGACCAGGTCAAAGGTCCAGAAGGGGTCAATAGGGGTCATTGAACTTTACAGAGGTAAAAGTGAAGACATGATCCGATTTGGACCGGATTTGTTGCATCTTGTTTGGATTGATAAACCAAGAAAATAAGTCATTTATTTTAATCAGGTCAAAGGTCAAGAAGGGGTCACTAGGAGTCAAAACATTGATTTTCAATCCGTTCACCTAAAATGCTTCTCGTCTCAGAGGAAATGACTGATGTGCATTAAAATTGGTCAAAATATTCCTTAGGTCCATGCCCATACCAGTATTTCAGCGATTAAAATTGACATGTCGTATGGGGTCACTAGGGGTCATTGACCTATACAGTTAAAAGTTAAAATCCGATTTGCAAGACATGCTCCGAATCAGATCGGACCTGTTTTATCTTGTTTGGTTCAATCAGGCAAGAATAAAAGTCAATCATCATAACCAGGTCAATGGTCAAGAAGAGCTCACTAGGGATCATTTTCTCATTAAAATCAAGGTGCCCTGGTCTCAGACCAGAACTAGATCTAGTTCTTCTTCTTCTTCTTCTTCTTCTTCCCAACCCATCTAAAAAATGCTATTTTTTCTACAGTTTACATGCTACAATCACCTAACTTGGTCAGTAGGACCCCCTACCTGACTTTCATATAGGGTGTTCACAGTTAGGGGTCAAAGGTCACACAAGGGTCACTAGGGGCGAAAACGGGATTTTCACCTAAAACAGCCATGCAATTTAGCGAAATGACCTAGGATCGTCAAAATCAGACAACATATTCCTTATGACCGTACGCATATATTATGTAGTTTGGGTTTTAAAATCAAAAAAACATTTGGGGTCTCTAGGGGTTAAAATGTAAATTTTCACTCCTCGCACTCAAAATGCTATTTTTTTTCGAGAGGAAATGACCGATGAATGTCAGAATTGGTCAAAAGATTTCTTGGATCCATGTGCATATAGGGTCTTCAGCGATTAAAAGTGACATTTCATATGGGGTCACTAGGGATCATTGACCTAAACAGGGGTAAAATATAAGACATGCTCCGATTTTGACCGGATTTGTATTGATAAGACAAGAACAAAAGTAAATCATTTTCTTGGGGTCAAAGGTCAACATGGGTCACTAGGGGTCAAGATGTACATTTTCACTCCTCGCACTCAAAATGCTATTTTTTCGGTAGGAAATGACCGATTTCTTGGATCCATGTACATATAGGGTCTTCAGCGATTAAAAGTGACATTTCATATGGGGTCACTAGGGATCATTGACCTAAACAGGGGTAAATTATAAGACATGCTCCAATTTTGACCGGATTTGTATTGATAAGACAAGAACAAAAGTAAATCATTTTCTTGGGGTCAAAGGTCAACATGGGGCACTAGGGGTCAAGATGTAAATTTTCACTCCTCGCACTCAAAATGCTATTTTTCGGTAGGAAATGACCAGATGAATGTCAGAATTGGTCAAAAGATTTCTTGGATCCATGTACATAGGGTCTTCAGCGATTAAAAGTGACATGTCATACGGGGTCACTAGGGGTCATTGACCTAAACAAGGGAAATCAAGGTGTCCTGGTCTCAGACCAGATCTACTTCTAGTTCATATTTCCTTTGTGTCGTCTGTTAATTTCATTTTAGGATGTTGACCAGTTTTTTGTAAATACCTTGTTTTGATAAGCTTCTGATATTAACATTTAATAAGTTAATTTTTCCACAACTATCAGTTTACCTGAGCGGAATTGTTCTGGAACTATATAAGAACACTTATGGGTACCATCATTATTACTTGTTACATCATTGTAGCCCTTACTTAATGTGTTGGAATCAAATCGTAGGGGATTAAAAACCATATCATCATATTTCTTAAAATCAACATGAGTTATATTAAATCTAGGTGATTCATTAAGTGCATTCACATCATTTCCACAATCGCGCCGCTCCCCCAGTGTTATCGACAAAACCGTGAGTATAATACAATTAAGCACAATACGTGCGAGATGAGCACAGATCCTTGGCGAGATCAGGCGCTGTTATGTTATTGTTCTGCTACGAGCCGTCCCCTGTCGATTCACGAGGGCCGACTTGGCTATCTTATTCGTTACGCCATCACCGACGAGAAATTAACGAAACTGATTAGAGCATGCACATTGTGTTCTCTCGACATCAATCAGCTGATCGCCGTTCGCCGGCGGCATATGATATTATTGTTTACATCGTAACAAGGCATTACACACACGCGATTTTTGAACGGAATAGCGATCAATTAAAGTGAATAATTTTGTAAATTCGTCTTTGTATACCGACAGTCCAGGCAAACGCTAATTGATAACTTGGCTTAACATTTCTTTAAACTGAATAAAGAGGCAATTAAAAGCTTTGCGGTAAAATGGGTTTTGCTTTCGATTGACAGCAAATACGCATAATTCGGCAGTCTCGCGATGCATTGAATGACTGAGATTAGTTTTCGTAGTCGATTCAAAACAGATATTTCTCCCGTAATATGATCAGCGTGGATATCAAAATCATTTAATCTTATTCGGGATGAGACCAGTTGGGCAAACATGTACAGTATAACTCTATAATAATGGTGTGATAATATATTGTTGTCAAAGATTCGATCATTCATCTTTATTTACTTGTTTTGTTACTGCCCCCATTGGCCATTCATTTCATACAGTTAACAAAATGCCCGTAGTTGGCTCAAAAATGTCCATTCATTGTTGCATTTTGTTGTTTTTATCACCTTTTTTTTTTAATACGAAACGATTTTTTTTAAATTCTAGGCTTGACCGACAAATATCAAAATTTGACAAATGAGCCCAAAGGCCAAATACTAAATAGCATTGCTACATAATTCTTTTTTTGGGGATACGTATGAGATCGATGATACAAAAAAAGTCAAGCCAAAATCAATTTGGCAACAACAACGTCTTTCGCACAGAAATACAGAAATCATAACATTTTTTTTTTAAATTTTAGGCTTGACCGACAAATATCAAAATGTTAAAACTTAGCCCAAATACCATTATTTGGTTAAATAATTCATTTTTTGGGGATCGTATGATATCGATGATACAAAAAAGTCAAGCCGCAATCAATTTGGCAACAAAAAAAGTCTTTCGCATAGAAATCATAATTTTTTTTTAAATTCTAGGCGTGACCGACAAATATCAAAATGTTAACAATTAGCCCAAATACCATTATTTGGTTAGATAATTCAATTTTTTTTGGGTACGTATGAGATCGATGATACAAAAAAGTCAAGCCGCAATCAATTTAATGCCAAAAAAATTGTTTCGCATAGAAATCATAACAATTTTTTTTTAAATTCTAGGCTTGACCGACAAATATCAAAATTTGAAAACAATTAGCCCAAATACCATTATTTGGTTAAATAATTCAATTTTTTTCGGTACATATGAGATCGATGATACAAAAAAGTCAAGCCGCAATAAATTTGACGCCAAAAAAAATAGTTCCGCATAGAAATCATAACAATTATTTTTTTAATTCCAGGTTTGACCGACAAATATCAAAATGTTAGCAATTAGCCCAAATACCATTATTTGGTTAAATAATTCAATTTTTTTGGAGTACGTATGAGATCGATGATACAAAAAAGTCAAGCCGCAATCAATTTAACGCCAAAAAATTGTTTCGCATAGAAATCATAAAACAATTTTTGTTTTAATTCTAGGCTTGACCGACAAATATCAAAATGTTAACAATTAACCCAAATACCATTATTTTGTTAAATAATTCAATTTTTTTTGGGTACGTATGAGATTGATGATACAAAAAAGTCAAGCCGCAATCAATTTAACGCCAAAAAAATTGTTTCGCATAGAAATCATAATGATTTTTTTTTTAAATTCTAGGCTTGACCGACAAATATCAAAATTAGCCCAAATACCATTATTTGGTTAAATAATTCAATTTTTTGGGGTACGTATGAGATCGATGATACAAAAAGTCAAGCCGCAAACAATTTGACGACAAAAAGAGTTTTTCGAAAAGAAATCATAACAATTTTTTTTTAAATTCTAGGCTTGACCGACAAATATCAAAATTGGAAAAAATGAGCCCAAATACCATTAGTTGGTTAAATAAAAAAAAAAATTTAAAGAGGCGATCGTTTCTATGTGCGAGTCGTTAATATAGCTAGTTTTTCAATTAAAAGGTATATTCTATGCACGCTATGTTTGAAATAGCGTTGACAATCATGAACATGATCGCGCCACTGCCACTCAACAAACAAGCTGCCGAATTCGGCAGACTCATTACCCGACACCGCAAATTTGTCTTTATTAACTAAAAATGTGGTCAACTTTGGCAATGATTTAGAAGCTGTTCCGACATTTTCCGACAGGTTGTGTTTCTATATATCAAACGGGAATCATATTTTCTTCAATTTGGTATGTTCATTAGCGCGGTACTCGGACGGTAACAATTTATATATCCAAATGAAAAAAGGGATAATAATCAGCCGATCGCATAACAATGTCAGAGAGAAAAGTCATATAACTTGGCTTTAAAATGTGTTAAATAGGGCAGGTTTTTTTGTATTTATTAAAATGAAATGGATAAACTGATTTTAAAAACACTTAGACTCGTTGCTAAAGCCAAAGTCTCTAAAATTTATGTTTTTAGATATGATGACGTCACAGATGGGTAGTATAAATTTACGGCCGAGCCCGCCGCCTACAGTTAGAAATCGGTCAACATCCGGGAGATTCAGATTGAATAAGAGTCTGCAGTCGATACGTCATGTCAGATACAAAATCCCAATTTAAAAATCCCACCGCTGCCACCAATGTGGCGAAAAGGGTATCCTCCGCACCTTCGCAATTCATTCTTCCCTCCGTCGTAGCGAGCGTCAACTGACAATGGCGATGGGCGTGAGGTGTTACTCCTCACTATCTGACAATGAACGGACTCGGAATGATTTCAAGGACATTCGTTTTTAAGTTCTCAATCGTTGTGGGCTGATCCGGTAGTATGAATTCAGGAGAAGTGATGGAATGTGTAAAGACAAGAGAGGACTTTCTAGCACGAAGTGACTTGAACATTATTACAATGGCTCGATCTGGCACGAGCTACCTTGAACAGTAGCTCGGCCCTACTGGCCACGATTTACGGGCATCGTGACTTTACTGTCGGTCACATGATCTCGCACTGAGCTGATAGGAGCAGTGGCGTCGCCAGAGGGCGATCGCCACCCAATATTGACACCGGTCGTGTCGGTTAAGATTGGCACTGTCGGTTCATTTGACCACAGGAATCATGGAATTATGATGGTCATAAGTGCACAGATGAACAATTTTCGCGCGCATAATATGTCCCCAAAATGCAACATTCTTTGCTACAAGCTTGTTTAGAACCAAAACCTTGACTCACAAAAAGACTACTCGGTTCAATTGCATTTCACGCCCCCAATATCAATAACTACACAGCGGCGGCGCCACAGGAGGGGCAGGGGGGCTTTAGCCCCCCCCCTAAAGCCCCTATAGAAGGATGGGAAAAAAAGCCACTGGACAGGAGCCACCTACACATGTACACCCTTATAAAAGATATTACAAGTCTGGGACTGTACAGGGTTTTCGACAATGTTTACGTTTTTTCTTTCAGATGAACCATACGATTGTGTCTTGTTAAGCTTGTATTCCATGTAAAGCATTTCTGACAATATTCTTTTTTATGTATCCGAATGTGTTTTTGTAGGGTACTCCTCACTGCAAAGCGTCTCTGACAATATTCACATTGATACGGTTTTTCCTTTGTATGAATACGATTGTGTGCTGTCAGGTGAATCTTTTGTCCAAAGTATTTCTGACAATATTCACAACGATACGGTTTCTCCTTTGTATGAATACGAATGTGTGTTGTCAAATGACTCTTCACTCTAAAACTTTTTTGACAATATTCACACTCACACGGTTTTTCCTTTGTATGAATACGAATGTGTGTTGTCAAGTGACTCTTCCATGTAAAACATTTCTGACAATGTTCACATTTATATGGTCTTTCCTTCGTATGTACACGAATGTGTGCTGTCCAGTGAGTCTTCTGCGTAAAACATTTTTGACAATATTTACACTGATACGGTCGTTCATTCGAATGGGTAAGAATATGTCTTGTCAGGTTACTCTTCGTCGCAAAACACTTTGAACAACATTCACAATTATAAGGTTTTTCCTTTTTGTGATTTTGAAGGTGTCTCGCCAAGTTACGCTTAACTCTAAAGCATCTCTCACAATAATCACAATGATACACACAGACAGCATCGGTCCGATTGAGTCCTCGTGGATTCTTATTCCGTTTCTTTTTACTATGTCTTTCAATATGTCTTCTTAGTCTACCTATTGAGTGGAAATATCTCTTACAATACAAGCAGGTAAAAGGTCGAAATTGATTCATATTATGCTCGCAATCGTAACATTACATTACAGACACTGAAGGAGATAACTCTCTGGTCATTCTGGTAGTGGTAGAACGGTTATAATCAGCAAACAAATGTTGACATATTCCTGCCCCGAGACCAACCTGGTATAGTTCTTGCTGATGGTGGAGAGATGAATCTTGTGTATACCTACGAATGATACGAATAATGCAAAAACACGTTTAAAATAGTTTACATTTCGGTGTGTTTTGTGCGACACAGTATGGCTGCATGAAGTTAAAACTTAATTAAATTGCATACGCCCTATACCATGGGTATTGATAAAAGCATATTATATTTTAGACATTCTTTTTGAGAAGCAAACGTTTACACTCTTTAATGATGGTGTTTCCACTACGAACAAATCCAATAAAAAGTGAATAGTTTACTCACGTCAAGTTATTTTCTTCTCAAGTATAAGGCGAGTTGAGAAAAAAAATCGTCATTGATGTGTATCAAACGTTTGGCTATGTATACGCGCGAATTTCTTAACTCATAAATGTCTTGTCGGTTCATTTTCATTTCTCGCCCCCCAATATGAATTACCTAGCTAGCTACGCCACCATGGCCACTGTCCCGGATATTCCGTGTTGTGACGTGGTTTCTCAAACCCGGGTTTTGCGCAGACACTAGTTTTGGACGCAGCACCGGCGTGAAAAAACGAGCTCTTCAAAAAACCGACACAGTGCCAATATCCAGGGATAAACGGCGATTGAATCTCACAATCTGTGCATTGTTTAGATTTGGCCCATAACATAGCGCACTCTATAACAGTTGCGACAAGCGATTAAGCAATCATAGTTGGGGCTGTTAAGGCATCACAAGGGGTTTAGTTCACATTCGTCTAAAAGCACCAAATTTGGCCCATTATGTTGCTCATACCATACTCTTTTGATTTTTGATGGATGCCAAAATTGGAGCCTTCTGGGACGGCCATATTGGCCAATTCCAATATGGCCGCCATACTGGGGAATCAAAAATTCAAATTGCTTCAAATAGCTGAAAATTGTTTGTCTGAGGCACCAGGACCACTTCCGATGTGTGGTTACTGAGATTGAGCAAAACGTGAAAATGTCGTTGACCTTTGCTTTTGGGCGTATATAGGCGTATGATAAGGATTGTGACCTTTCGATCCTGTGATAAGGCACGAAAACGACTCCAGGTGGTAACAATTACCATTTCTTGAACCACTGTGATCTGACGAACAATTTGACAAAATCGGAGCATGTTCAAATTTTGACCCCAAAAGCAAAGGTCAACCGTCAACGACCTTTTCACGTTTTGCTCACCTCAGTAACCACACATAACAATTTGGTATGGTTGTCAGCTTAATTGAAGCAATTTGAATTTTTGATCCTCCCAGTATGGCGGCCATATTGGAATTGGCCAATATGGCCGTCCCTCCCAGAAGGCTCCAATTTTGGCATCCATCGAAAATCAAAAGAGTATGGTTCGAGTAACATATGGGTCCAATTTGATGCTTTTAGAAGAATGTGAACCAAATAATCCCTTAGCCCCCAACTATTTGGAAATGATAGCGCGCCACCTATACCAGTTGCGACAAACTATTAAGTTCAAGAGAATCGGGGTTTTGTCTTGGGATTTTCTTATCCCTTTATCCCTGCAATATCAAACATTCTTATATAGTGGGTGTGGTTTGAGATGTCAGCAGGCAATTTGATTGGTTTTTGGCTGATTTTCAGCCGACACGCCCATACATTATGAGACAATGGTTTATAGTTTGGGGCGGGGTTTAATTCATTCGAAAAATAATACCTTCAGCGCGTTAGTGTGCGCGTCCTACACAAAGTCGCCGCCGTATGCGTTGTGGGTATAACGCAGCGATGATAGGTGCGTTTGTGCTAAAGAACGCGATTAAGCAGGAAAACACAGCTCGCTGCATTCGCCGATTTTATAAAGGGGGACATTTGTTGTTGTTTGTTTAAAATAAATCTAACACACTGCGTTATTTTATGATAAAAGATCAAAATAACCAATAAACTAAATAAGCGGCGACCATACACGACTCCAAATATGGTACAGCCTATACATTATAAGACCATCGTCTATAGCAAAATAGCTAAGAACTATGTTCTCCCATTGATATGGTATACGTATAGTGTGCCTCCCTTTTGGGGTGCTTTTTCGCAAAAATTGGTATAGCGATGGGGTGGTTTTCATCACAGACCAAAGCGCCCAATTGGCATAAATTAGGTGTATTGTGAGGCATTTTTGGAAAAAGCGCCCATACAAAATTGGTATATTGATATGATGGGTGGGAAATTAGCCAAAATATAGGTATAAGGAAAGTCTCATTTTCGGGCTCATTTTCGAAGTCCGGGAGGCACATCCACGTACGATTTTGGCGAAAGTACCACCCCCCCCGGGTATGTTTTATTCTCCAAACAATATAGTAGAGTCATTATCTTGGATTCCGTGACCATTTTCTTGATACCTTAGAAAAATGATATCTCAAATTGTTCGTCTGATTGCAAGGATTCCAGAAATAATAGTTTTTACCACATAGAGTGTTTGTTGTACCTTATACAGGGGTCAAAAGTTCAGATTCTATATAGGTCAGTACACTTCGACCTTTGACGTAGAGAAAAAAAACACTATTTCTGGAATCCCTGTGATCATACATGTACGAACAATATGAGAAATTGTTTTTCAAAATCGGAGCAAGTTTAAATTTTGACCCCATTATGCAAAGGTTAACGACCTTTTTACGTTTTACCCGATAACTCGTCAACCAAACATCGGAAGTAGAGCAAACTATACTTTTTCGGAATCCTTGCGCTCAGCCGAACAATGTGGCGTGCTTTTTAGCTTAATTAAAGCCATTTGAATTGTTGGGCCCCTGTATGGCGGCCATTTTGGAATGTGCGCTATAAAAGAACGTTCCCGTCACTTTTGAGAGGTGCATGGGAGCTCATTTTCTTTAAAAAAATAGTTCTAGTTGACAAATTCAATAAGCAACTAAGGTATAAAGAAAATGGTCACGGAATCCAAGATAATGACTCTACTAATACCATTCTCAAACGACGACGGTTATTAAGAATCACACAACCGACGAGACGGTTAAAATTGATAATCACGCAACGCAACCGACGGAGCCTCGGAGGCAATCTCAACTGACAGGCTTCAGTCTGAAACGACAAAATTCCAATAATAAGGGAGCAACCGCCCCTGCCCCCCGCCCCCCCCCCCCCCGCCACCCCCGCCCCCCCCCCCCGTATTCTCGTACTAAACGCGGTTTTAGCTTAAAACCGTGTCTAACTAAACGCGTGTCTAGCTTTTATAAACGCGAGTTTATCTTTTTAAAAACGTGTTTAACAAAACACGATTTTAAATTACGCAAATATCGTCCCCAGGGAACTCGTTGGGTAATTCCGTGCAGGTTTATGATACATGGTGGCCCAGATATGACACCGTAGTTAAAAATCAAATACATCAAATGCACGTGTATTTTAGCGATACTATAGTACCTGGCGTGGCCTATCCGTCGAGTCTCAGCGGTTGCCGATCGGGTGGGTTCAGCTTTTCATGTTAGGGGAAGTTAGTAAATATGACAATGCTGACCCAACGGTTAATATACATGTACACAAAAGCAGTGAATAAAATACATAAATCAAGATATTTCGTCATTGAAAATATATTTACAGACACCATTTAAAATATTATATTGATGTAATTCATAACACCGAGGTTTTAAACCATTCTAAAGCAAGTTCGTATCATATTGTAATCATTCAATAGCAGAAATAGTGGTATTAGACCCAAAATACCCCCAACATGTATGAGAACTAGAATGAATGTGAAATATTTCATATTCTATTCACATTAAACATGATCTATACCCATCTTCATAAATCGCCCATACTAGGCCTATCTGTGAATTTTCAACGGTCACTCAAGGAGGTGGCTTCAAAGATCTGGAGAATATCACATGTGTAAATACCCTAAAGTAGCAAAGGTTTTGGAATATAGAAGGTAAGGATATACGTCAAGTTTCAACACAAGTCGTACTGTTCAAAATAAATCAGTATACCAATACAATTACAAAATCCTTCATTTCAGACCAGTTGCCCCATAGGACCAGTCTCCCCATATTCCCCTATAACTTCTTTCTGTCATAGGCCTTGTCAATACAATATTGGTCAAAAGTATACACCAAATCGCACCAAATGAGTTCGAAAATTGAGAAAAAAATCTACTTCGGGGGGGGGGCACATACCCCTCAGCTTCATTTTTAAGTCAAATTTAGTTAATTTGATACAAAAAAAATGCCGATTAATTAGCTTTAATGAGTATTAATTATTCGTATTTACTAATGACCCGCCCTTTAAGTGACGATATCGCCGTAACTAATTTCGACCATTTTGCGACCGTGCGCCAAGGATATCTGGAAAACTAAAGGGGCTAGAACCTTCAGATTTGGCCAGAATAATGTTAACATGGTTAATGAGATAAGCTTTAAAATGAACTAGACTCCTCACAAAAAGTATCGAAACACCTTACACGTGTTCCAATAATTAACGGCCCGAAAGGGTATGGATTAATCGAAGCAAATAACCCAGTGCATAATTTTGTTCTGCGTATTTTGACACCTCAATTGTTGAGATACGAAGCTGCGGAGCGGAGTTATTGTCATTTCAATGGCCGTAGGTCCAGTTTCAAAAGTGACAATTATCCCTATAGCAATAGATGCAAGTTTGCATTTATTGATTTGAATGATCAGGTTTATGCTTTATACACGTGCACAAAAATGCAACATACACTCAGAAAATGAAGATAAGGTTTTCCTTTCACAACACAGATTTATTGTTTTCATTCAACTTCAACTTTCCCATGACTTTATCTTTGTCTTCAGTACTTTGTGTGTCGCCTCTCATTGTCCACAACAGCGTGTGTAAAGCATAAACCTGATAATTCAAACCAGTAATGCAAACCTGCTTCTATAGGGACGATTGTCACTTTTGAAACTGCACCCACGTCTATTGAAATGACAATAACTCCGCTCCGCAACATCGTATCTCAACAATCGAGGTGTCAAAATACGCAGAACAACATTATGCACTGGGTTATTTGCTTCGATTAATCCATACCCATTCGGGCCGTTAATAATTGGAACATGTGTAAGGTGTTTCGATACTTTTTGTGAGGAGTTTATAATGCGAGACTCTAACCCTATGAGAACATATTTTTTACATCTCCGTAAGCATATAATTAAAAAAAAATCTGATGAACACAAAATCAAATCGTTACCCTAGTTAATAGTGTCCCATTGCTTAGATTCTAGTTCATTCTATAGCCTTATCAATCAACTTTCATTTGCTTTTTGTCCCAATATTCTACGATAAATGGTTTTTGAGATAGTGTCCTCGTAGCAAAAAAGATGATCAAAGATGGCCGCCGTTTCCATGGCAACGGGTCACATGACCAACCAAGTATCGATAATTTTTTTTATCCTACAACACTTAAGGTTTAAGTACATGGGAGCACTGTACCAAATCAATGCGCAATTCGTGTAATCCTATAATAGTTCCGGAAAAGCACGAAGACTAGGCTTGTAAATGTGAGGTTTTCGGGCAATTTGTTTCTCCGGGGATGGTATGTTTGTAATTAAATGAACGAATGGGACCTACCCGTTGCACCTACAATGATAAAATACGATATTTTTAATTTATCGACCTAAATAGTGCCCAGGGCGTAAGCACCTGCCTAAATGGTAAACAGGCATGCCAGAAAACGTGAAAAAGTGAGGGCGCTATGTGCAGGTCCGTAGCGGAAAATTTAGCTTAATAACCCCTCATGGAACAAGGCTTAAATTAAAGTTGAGATGTTACTGAAAATGGTCATAGGTGACAAGTATGCCATAAATGTAACCGGAGGGTAGAAAAGGTGTCTTGAAATATGGCACTTTTACACGTATTTCAATGAGAAAGATATTTGGTGTGGTGCTCCCTTTAACGCACAATGGCCATTTCCAATAAACCGAGTTTTGAAGTGGAAGATGGGTTCAAATTGCTTAAATATGCCTTGATTTACATTCAAAACACCCATTATATCAATGTCGGACGTTAATATCAAGAAATTTACATGATTTTCTCGAGAAATATCCAAGAAAATGGCTCTAAAGCTCCAAATGTAGAGTCAAATGGCTATGGGTCTGTTTCGCGATTTTATAGATAGAGGGTCACGTTACCCTTGGCTAGAAGCCCCTCACGTGCAAGAATACTCCCTATTAGGTCTATATCAAGTAACTTGCATCTCAATTAAAGAGTTGATTATCTCATTTTCAAGTTCAAAGCTTTATTTAGAGTTTAGCACTCTCAATTAGGTTAACGAGTTGTCAAAATTCATATTTGGCCCCACATTGGCTCAAAAAAGAGCAACAAATCGTTAAAATTGTACATTTAATGCTTAACACAATACCCTAAGGGTAATATCGTGACAAAAATGTAATTGTGTGTTTGCCTACTAGGTAATTATGATACTCTAAGTAAACAAATGGCTTTTAGAAGCTTTATTGTCCTATAAATACGGGGGTCTTTTACCCCCCCCCCCCCCCCCCCTAGATAATTTCACCATTAATGGCATACAGGTAACTCTGCAATGAATATGGCGTGATATAGTGATTATATGATTAAGTTATCATGTTTGTCGATAATTAAATGTGTCATATATGCTATTAACATATAATTTATACAATGTAAACAATGTCAAATCTAAAAATACACGTTTTGGTCATGAAAGCAGACTTTAAATGTAACAATTTTGGGCAAAAAGTGGCCAAAAAGTGAGAAAAATTGGGTATTTTGGGTATAGAGTAAAATCTATTTTGTGACATAATTCCAGTTAGGAGTAGAATTTGAATTTTTTGAGTGACACTTTTTCATGATGCTATATGATGATTCCAAAAATGCAAAAAAAATAATTTAGATTTTTGTTAAAGGGAGCACTGTACCAAATCAATGCGCAATTCGTGTAATCCTATAATAGTTCCGGAAAAGCACGAAGACTAGGCTTGTAAATGTGAGGTTTTCGGGCAATTTGTTTCTCCGGGGATGGTATGTTTGTAATTAAATGAACGAATGGGACCTACCCGTTGCACCTACAATGATAAAATACGATATTTTTAATTTATCGACCTAAATAGTGCCCAGGGCGTAAGCACCTGCCTAAATGGTAAACAGGCATGCCAGAAAACGTGAAAAAGTGAGGGCGCTATGTGCAGGTCCGTAGCGGAAAATTTAGCTTAATAACCCCTCATGGAACAAGGCTTAAATTAAAGTTGAGATGTTACTGAAAATGGTCATAGGTGACAAGTATGCCATAAATGTAACCGGAGGGTAGAAAAGGTGTCTTGAAATATGGCACTTTTACACGTATTTCAATGAGAAAGATATTTGGTGTGGTGCTCCCACATACCCAATAAACATTAAAGTACCTTTAATATTGGAAAAAAATTAGTTTGGGTAAAATGTGCTATCAACCCCTATAGCCCTCAATACCAGAAAATACAACTTTAAAGTCTCTGATCCCGAGGTAGGCCTATTGCTTTGGGATTATTTATACTAGAATGGTGGGGATCTGTTAACTTATGAAAAAGAAATGAACCAAACAATCATAAATAAATAAAATATAATAAATAAATATAATTTAAAGCAAGAAACAAAAGAAATTGATTTTGACAAGAAACAAATTCATATGACATTGTGCAGAGCAGAATGATCGATTCCCGGAAAAATGCAAACCCAATGGTGCCAAAGTTGTATCTACTTAAATGGTAACGTCGTAAAATCGATTTCGGAAATAATAATGACAAAAATTCTCATTTATCTAAATATTTGACAATTTTGTAATTTCGCTGTTTAAGACATCAGCTGTTTGTCAGATCAATGTAACGCTACTTTTGCAACATTTCACTTTCGATATCGACGAAAATGCAAACTTCCCATGTGAAATACTCTGCTAAAATATCAGAGACTGATTTTAATATGTTAGTATTATAAAGACAGATCCTATAGTAGGAATATTTCAAGACATTCATTTGTTAATGCAAACGAATGTGCTCTGTCAGGTTACTCTTCTGTGTAAAGTATTTCTGACAATATTCACATTGATACGGTCTTTCCCTCGTATGTACATGAATGTGTTCTGTCAGGTGACACTTCTGTGTAAAGTATTTCTGACAATATTCAATTTGATACGGTTTTTTCTTTCGTATACGAATGTGTCTAGTCAGGGCACTCTTCACTTTAAAACGTTTCTGACAATATTCACATTGATACGGTGTTTCCTTTGTGTGTAAACGAATGTGCACCGTCAGGTTACTCTTCGTTGTACAGCCTTTCTGACAATATTCACATTGATACGGTCTTTCCCTCGTATGTACATGAATGTGTTCTGTAAGGTGAATCTTCTGTGTAAAGCGGTATTTCTGACAATATTCACATTGATACGGTTTTTTCTTTCGTATGTATACGAATGTGTCTAGTCAGGGCACTCTTCACTTTAAAACGTTTCTGACAATATTCACATTGATACGGTGTTTCCTTTGTGTGTAAACGAATGTGTACCGTCAGGTTACTCTTCGTTGTAGGCCTACAGCTTTTCTGACAATATTCACATTGATACGGTCTTTCCTTTGTATGTACACGAATGTGTTCTGTCAGTTTACTCTTACTGTGTAAAGTATTTCTGACAATATTCACATTGATACGGTTTTTTCTTTCGTATGTATACGAATGTGTCTAGTCAGGGCACTCTTCACTTTAAAACGTTTCTGACAATATTCACATTGGTACGGTGTTTCCTTTGTGTGTAAACGAATGTGCACCGTCAGGTTACTCTTCGTTGTACAGCCTTTCTGACAATATTCACATTGATACGGTCTTTCCCTTGTATGTACACGAATGTGTTCTGTCAGGTGACACTTCTGTGTAAAACATTTCTGACAATATTCACACTGATACGGTCGTCGTTCATTCGAATGGGTACGAATGTGTCTTGTCATGGAATTCTTCCATGTAAAACATTTCTGACAATATTCACACTTATACGGTCCTTCATTCGAATGGGTACTAATGTGTCTTGTCAGGTAACTCTTCAATGCAAAGCACTGTTTACAATATTCACATTCATAAGGTTTTTCCTTTACGTGATTAATACGATTGTGTGTTGTCAGGTTACTCTTCGATCTAAAGCATTTTTGACAATATTCACACTGATACGGTCGTTCATTCGTATGTACACGATTGTGTTCTGTCAGGTGAATCTTTCTTGTAAAGCATTTCTGACAATATTCACATTGATACGGTCTTTCCTTCGTATGTACACGAATGTGTTCTGTCAAGTGAATCTTCGTCGAAAAGCATTTCTGACAATATTCACACTCATACGGTCGTTCATTCGAATGGGTACGAATGTGTCTTGTCAGGTAACTCTTCAATGCAAAGCACTGTTTACAATATTCACACTCATAAGGTCGTTCCTTTGCGTGAGTACGAATATGTCTTGTCAGGTTACTCTTCGTTGCAAAACACTTTGAACAATATTCACAACTGTATGGTTTTTCCTTTGTGTGGGTTCGAAGGTGTCTCATCAAGTCACCCTTAACTCTAAAGCATCTCTCACAATAAGCACAATGATACACACAGTCGGCATCTGTCCGATTGAGTCTTCGTGGATTCTTATTCCGTTTGTTATTATGTCTTTCAACATGTTGTCTTAGTCTATCTATTGAGTGGAAATATCTCTTACAATACGAGCAAGTAAAAGGCTGACATCGATTCATCCTGCTCGCAATCGCGATATTCTAAGGATACTGAAGAAAAGTATAATATTACTGAATTAGCCGGGGAATCAGCCAACAAATATTGAGTACCTTCTGACTGCAGACCTGGTACTTCGTGATCTTCTGTATTGTGTTTTGAAGTGTTGCTTGTTCGAGAGGAATCTTTTAAACCTGTGAATGATACAAATTGTGCAAAATCACGTTTAAACATGGGTGTCCACTGTCCAGGATTTATCTGGTGTGTCATGTGGGGTGGGGGTAGGAGCGGAGGACCTCCATCACTTGACCCCCTTGTGGCTGATTATGTGTTCCTTAATCTGTTAATAGTAAAACATGAGAGCACGAATTTTGTTATTAAAATACTAGTAAGTAATGTAAAGGGTTCAACAAAAGAAAGTATACCACTTTGTTTATGTCAATTTGAGTAACATTTCATTTTTTTGGACTAAACAGGCTAGATAGGCATTTAGATGAATCTTTTAGGCATAATTTGATACCAAATTTGCCCCCCTAACAACAAAGATAAACCATGATTAGCACCATTTAAAGAAAATTATTCACTTAAGATTCATCTAAATAAATGCCTATCTAGCCTGTTTGGTCAAATAAAAATGAATGTTACTCAAAATGACATAAACAAAGTGGTACCGTATACATGTACTTTCTTTTGTTGAACCCTTCAGTACCATGGTATTATTTAAAAAGTCATTCTCTCGTTTCTAAAACTGAGACTCAGATCGAGCATGCGTGGTGTAGTGGATAGCACGCAGGTCCCACGATACAAAGGTTGTGAGTTCTAGCCCCGCTATGGCCAACATGTTTGTATCCTTGGGCAAGGTACTTAGTCTCAATTGCCTCGTGGTTCGGAAGTCACGTAGAAATGGTGGTCCCGTGCATCGGAAGAGCAATACCCGAGCACGTTAAAAGGTCACAGACTCCTTCGTAAAGAGTAGGGGATCATCCCGGTCTGTGTTTATACACACATATTCCTAGGTTTCAAGAACTCATCGTCTATTGTCTGTCTCTGTTTGTGTGCAACTTGGCGCTGAATTAGCAGCTGCAGCTCCGTGATCTAAATGAAATGGCGCTTTATAAAAAACTTGTATGTACATGTATATTATGAGTTGAGGTGTGGTACTAGAAAATCGTTTTCGGTCGGTCGAAATTGAGTGCTGTTGATCACAGGAAACTCGGATCATAAAGATATAAACAGACTTACAGAGTCATTCACAGCTTAATATCCTTATGGCTATAATAGATAGGCCCTTCACAATTGCTTTGAGTTTCCTGTTTCCGCCCGCGTCCAAAGTTGAGAATTACAAAATATTTTATTATTTTATTTTCATTTAGGATTTTTGCCTTTAAAATGACTTTCAATAAACTTTATTTGCTACATTCTGACTTTCATCATATCAGCTATGAATGCTGATTGCATTTTGCTTGGGTATCAAATTAATCATCTTGGAAATTAATTAAATGCAGAGTCCTCGATAAAAGGGTAGTGAAATTGGTTGCGACCACAAAATAATTAGTTTCAAAATAAAGAAAATAAAAGATAATTAATCATTAATAATTAAAAGTCACCTCTTCCTTTTTTTTAAACCTGCAACAGGAAACTCAAACAAAATTGTGTTGTGAAGGGCGAAATGGCACTCTCTCGAATATAATAAGCTTACCTCTAGTCTAGTACCTCGGATTCCAAAAAGCTTTGTGACATACTTCGATTGATGCTTTCGTAAAGTTTGATGTTGCTTCTCCTTTATCTCCAATATTTATTAATTACTAATTCTTAATTTGGATTCTAAACGAATCATTTCCTGTTTACGTCCCGCGAGAACTCTTCGGACTACATCAGGCCCCTGCCACTCTATTGTTCGAATCGCCGAAAGCATCGACGTACATGAATATACAATGAATAATCATATCAATGAATATACGTCATTTGTGAGGTCGAAAATGAAAAGTACCAGACCATAGTGGACACGAACGGCCGTAATCTTTGAATCTCCGTTGATTTCAATGTTATGTCGGAGTGTTTTACCTAATTTCATACTGACACGACCTGAGTGATAATCAAACGGTCCCCGAACGATGCCCTGGCGCTGTTGAAGTCAGAAATATCATCGTTCCCTACAGTCCGAGCGTTCCCACATCGAATTTCACCTAGAATATTCGTCACACGAACCTATGTCCGCCATCTTCTGAATATCGAAAAATGCCCTCTGGAGAGTCAAGGGGACAACATTTTTTTCTACGCATGCGTCCGATCGCTTTGGATTTGTCCACTAACATTTTGGCCGAAACTATATACAAGACTGTCGTGTAGCTTAATTGCGCAGACTATATACACGACAGTCGTTAACGCATGCGCAGATGTAAATTTAGTATAAAAGACTGTCGTGTGGCGAAATTGCACAGACTATGTACACGACGGTCTTCAACCTGAACGCTAAATCGAGTGATACATGACGACAGACAGTCGTGTAGCGAAATCGAAGCTAAAGTGGGCCGTATGCAGGTGTGTGGGTAAATTAGGCAAATACAAATATTAAAACATGTTTAGCGTAGAGACTTTCTAAAAAAATAGGAGGCCTTTTAAAAAACTTTTAGTACAAAATCGCTTGTATTTATATATAGCGATTCTAATAAACCTGGACAAACTTTGACGAAGATGCCTCGATTAAATATGTTGTGGTTTAAAGGGGTTGGTCACAACACAACTTGTTTTGAAATGCTTACAAAAAACGGGGCTGTTTTATTTTCTTTGGCAGGGGGTAAGGGGGGGAGGTGTCCCAATATGTTTCTTTATCATCGTCAATTTGTTTGCCCCCCCCCCCCCCCCCCCCCCCCACAACGAAAGTGATTAGTGTAATTACCCCTATTTTTAGTTAGGGTTTATTTGAGCCTAAACGCCCGGGCCTAAACGGTTGAATGTGAAAGCAAACAATCTCTAACTCTGAAACCAGAGAGATGTTATTACTAATGTAACGCCTCCCTGCTGAAACACTCTGAAAAAAGGTTATGACCGTAAATAAAGAAAAAACAAAAGACAATTGAAGCGAGTCAAAAAATATGAGGTGGCGGGGGACGCTAAACATGTTAACTTTTATGTGGCCCTATAAAGCTCTAAGCAAAATAATCGATTGTTAAACAATTACTTAGACTTCAACATCATTTCCGTTTACACAAAGGAGATCGATATTATCACTCCAATCACTACTGCATGTGTTCAATGACCAGTCCAGGGAGGTGTCAATTCTATTTGACACCTCCCTGACCAGTCCTATAATAGTGTCACATTGTGTGAGCCGTAGTCTAATAAGACTAAAATACCCTAGGTGTTGTTGTGGATTTTTTTTTTGGGGGGGGGCGGGGGGGGGGGGGGGTATTTTACCGTATTTTAGTCTCAAGCCACAGCACTCTGCTTTACACAGCGCACCCAAAAGTAGGCCTAATTTATTTATTTTGATAAATTAGATTACAAATTTATAGGACAATGTAGCTTCACTTTACCAATCATCCACCCATACGCTGAGACCATAATAACTAAAAAACGGACAACAAGAAGTGAAGTCACATAAGGACTGGTCCCAAGTCTATCTTGTACACGACGGTCTTACCGTCTTTCTGGCAGTCGCAAACCCTCTGAACAGGAATCACGCGAGAATTTACGAGGATTAATAAGCCGTCGTGTATATAGTCTATAGAAAATCGCTACAAGACGGGAGTGTATATAGTCACTCCCAACATTTTGGACAAATGCCTAATGAGTATGTGCTGCATGGCAAGTGACACAACTTCTTGTAATGCGCTAATCAACCGTAGATCTAACCCCCGGGCTCCGGCCAGTTTGGGGGTGGAAAAGCCCAATCAGGAAAAGTTCACGGAAAAGATTCAGGCGTTGACGGTTTTTCAATGGTATATCACAGATAGGCAAAGTGGGTATATCCAGTGACAGTTGTATATCCCCTTGGTATATAATATTTAATTTTGACTAAAGCAGCCGACAATGCATTGATTGATGATAACATCCAGAAATGGTTTGATGTGATAATAATGCCGCCATGAGGATCGAGCCGTGTAGCGAGGGGCCACGCCGAACTATGATCGAGAGTGACCAATAACGCGCCGCAATGCGGACCACTGGCGCGCGACGGGCCGGCACATCCAACATGCGCGAATCAGTGGCGTAGCCAGCTTTAAACAGGGCCATAGCGAGGGGGAGGGGTGGACTTATCAGACAGTAAAAAGTCCGAGTTGTATACCGACGAAAGGCATGATGTACAGTCAATAAAACTATGGTGGTAGTGCCCACATGTTGTGGCGAATATAGGGCCTACACTTACTTGCAACAGAGTGACGTGGAATCCGGGGGCCGACTATACGACCGTAACAGAGCGACAGTAACGGTGTTTAATTTTTTTTTAAATTGAGTGTATTGTTAATGGTCCCGGTTCTGAGCACTTCTCTAGCCCGCCCGGCCTGTGGGCCTAAATGAGACACCGTGCACTTTGCGCCGTGCATATGCTATAACCATCTAATGATTGGAAGCGGTAGCAGCATAAAGTATTGTGAGAAAATGTGTACATATCTCCTAAGATTCTGGAGATTCGGAGTCTACCATCGGACCGGGCTTTCAGTTGACCTACGCATAGGAGCATCGTCGAAGTGAGAATGTCCCCTGTAACCTTTTTCAAGATCTTTGGCATTGAAATTAAAATTTTGGTTCATTATAGAGGGAATCCACTTTACTCATACGTGCCCGTAATCACCCTTCAAAGGTACAAGACTTAATCGCGTCTATCAATAGTTGTCTGATTGCCTTTCCACATATATTTCGACATGAATATTGCGTCTCCCAATTCGTTTATTAAAGCTAGCTAAATTTGGTACAAGAACTAACTTTCTTGAAATGAAGTTGTACCCACTACCAAAGATTTTCTAGAAATTCATCGGTTGTACAGATTTAAAAAAATGGTAATCATGGTAGATTTACCATTGGTATAAACGGTCTCCTTTCTCATGTTGTACGATTGGCTATGGCCTGTTTTGGAAATGTGTTTGCTTTGTGTATATCCAAATAGCCCAGGGGCGGAAATTTCTTGTTAGGTGTGGGGGGGATGATAAGTTTTGCCCCTAAAAAAATAAATTTAGCTGGTACAACAGGGTGCGTCTGAGGGTCGGGTGGGGGGATATGCCCCCCTGAGAAGTAGACATTTTTTCAATTTTCAAACTCATTTCGTGCGATCTGGTATACTTTTGACCAATATTTTATTGAAAAGCAATCACTATATTTCTGATCAATATTGGCTTTTAAATAGGCAGATAGGCCTATACCAGAAAGAAGTTAATTAATTACCTCCAAAAGATGGATTCTTAACGTACATACGCGTATGTATCCTAACCAACGTACAATAAATTCAGGGCCGTAAGACACTTTTTTCAAAGGGGGGGCGTTATCAAAAAAAAAAGTCATCGGAAGATTTTTGTGAGTAAAATATGCGCGAAAATTTTCGAATTTGCACCTATTTTTTGCACGATCGAGGTACATTTTGGCTCTAAACAAGCTTGTAGCAAAGAATATTGCATTTTGGGAAGACAAATGCGCGCGTAGCGCGCGAATTTTTTCATCTGTGTACAAATTTTCCGGGGAAGATTTTCAAAGGGGGGCGTTCTTACGGGCCTGAAACTCCAAACGTTCTTATGTCCCTCCCTCCCTCTCTTTTTCCCTTTTTCCCCTCCTTTTTCCTTTCTTTTTCTCCTTCCCCCCCCCCCCCCCTTTTTTTCCTTTTTTTGTTGGTAGATGTGAAAAATCAGGGGGGGGATGATTACATTGACCATCCCCCCCAGGTCAAAAAGTGGGGGGGGGGGATAAATCCCCCCATCCCCCCCCCGGGATTTCCGCCCTTGAAATAGCTTACAGTTGTATATTAGCCTAGCTATAACAAGCTATAACGAGAGCATCAATGATGCAGAAGCTGACTACAGCTGAGAAATCGGGAAAATTCATAACTCATGTCTATATATGAAGAGCGTTGTTGCAAAAGGGCTATGGTGCATTTTTTTCAAAAATGATTTTACTATAGAAATGTATAGGGGAAAATCTTATGTTTCAAGGAAACAAAGTCATTTTTTTTCAAAAAGACATTTTTCAAAAAGTCATTTTCAAAAAGTCATTTTTTTTCTCATTGTAAACAGTCATTGAAGTTGCAAAAGGGCCTGTGTCCAGAATTAAATCGGGATACAGGCCCTTTTAAAACAAAACAACAACTTCAATAGTTTACAATGAGATGTAGGTCTTTTTGAAAAAAAATGACTTTATTTCCTTGAAACATATGATTGTATCATTTAACATTTCTGTATCAAACTTTTTTTTTTTAAATGATTAAAATAAATGATTTTTTCTCTAAGTACAAACAGATGGAGTTTTGTTGCAAAAGGGCCTACATCCAAATTTTCAAAAAATGTAAACATGATTTTTGTTTGTTTTTGAAAACTGGCGCATTTGGAATGTATTTCAATTTAAATTAGTATGTAGTGTACCTCTTTCATAATCCATTCAGTTTTTCAATTGCTCAACTTGAATATTTAGAAACAGGTTTTTTAAAACTTTTTCTCAATAAGAGCCAAAGTGGATGCAGGCCCTTTTGCAAAAAACCTCTTCATATTGTAAACCACTATAATCTGTCCAGCATATAACAAATGATGCAAAGCTCGAATCCATATTATATCTTACATGAAACAAGAATTATATATATATATTATTATGCATTCACCGTTCACCGTGTAAGCACATTTGCCCTTCTATATGCTTCGGTTGAGATTTCAAGATCAAGAAATAGTCTCTTTCTGATATTAAAACAAATTATTGCCAAACACCTTGGATATTAAATGGTGCGACCTAATGGTAGATGATTGTTCTCTTTTGTAATGTGTGAAGGTTCAATAAATAATATGTACAGAGATGAATAACTTCGGTACATAACAATGGCAAAATACAAACACCTATTTTATGAAAATATGCATCATTTAATGAAAATAATAATATTTACAGGTCACCAAACTCCCATGGCCCCTGGATCTTAGGCCAAGTAAAAATAAAACTAGTTTCTCGTGCTAACTTTTTGAAAAAAGGAAGATGAGTTTGTTTTTTTCTTCTTCCCAAAATGGCGAATGCCCCTTTTTCCAAAACTGGTTTCGCTTTTTCCAACATGGTGGAAATGTTTTTGTTTCAAAATGGCTGCCACTTTTCTAAGACTAGCTTTATAACCTTAAAATGGGTACATACTGGAAACTGCTCGCGATATTTTACATGTTTATTTTAATACTAGGCGGTCACCCGGGGTTTGTCGGTTCTCTGGTTTGGGCGGTCACCCGGGGTTTGTCGGTTCTCGGGTTTGGTGGTTTGTAGAATGCATGCATAAAGCCCGATCGGACAAACTTTGAAAATTCGACCCTTAGACGACCTTTGACCCGGACGACCCAAGAAAAGCAAAACCGTTTTATTTTTTCCACGCTCGACTCGTATTCGGGCTTCCCGTCACCGAGTTTAAGCCAGATCGGACAAACTTTGAAAATTGGACCCCTAGACGACCTTTGACCCCGGACGACCCAAGAAAAGCAAAACCGTGTTATTTTTTCCACACTCGACGAGTATTCGGGCTTCCCGTCACCGAGTTTAAGCCCGATCGGACAAACTTTGAAAATTCGACCCTTAGACGACCTTTGTGACCCCGACTTTTGACCCCGGAAGACCCGACAAATGCTAACCCGTTAAATTTTTGCCACGCTCGCCTCGCATCGAGCATTGTGATCACCGAGTTTAAGCATGATCCGACCAACTTCAAAAAGTTGACCCCTAGATGACCTTTGACCTCGTATGCTCTAGCGAATGCGAACTTGCTCTTGCGGGGACTGAACAAACAGACACCGAGTTTCTCATCACCGAGTTTAAGCCCGATCGGACAAACTTTAAAAATTTGACCCCTAGATGACCTTTGACCCCGGAAGACCCGACAAACGCCAACCCGTTTTATTTTTGCCACGCTCGCCTCGCATCGAGATCACCGAGTTTAAGCATGATCCGACCAACTTCAAAAAGTTGACCCCCATATGACCTTTGACCTCGTACGCTCTAGCGAATGCGAACTTGCTCTTGCGGGGACCGAGCTGCACCCACCCACTGAGTTTGAACGCCGCCCGACCCCGGGAAGGCAACGAAAAAGCGAGCACAGACAGACAGACAAACAAACAGACCAACAAAAAAACAGACAGACAGAGAGTAGAGTATTATTATATAGATAACACAAGGATTTATTCTCTATTTTTTTCTCTTTCAGGAATACAAAGCTAAATAAGAAAAGATGTGTATTCTAGATTTACAAAATATCAGTGTGATCTCGGGAATATCTTGATAAATAAATCAGTTCCAGCCAAAAACGACAAACAAATGTTCCGAAGGCGAAGACCACACTGGTATTTTAAAACACCAGTTTTACTCACGGTTTATTTATATCATCTGATGCAGATACAGTTTAATTTGTATCATGTTTTGATATTAACAGTTTGCCTGTTATGTTGTTCTTTCATTTTAACAGGTTTTTTTAAAAATATTGACACGTTCTCCATTGACAACATCAGTGTGATCTTGAGAACATTCAAAAAATAAAAATTGAAGAAAAAGAATTTAAAAAATAAAAAATAAAAAAAAATTAGAAAAAAAAATTTGAACAAAATTTGAAGAAAAAAAACTATTTTTTTGACGTGGCGGCCAAAATGGATGCGCACGCGCGGGGAAGAGAAACTACTATTTTTTATTTGGCCTTTTAAATGGTGCGCCACTTTGACTTTGGTAATGCCACAAAAACCAGTTGGCGAATTGGCGTTCTCTTCTGGATGGTTCAATAAGTAACAATAACATCTACCGAGGTGATTGGTTTAGGGGAATATTGAAAATAAGATAGGCTTTTCTTCTGATATCAAAATAGTACTACTACATATAGTTTAACCAGAGAGATATTACACCTCCCTGGTTAAACCATACATAGCCTAGGCTACATAGCCTAGGCTATAGGCTACATAGCCTAGGCTATAGCCTATAGGCATAGGGCTAGGCTGGGATGTTCATAGTCCCAATAGTGACCTGTCCTAGGTAGCTGGCTACCTAGGGTCACAAAACTCCCTATTGACTGTTCACGTCGCGAAATTCACATCGAGTGTCAGCACTGCCGACTGCCGCTTGATCAAAATTAATTAACACAATGTATTACTAAGAGTTCTATACTCTGTTTGGCCATCTCGAGACAGTGACGTAACCGCGTATTCTACTAATTGCATCACATAACTCGCGCGCATACTCGCGGCGCTGGCGTACAAACACGAGCGTTGAAAGGCGGAAGATACACACGCGTGCAAAAAAGCTGCGCCTGTTCAGTTACGTCACTGTCTCGAGATGGCCAAACAGAGTATAGGAACAACATGTGAGTGCATTTTGATTGATTTAAATCATATTTGATGTGAAAATCTTGAATTAAAAATGTGATTTTCGCGACGTCGTGTGTCTATAGAGGGTGTTGTGGCTATAGTATAGTGAAGCATGAACGATAGTATAGCCACCATTGGGTCTAGGATGTTCGGGAATTCAGTGCTCCCGGGACTCGATTTTGTTTTTCGGGCGGGACTCAGGATTTACGAAAATTGGTAGTCCAGATTTTCGAGGAAGTGAAAACGCGATAAAATATACTAAATGTCCACCAAAGTGTACTGTACTGTACAGTAGATATGTACTTCTGTTCTCTGTGTTGTCTTCAGTTCATTTGCCTTTTATTATTGTCAAATCTGCACCGGTTTTAATCAGCTTCCGGACATTAACATTACATATTAAAATCGCGATTCGTTCAAGATTTACCATCAGAATAATTTTGTGTACTACCAAAATGCATAAAACTTTCATAAGTGCAACCAAATGTGCACAATGAAGCGAATTTTAGAGCAACATCGTGCGTACGGCGTAAACACACACCGCTGGCGATGTGAGCGGCGCCATACTCTTGGGTTCCTTTTTTAGTAGGAGAACAACCGTATCAGGAACAGGCGGGGTTGGACGATGATGTAGTATTTATTTTAAAGTACCCCTTTTCATTTTATATTTGGTTTATTTTGTACTCACGTCTAGGCTATATCAGCCTTTCGACTCACTCGTAGTCATTTTTTATCTGCTAAAAATTAACGTCAAAGTAGATGCAGATGAAAACAACTTGAAGTATTACAGAACAACAAGAAACAGAACATGAAATAAGGTGAGAAGACGCCATTATTTTCTGAGAACACACGGCCGCGGCATTTTTGGGGGTTGGACGCTTTCACTTTTGAAAGGGGTGTTATGTTTTATTTAAACAATGTTTTTATTTTCAATAAATTACTTGAGCTATAATATAAACATGCGGCATGTCATTATGAATATTTATTGAGTAAATTTGTATTAAATGTGGAATTTCGACATGGCGGAAGTTACACAATATCTAAATATAATACATAAATGTGCCGTTAAACCCAACCCTCCCCCGTTATAACACGACTTTTAAAAAATGAGTGAACTCGTAGAGCTCCGATTGTTTCGTTATTAAACACTGCACCCTCACATATTCGCACGTGCAACTGTTTGAGGAAAGCTCACGACACATTGAAACAGACGGGGTAACTCGGTAAATGTAATTGCCTCATTTACATCGGACTATAATATGTAGATTTGACATTTGATCAATGGCAGACGATACCAAACTGGTGGGGGTAATAAAAGATATTACGGCACGATAAATCACGCAAATTCAACATTTTGGCAAGGCAATATTCGTAAGTTTTACTCTTTTTCGCGAATTTCTAACAGCACCTCATGATGAAAAACCTTTGAAAACAATATTTTCCAATAATTTTGGCCGCTGAAATCGGAGACATAGTTTGAAGAATATATACAGAAGCGATTAACATCAATTAACGAAAAACGACCTCCCCACCTATTTTTCACTTTGACGGCTGTATTTTTACTTTACGCTGATTTCGTATCATGAATAATAATGATCTCTAGTAGTTAAACCAATCACAATAAGACAATCACGCTTGTACGTCATGATACATGCGTGCCATGTGTTGAATCAACTTTTCTATCATAGCGTTTACATGCATTTTCAATACAGTTATGACAATAAAGAAAATAACGCGAAATTGCCTATTTTGTCGAATGGCAATCAGGCCCATTTTCTAACATATTTATGCGATCATATTGTTTCACTATCTCAAGTACATTTCCCGACAAATAACCACTTGTGTGACCAAGATAAAACCATATTTCACAGTCGCACTTTCCCCTTGACCTATACCGTGACCTTTCGCGTCAGGTCGCTTTAGCTTACTTGTAGTAAGCTAAAAATGACATCTCTGAATGTATTTTAAACAAAGTGTGCAAAGGAGAAATGGTTGGGCACACTGGTAAAATGGTTTTACAACAAGTGTTGCTATCATTATCAAAGTGAACTCAACTTCAATCACTTAATATCATCGAGCAATAATATATTGTTTTACGCATTTAAATGTGTTTAGATTATAAAGTTAAATAAATCCAGAGATAAATGATAGATAGAAAAATAGATTAAAAAAGAATAGAAAAAAACTATAAAAGCATTGGCGGCCTATATAAATTATATAAATTGACATAAAAATGATGTTACATACATCCACAATCAAGTTTAATTTGTTTTTTTAAAAAACAAAAAAATAGAAAACAACAACGAACACACGGAGATTCGAACCCGTGATTGCCGATTGCAAACGATATGGCCAACGTATGCACGCCACAGAGATCGACGAGTGTAATTGTGTCAGTTTTATCATTTAACCATTGATTCTTTTATTTATAACGAACTGATTTTTATCGTGCCATTTTGGACATTTTAAACCATATTTATATGTTACTCTCGCACAAAATGTGTTTGTAATATGATTATACTCCTTATTTTGGAAAGAATGGTAAAAACGTTGACATTTCGAACACAATAAATGTCATCTTGTATACTGTTTATACGGTCGCTCGACTGAACGTTGTGTGACCTGTTGCATTGCATTATTCATGTTACGATCTGTTTATGTATGCTTTTGTTATACTTCTCAATCGCTCATCGCCAACTCTGTACAAGAAACTTCATGCGCTGTCCCAACGCTGTCATTAGAGAACAATAGAAAAGTCCCTTCGACTCTCCAGAGGGCGTTATCTGCGACCTTTGACTGGGTTCACGGGGTTAATCATATTAATGAGCAAATATGCAAATGAGCTAAGTGTCGCCTCCTATTATATATCCTTCTTGACTACATGTCGCGGGAGGAGTATTATTTGTTCATGTTGATCGCTGGTGGCGTTTGCGATGTTCTCAGCTCTGCTCCAGACACAGAACGGTAAATACGAAGTTTCAGGTATTCATATCTCGATCAATAAGACCAACATATTAGTGTTCTTCTCTATAATGATTATTTTGGTTGGGGACGTGATTTTCTTTAACATGGTTAAAGTTCTAACACAATTCCAATTCCGATGCAAATTGGATTCAACAAAAGCCGGGGCTGGGGAGGAAGTCGATACGGTCTGTTATTGACTTTTCAGTAATCTAGTTAAAGGACCTTACCTCGCGTACACACACCCCAGCACCGCAAAACATGCAATTTTGAAATTTAATGTTATGAATTTTGTTTTGTTTTGTTGGCATCTTCAAAACGGAAGATCAGTTAATCTCATCAAGACCGCCCTCTACTTCCGGTGGTCGATGGTCACCAAGGGTTATCAAATTATCACTTGGATCGAGACAATAAATAATCTCTTGGGGTCATTAAATCATCCCCTGCGGTTATTAGATGACAGTTATAACGGCTTGAATACTTTAGTAATCAAATGATGGATTGGGGCTATCAAAATATCACTTGGTGTCATTAATGATCACATTTCAGAGTCACTACACATCCCGTTGAATTGTCCATTGGGGTCATTGAATGACACCTGGGGTTATTAAGCGACCATCCTGGTCATTAATGCAGGGATCAATGTGCAGCTTGAACCTACCCTCCTCAAGCATTCACATGTATTCACCTTTCTTCAGGATAAATTAGGTGTCAAGATTAGTTCTATCCTGCAATTTGTAGGGTGAAGATTCACCTTAGTACACCATCTGCGTTCAATAGTAATATGTGGGAGAAGTTGAAATATAGGTGAAGATTCACCATAGATTCACCTGTCACAATGTATAAATTAGTTCAAGATTCACCTCTCCAAAAATATTACTAGGCAAAGATTAGGTGTCTTATCTTTGACTAACCTTGAGAAGGATAGGTTCAAGATGCACATTGATGCCTGCATAAATGATTGCTTGGTGTCATTATCCTATAACTTACCTATGGTCATTACATGATCCTCTAGGGTAATGAAATGATAACTCAGGATCACTTGGGGTCATTAAGCAATCCCTTTGTGTCAATGGTAATTAATTTTAGGTTTATTACATTATCACTTGGATTGAGTCAATAAATGGTCATAGGGTGTGTTAGATGGCGGCTCGGGTCATTTATTGGTAAGTTGGGGTCATCAAATGATTACCCAGGGTTAAGTATTCAATATTCAACTCTTTCGGCAACCATCTTGGACATTTTAAAATATTTAAAATATTACGTGTTATCAGAGAAATATGATAAATGATGTTTCATTAGCTTTTGCGGTATAGGTATAACATTTTTATAATGTAAAACACCTGTTTTAGGTCATTTAACATCAATTTTAACCATCTGGCGGCCATTTTAGAAAGCGGTAAAATATTCAAAACTTTCACAGGGGGAGTCGTTTATCTACATTAGCTTAGCAGTTTAGAACATGGTAGGTTATATGCAATACGCTGTTATAATCTATATTTTTTTAAATTTTGGCGGCCATTTTGGCGGCCATCTTAATTTTCAGTGTGTTAACGAAGCAAAAGTACAGGATATGAGTTACTAGTGATCTAATACATACATCCCATTGTTAAAAAGTATACTTGTATCATACATTTTGTTTGATTTTATGTCCTTTATGAAGTTGGACCCTACCCTTTTTGCGGCCTTATTGGACGCCATCTTAAATAACCCCTTAGCATACCCAAATTGGTCTTGGCAACACCCTGAATGTGATTTAGGACCATTAAACGGAAGTTCAAAATGTTAGTTTGGGAGAGTTTTGGGAGTGCACGGAAGACCCCAAGTAGATACGCCTCTAATTCACTATACGATTATATACCATCATGTCAAATAACCCTTGAATGCCCCTTTATTGTTAAATTTGACCTTATTTGTCATCATAAAACTATCTATAAAGGTCATAGATCATGTCAAACTAATTTGCTGATTTATTCAAGCACCGCATGATAGATTTTAAGCAACTAGCGAATATAAGTGGCAAATACACAAGTACACAAGTTTAAACAAACCGGGAAACATACATAGCATAGGACAATTTAAGACAATGATGGGGAATACTGGTCGATTGAACAATATTTTTGTGTATTTTAAATACGCACTTTATTTTCAGAAAAAAAACCTTTGACATTTTTGTTGAGGAGGCTTATTTTGTCGACGTTGATGATGTTACAGCATCTGCGTGAGGCAAAGGTAGCACCGCTTGAATCCGTTAACGTATATATTGGCTCTGGTGATGATAGACCATTTGATGGTAAATGGTTGGTTCTTCTTCTTTAGCTGTCACGCGTGTCTTGAGAGGTCAGTCCTGTATTGGTGTTTTTTCTTTCTTTTATGTGCTTGTATATCTCAGCTTGGAGGGAAGTTCCGTGAGTCCGAAGTATTCCTTGGTGACAATTTTGTTGTTGGTGGATGTGATCTCGGCGCTGTAGATGATGATGGAAGCTAAGCAATTTCCTTGGACAGTGTTGGAGTGGACAGTCCTCCTTCCAAGGGCGTCATCCCGTTTTCAAAAGTGGGGGGGACACCAGGTGCGGATCCAGAAAAGGTTAGGGGGCGGCCCCCAAAAAATGAAAGTGAACAGGTATGATCCAAGCGGTGCACAGCACCGCCCTCCGAGCTATGCTCGGACAGGGGGGAGTCTGAGGGGGGATGTGCCCCCCTCAGAAGTAGAAAAAAAATTCAATTTTGGAACTCATTTGGTGCGATCTGGTGTATACTTTTGACCAAAGTTTATCGAAAAGCCACCTCTTCATTTCCAATATTGTTTTTTTGTTGTTGTCAATGCAAGAAAGAAGTTGAGCATATTTTCCTGATTTATTAAAGTATAGATTGTTTAAAAGCTCGAACAGGGGAAACTACTTTGCTAGCGTGCAAAAAATGCTAAATAATAAAAAGGTACAGAAAACGTTTCTGAAGCCATCTTGTTCCAATTTAATAACAAAGTAGTAAAAATAATTCATGCTGAGCGTGAAAAAATAGATATTGTAAAAAGAAATGTTTAGAAAAGCGTTCCTGAATCCATCTTGTTAAGCTTGAATAATAAATAAATAATGAAACTAAAATGCGCGGTAGCGCGCAAAAATTGGTTATTTTAACACTAAAATGGTCCAGAAACCCGTTCATGAAGCCATCTTGTTAAGCTTGGTAAAAACATTCAAACTAATTTGGGTTTTTTACACTGAAATGATCTTGAAAACGTTCCTGAAGCAATCTTGTTAAGCTTGAATAATAAAACATTGAAAACAATTTGTGCGTAGCGCGCAAAAAAATGGTTATTTAACACTAAAATGGTCCGGAAAAACGTTCATGAAGCCATTTTGTTTAAGCTTGAAATAAACAATGAAACCAATTCGCTCGAAACGCGCAAAAATGATCCAGAAAACGTTCCTGAAACATGTTTTATAAAGCCTGAATAAACATTGTAACCATTTCGCGCAAAGCGCAAAAAAGAGGCTATTTTTAACACTAAAAAGCTCCAGAAAAATGTTCCTGAGCCATCATGTTTAAACTGTCAGTTTTTAATCTAAAATGGTCCAGAAAAACGTTCCTTAAGCCATCTTTTTATAACTTGAATGAAGAAACATTGCCAACTCGCACGAAGCGGGCAAAAATGGTTTTTTTCTCACTAAAATGGTCCAGAAAACGTTCCTGAAACCATGTTGTTAAGCTTGAATAATTAAACATTGAAAAATCCGCGCAAAAAATGGCTTCTTTTGAGGGGGCATCATCATCACTCATCATCATCATCATAATCAAACACTTTCAGCCTCAGGGTTATTCAAAAAAAGTGGGGGGGACATCTGCTATTATGTCCCCCCCACTTTGAAAAGTGGGGGGGACGTGTCCCCCTGTCCCCCACCCATATGACGCCCCTGCCTCCTTCTAGGGTAGTTGCATGTTTTCGGCGTCGCTTTTGATGGTGTTTGGTGAGACTTTCTTGTTGGGTGACTTGATGATTACTGGCTATCTATACAGCGCCGAGATCACATCTAACGGTCTTTCATTTGTATGGACATATAAAATGTGCCTTGTCAGGTGATTATCCAGCACAAAGCGTTTCTGACAATATTCACACGTATGCAGGCTTTCCTTCGTATGAACACGAATGTGTAGGCCTACTGTCAGTTGATAGGGGGACTTACTTTTGTTGAACCCTTTATGTGAGCTTGGTGAAGCATTTCAGAAAATATCATTCACACTTAATATTATACGGTTTTTTCCTCTATGCGCGTGTGTATAGATGGTGTGACCGGTGACGTAGTGCCCGGCGGTTTGCGTGCGCACCTACAGGGAACGGTGCTTTAATTCACACTTGATTGATCATTACTTACCATGCTTACGGTGCAGAAGTCATGGTATGCATCCCTAAGCACAATGAGAGACCAGGTACTAAATTTGGTTGCCCGGCGGTTTGCGTGCGCACCATAAGGGCATGTGCTTTTAAAATTGGCGCTCAGTGATGTGTGTTTTGCTTTCATAGTATGATGTATGCAGTAGTCATGGACTAGTACCCCTAGCATGTCTTTAGACCAGGCGCTAATCAATATGTAAACACTACTGATGTAAACAACGGTCACCTCATCTATACGAATGTGTCCTGTCAGTTGACTATTCAAGTGTTTCCAACAGTATTCACTATTCACACTAAAAGGGGTTTCCCTATGAATACGAATGTGACCTGTAAGGTGATTCTTTAGTGTAAAGCAAAAGCATTGCTGACATACAATAATATTCATTCTTTTTGAATGTACACGAATGCATGCTGTCAGATTATTCCTCGTGATTCTTCAGTGTAAAACAAGGCATACTGTCAGCTGATTCTTCCATGTAAAGCGTTTCTTACAATATTCACATTCATAAGGTTTTTCCTTTGTATGTATACGAATGTGTGCTGTCCGGTTAAATCCGTGTAAAGCACTTAGTGACAATGTTCACATTTGTGAGGTTTTTCCTTTTGTATGGATACGTATGTGTGATAGTCAGGTTATTTTTCCATGCAAAGCATTTCTGACAATATTCACTCCTACAGTTTTTCCTTCATATGTACACGAACGTGTCTATTCAGGGAACTCTTCACTGAAAAACATTTCTGACAATATTCACATTGATACGATCTTTCCTTCGTATGTATACGAATGTGTTCTGTCAGGTGACTCTTCCGTGCAAAAGATTTTTGACAATATACACATTGATACAGTTTTTCCTTCGTATGTACACGAATGTGTTTTGTCAGGTAAATCTTCCTTGTAAAACATTTCTGACAATCTTCACAATGATACGGTTTTTCCTTTGTACATGTATGTACACGAATGTGTCTAGTCAGGGAACTCTTCACTGTAAACCATTTCTGACAGTATTCACATTGATACGATCTTTCCTTCGTATGTACACGAATGTGTTCTGTCAGGTGACTCTTCCGTGTAAAAGATTTCTGACAATATACACATTGATATGGTCTTTCCTTCGTATGTACACGAATGTGTTCTGTCAGGTATCTCTTCACTGTAAAGCATTTCTGACAATATTTACACTCATACGGTCGTCGTTGATTCGTATGTACACGATTGTGTTTTGTCAGGTAACTCTTCAACGCAAAGCATTTTTTACAATATTCACATTCATAAGGTCGTTCCTTTGAGTGATTACGAATATAGTGTTTTGTCAGGTATCTCTTCGTTGCAAAACACTTTGCACAACATTCACAACTGTATGGTTTTTCCCTTGTGTGGGCCCCATGATGTCTCGTCAAGTCACCCTTAACTCTAAAACATCTCTCACAATAAGCACAATGATACATACAGCCAGCATCTGTCCGATTGAGTCCTCGTGGATTCTTATACCGTTTGTTATTAGTATTACCATGTCTTTCAACATGTCGTCTTAGTCTATCTAATGAGTGGAAATATCTCTTACAATACAAGCAAGTGAATGGTTGATACTGATTCATCATGCTCACAACCGCAATACTAAGGATACAGAAGAAGATTACTGAATCCACCAACAAAAATGTTGAGCCCGATGGTGATACCTTCTCACACCAGGACCTGGTTCAATTCTTGATATTCTGTCTGGTCTGTATTGTGCTATTGAGTGTTGCTTGCTCGAGAGGAATCTTTTGAACCTGTGAATGATACAAATTGTGCACAATTACGTTTTAAACATATGGGTGCCCGGGGTGTTTGTGTGTGTGTTGGGGGGGGGGGGGGGGGGGGGGGGGGGTGCAACTTTGCTGTTGTTATCGAGCGGTCATTGAAATCGCCATAACTTTAAAAGTATCCATTCGATTTTGTTGAATGAGGTACATGTATCAAACTGCGGAGATGAAATTTGCTCATCATTAATGTTTATCTCAGATTTTTGGTACCGATTATATATTTTGAATTAGCCAACCCCACTTGGTCAGGCACCTTATGTGCTAGGTGTAGTTCGTCGAGGTGTGGTACTAGCAAATCGAGTGTTTTCGGTCGGTGAGTGGAAAAATTGATTGGTTGATCACCAGGAAGCTCGGATCATAAAAGATAATATAAACAGAGTAATTTACGTGTTATCGACGAAATGGCACTCTCTCCAGTCTCTCGAATATTAAAGCTTAAAGCTTAAGTTAATATTCTCTACTTCGGTTTCCATGAAGCTCTAAGCTTCCGTGACACATTCCGATTGATGCTTTCGTAAAGTTTGATGTAATTGCTTCTAATAATAATTAATTAATAATTTTGATTCCAAACGATCATTTCCTGTTTACTTGTCCCTGGAGAAACTTTCTGCCATGCGTCTCTGGCGGCGGGAGTATTATTTGTTCATGTTGGTCGCTGGTGGCGTTTGCGATGTTCTCAGATTCTCCAGACACAGGTGGTACGGGAAATAATCGATTCTTGATTTTGGCAAACTAACTTCGGTAAATCCGAACGGGTAAGTTCTAACACAATTCAAATTCCGATGCAATTTGGATTCCACGTTCAAAAAGCCAGGGGTGGGGAGGGGGCAGTCGACAAGTCTATATTATTGTTATTTCTACTGATCTATGGTTTCTTCAAATTATGCATGATAAACAGTAGGCCACTACACTCTTAAACTTGCGTGGTTAAAAAATGACCACGTTTTAACCACGTTTGGTAGCTTTTGGTAGTTAACTATGCACCTTACCAGTTCGGTGTCAAATTGACCACACCATCCGTGGTAAGACAAAATGATCACGCGTATTGTGGTTGACAATCTAACCACAATACAGGGTCGAAAAAAGTAACACTATATGCCGTGGTTGCTTGAGGGAATGGTGGTGGTGTGAGGGGGGGGGGGGGTGAGGCTTCAGGGGCATCAAATCTTTGATGGTGTTTATGTTTTTGCATAATGTATTTGCATTTACTTTGTGTACAAACACTTTTCACTTTCTTAAAGCAAGTGAGACGATATATGCATGCATATCAATATACATTCAATGGTGTTAAATTAATACTTAACAAGAGTGCAGTATAATTGTACAAAGACGTTTTCGGCAAGACGCGTTTACTTTTGTTTAGGACGCCAACATTTCTCGGGCAAATTTTACAAACATTATTTATATGAGATTTCCATGTCATCAACATGATCAATAGCTATTCCTAAAAACTTTGCCGCGGAAACATGGGTTAGGCCTAGTTTATATCCATCAAGTTTATCGCTTCGAGCACTTCTGATTTTGTAATTTGTTCCCATGAGCATTAAATTAGTCTTAGGTGCATTAACGATAATTTATTAAATTTAAACCAGTTACATGTACATACTTCTTGCAATTCTCTGTTAACCGTGTCGTACAATAAAATGTCATCATTGGAATAAAATACAGTTGTATCATCAGCGAACAAGATAAAATGTAATATTTTTGATGTACAACAAATATCATTCATTGTTATCGGAAATCTTGGCCGTCGCACTCGGGGTGTCCATAGTGGTCAGCTTCGGTAGGCTGGGCGTAGTTTTCATCTCACTTATCTAATTCGGACGATTTTCAGCCTCTGGTGTGAAACAAAAGGTCCCGAACGTGAGGCAAAATATAGCCGAAAATAGGGCATTCTATCATCTGTGCCGAACACACCGATATGTCACGGTTTAGAAAGACGGAAATGTAAAATGGTAAATCCTCTGGGCTGGAGTTTGATCGATTTTCTTTTCATAAGGCCATGTATTTTGAACTCACCACCCTTCCCGTTGCATGTCAAGATGTTTACATTTTACACCATCTGAGATTCGAATTAGCATATCGCAATAACTACTTGTTCTACCTCATAAAAAGTATATATTATCTGAACGGTCATCTCACAAGGAATCCAAATATGCTTTGGGGATTTTAGATAGGACCTAAGGTAACATGTTGTGATTAGGAATGTTCAAAACATCTAAATGTTTCATATTTTGAATAATATATAGACTCGGACAAACTGGCGAGAATTAAATTAACAAAGACCTTAAAAATACACAGCCTCGAACCCGGTCCCTCTCGCTATCGCGGCGATCGGTTACTCCACTAGGCTACAGGGACTGTGCTTACATGGATACCAGACGAACGAGCTATTATGTATACAAAGTCTTTTGTTGAAAGCCTCTAGCAGCCGAAATACATGAGTAAATAATAACAATTGATGATGGCCTATAAGCATGATTCTAGCAGAATCTATGACGAGCGAAACTTAATTAAATAAACGCGAGATTAAAGCTCAATAATATTTTCATACCTATCCCAATCATAATTTTACTGTGCATATTAGTTCCTCATGCCATTACCCATCAGAACAAAATGGTTGTCAATGGTAACTTGTTGAAATATACTATATCGGGAAGTAAATGAGCACAAACGTTTAAATTTCATATTTATTAGAGTTTACAAGTACTTTTTGTTGTTTTGCAAACGGCATTTCTTAATTCCCCTATTTAAGAGCTTTCCAAACATGTATAATTTTGCTATCATCGGTTGAATACCTTTTTTTATATAGTATGTATGTCAAACCGTTTAATTAGGGCAAGTTCACTGTGTAGCGAATAGGGAGAAAGCCAAGGACTATGCAATCGATTCACGATTACAAGTGTTACATAATAGTTGTTACGTTTGTTGAAACAGAATCTTATAGAATATAAAATTATCTATAACATGAGAGCAAAATCATGTTTGGGATGAGGAGTTATTGTAAATTGAACGTAGAATTGGGAACATTGTCTATATTCCCCATAAAGATTGTACACAGCGCCACCGCCACCTACCCTGACTTTCACGTCACGATATAATCAATCATCTCAGCCAAACAGTTATAGAAATACACAATGTAGCTAGATAAATAGGCTTTCAAATGATACCTCAACCATTGCTCTACCACATTTAGTTGTTGAGTTAAAGGAGAAAAATGGATGATTCGTCATCAAAAATGCAACGCCACCACCCATTTTGGGTGGTGAGTTCAAAACACATGGCCCTAAGTTATTCAAGTATCAGCGAATAACCATTAATATGACTAGCGTTTTTAATTTTTAGATCACCCTTTGGCGTACTAACGGTGTGGTACGATACGTAATTATACACTACCAAATTGCAAAGATTTCTGGTTGACTTTAGAGTCAGTCACACTTGCTAAACCTCACCCACGTTTCTGCAAACAGTTTGATTTACGCACTATCACTAAAGTCAATTATTTGACTTTCTCAACCCAAGATACAAAAATGGCTTGTCTTGGACAGAGTACTCGTATACAAGTTTCATAAACAAACCGGGAAACATACATATATGGGACAATAATAAGACAACGATGGGGAATACTGGCCGGAAAGGTCTTTGAGGCTGGTACCAAACTATTGATTTGGAGTTACAAGGACGGTTGCACGGAAATGGATAGACACTCGTCAACAATTGTCAGCTTAGTATCTGGTTTTGATTCATTTTTAGTATGTACATGGATAATAGTTATATTGATTGTATATTTTTAGCATGTGTAGTTTTTAATATCTTTCTGTGCAGCGCCTTGAGGCTGTTTACATCGTAAGGCGCTTTATAAGTCCCATGTATTATTATTCACCCCGTTTTACGGTACACGAATTTGTTCTGTCAGATGTGACACTTCACTGCAAAGCGTTTCTGACAATATTCACATTTATACGGGTTTACCTTTTTTTGTATGTATACAAAAGTGTACTGCCTCTTCCATGTAAAACATTTCTGGCAATATTCACATTTATATGGTTTTTCCTTCGTACATGTACACGAATATGTTCTGTCAGGTGAATCTTCCTTGCAAAAAATTTCTGACAATATTCACATTGATGCGGTCCTTCCTTCGTATGTGCACTGCAAGTGTGTTCTGTCAGGTAACTCTTCGTTGTAAAGCATTTCTGACAATATTCACATTGATACGGTTTTTCCTTGGTATGTTTACAAATGTGTACTGTCAAATGACTCTTCATGTTCACTGCAAGTGTGTTCTGTCAGGTAACTCTTCGTTGATAAAGCATTTCTGACAATATTCACATTGATACGGTTTTTCCTTGGTATGTTTACAAATGTGTACTGTCAAATGACTCTTCATGTTCACTGCAAGTGTGTTCTGTCAGGTAACTCTTCGTTGATAAAGCATTTCTGACAATATTCACATTGATACGGTTTTTCCTTGGTATGTTTACAAATGTGTACTGTCAAATGACTCTTCATGTTCACTGCAAGTGTGTTCTGTCAGGTAACTCTTCGTTGTAAAGCATTTCTGACAATATTCACATTGATACGGTTTTTCCTTTGTATGTTTACAAATGTGTACTGTCAAATGACTCTTCCATGTAGAACATTTCTGGCAATATTCACATCTATATGGTTTTTCCTTCGTATGTACACGAGTGTGTTCTGTCAGGCGAATCTCCGTTGCAAAACATTTCTGACAATATTCACATTGATGCGTATAAGTATGTACACTGCGAGTGTGTTCTTTCAGGTTACTCTTCGTTGTAAAGCATTTCTGACAATATTCACATTGATATGGTTTTTCCTTGGTATGTACACGAATGTGTTCTGTCAGGTTGCTCTTTGTTGTAAAGCATTTCTGACAATATTCACATTGATACGGTTTTTCCTTGGTATGTACACGAATGTGTCTAGTCAAACTATTCTTCCGGGTAAAACATTTCTGACAATATTCACATTGATACGCTCTTTCCTTTGTATGTACACGAATGTGTGCTGTCAAGTGACTCGTATGTGCAAAGCGTCTCTGACAATATTCACATTGATACGGTCTTTCCTTATGAATTCGCCGAAAGTGCCTTGTAAGGCAACCCATCGTTGTAAAGCATTTCTGACATTGTTCACATTTATATGGTCTTTCGTTTGTATGAAAACGAATGTGTACTGCTTGATACTTTACTGCAAAGTATTTCTGACAATATTCACATTTATAAGTTTTTTTATTAGTATGAGAACGAATGTGGCTAGTCAGGGCGCTCTTTAATGTAAATCGTTTCTGACAATATTCGCACTCTAACAGTTTTATCTTTGCATTAATACGCGTCAGATGATTTTTCGGTGTAAAACGTTTCTGACGATAATATTCACACTCGGACAGTCCTTCCTTTGTACGTACTGGTTTACGAATGTGTGCAGCCATGTTACTCTTCATTGCAAACCGATTTTCACAATAACCACAATGATACACACAGTCCGCATCTGTCCAATTGAGTCCTCGTGGATTCTTATTCCGTTTGTAATTAGTATTACGATGTCTTTCAACATGTCTTCTTAGTCTATCAATAGAATGAAAATATCTCTTACAATACAAGCAAGTAAAAGGCTGACATCGATTCATCTTGATCGCAAGAATCTTGAAGAATGAAGATATGATATTACTGAATTTTAGCCGGGGAATCAACCAACAAATGTTGAGTACCTTCTGACCAGACCTGGTATATTTGATCTTCTGTATTGTCCTTTGAAGCGTTGCTTGCTCGAGAGGAATCTTTTGAACCTGTGAATGATACGTGCAAAATCACGTTTAAATATGGGTGTCCACAATATATCTGGTGTGTGTGTGTGTGGGGGTGGGGGGAGTGGTGGAGTGGTAGCCCTGGTGAGCGTAGGAGCGATGGAGTGGTAGGGGTGGGGTGATGGGGGGGAAGGATCGACCTCCATGACTTGACGCCCCCCCCCCCCCCCTTGTGCCCGATTATGTTTTCCTTAATAGTAAAACATGAGCGCACGAATGTTGAGTAAAATACTAAGTAAAAGTAGTACCAGAGAGATGGTAGTACCAGAGAGATGTTTACACCTCCCTAATAGTACCATCCATGTCCCATGATTATTTAAAAAGTAATTCTCTCGTTTCTAAAGGACTATGGTTATCAGGTCGAGTCGAGGTGCGGTACTAGAACTTCGTTTTCGGTCGGTCGAAATTGAGCAGTTGATCACAAGCAACTCGGATCATAAGATAATATAAACAGAGTCATTCACAGCTTAATGTCGTTAATGGCTATAGATAGCGTATGGCACTTTATACACCTATCAGTTGTAAGACGCACCCTATGACCCCCGGGAGTGGTGCGTCACTTTACCGAGGTGCGTCGACTTCTCATGTACCATGACGCACCCTGTGTCAAAAAAACGACGGACCATTGCCTTCCAAATACGCACCCTCCGTCAATTTTTGGACGCACCATTGGTGGATTCTGACGGACCATATCTCAACTTAAAAAGCAAGGACATGAGCCGGAGCGGGATTCAAATCCGTGACCTTTCGAATACCATCGAATCGACTAATTTAGACTATAGTCGGCGTCAGACTAATAGACTATGACTGTACAAGTATAAAGTAAGCTTAAGTTTAAGTTGTAACATTGATTGAAGTTGTTGGACCTAGTCCTAAAACTCAGTAACTGATTACTGCTGATCAGGTATGATCATCGTGATATTATGGCCATAAAAGAAACTCACCAGAAAAAGTATTCAACAGTTTACAGCAGTTACACTTGAGTTGTCTCACTTCTTCGTCAATAAAAACAGCAGCCGTAACTTTTATATTGGTATCTGTACTGTAGTCTGTAGCTTCTTATTGAAATCGCCGGTCATCGGTGTAATTTTGATAAGTCGCGCTACTTCCCGTCGTCAACACACAGCTCACACCGTCACCCTTCTCGTAGCCATCGTCAAAGATCGGTTAAGTATAATACAAATCGAACTGTGGCGTGGGGATGATGTTATTGATACTGGGCTTGGTTACTAATAAAAAAATCGCGACCGGGACCGGGTAGGCCTATGTTTTTTATTTGAATCTCCTGCCGCACATCCCCGACCAAATTCAATTCCGGGGGCCTGTCCTACTACCTCTGTGTTCTTAGATTGTTCTGCGCTTGTGCTGAAGAGCGCAATGCTGATCCCCTATCTTATACCATGAAGATGCTTGTATACGTGACACTTCTCTTAAAATGAAAGGTTCTCGGTCTACTGCGGTTCCTTGTTTTTTTCGTTGCCAAACTCTTGTATTGATGATCGAGTGATTTCAGGCATTTTAGAACATGCGGTATAAAATATCGGAGTGATGTTTGCGGTATTAAAGTGGAGCCTGGTTGGCGGTATTAAGGAGTTATGTGGTATAGTAGCCCTATAGCGTATATTTAAAGGTCGTATTTTGTTGTTCGTAAACAGATATACACTGTGACGCACCCATGTAAAGTGACGGACCTTGACGCACCCTCCGTCATTTTTTTGACGGACCAAAGGCTGCCACGGACGTACCCTCCGTCAATTTTTTTTGGTAAACGACGCACCCACGACGCACCTCTCCCGGGGGTCATAGGGTGCGTCTTACAACTGATAGGTGTATTAGTCTCTCGAATAAGCTTAGGCCTACTTTAAGTTTTAACTTTATGACTTGCCGTACTCGTCCTTTACCTCGGATTCCAAAAAGCTCTAAAACTAAAGCTTCAGTGACACATTTCGATTGATACATTCGTAAAGTTTGATGTTGCTTCACCTACCTTCAATAATTATTAATTACTAATTCTTAATTTGGATTCCAAACGAATCATTTTCATTTCCTGTTTACGTCCCGTGAAAACCTTTCGGACTAGCGGGAGGAGTATTATTTGTTCATGTTGGTCGCTGGTGGCGTTTGCGATGTTCTCAACTGCTTCCAGACACAGGTGGTACGGGAAATAATCGATTCTTGATTTTCGCAAATTAAACGGTAAATACGAAGTTTCAGGTCAAATCTTGAATACCATATCCCGGTCAATAAGACCAACATAATGGGTGTCTACTAACCTAAGACCTAAGACCTAAGACCTAAGACCTAAGACCCAAAACCTTAGACCCAAAACCTAAGACCCAAAAACTAAGACCCAAAACCTAAGACCCAAAAACTAAGACCCAAAACCTAAGACCCAAAAACTAAGACCCCTCCCAAATGTCCTAAAAATCAGTTTTAAATACACGAGGATAGTTAATAAGTTGTTTAGAGAGGATGACGGATCATTTGAATCCATTTTGGCGCCAAAAATCCAAGGGTCTTAGGTTAGTAGTTGAGAGGGGGGTAAACTACTAACCTAAGACCCCTTCCCAAATGTCCTACAAATCAGTTTTATATACACAAGGATAGTTGATAAGTTGTTTAGAGAGGATGACGGATCATTTGAATCCATTTTGGCGCCAAAAATCCAAGGGTCTTAGGTTAGTAGTTGAGAGGGGTGTAAACTACTAACCTAAGACCCCCTCTCAAATGTCCTAAAAATCAGTTTTATATACACGAGGATAGTTGATAAGTTGTTTAGAGAGGATGACGGATCATTTGAATCCATTTTGGCGCCAAAAATCCAAGGGTCTTAGGTTAGTAGTTGAGAGGGGGGTAAACTACTAACCTAAGACCCCCTCTCAAATGTCCTAAAAATCAGTTTTATATACACGAGGATAGTTGATAAGTTGTTTAGAGAGGATGACGGATCATTTGAATCCATTTTGGCGCCAAAAATCCAAGGGTCTTAGGTTAGTAGTTGAGAGGGGGGTAAACTACTAACCTAAGACCCCCTCTCAAATGTCCTAAAAATCAGTTTTATATACACGAGGATAGTTGATAAGTTGTTTAGAGAGGATGACGGATCATTTGAATCCATTTTGGCGCCAAAAATCCAAGGGTCTTAGGTTAGTAGTTGAGAGGGGGGTAAACTACTAACCTAAGACCCCCTCTCAAATGTCCTAAAAATCAGTTTTATATACACGAGGATAGTTGATAAGTTGTTAGGAGAGGATGACGGATCATTTGAATCCATTTTGGCGCCAAAAATCCAAGGGTCTTAGGTTAGTAGTTGAGAGGGGGGTAAACTACTAACCTAAGACCCCCTCCCAAATGTCCTAAAAATCAGTTTTATATACACGAGGATAGTTGATAAGTTGTTTGGAGAGGATGACGGATCATTTGAATCCATTTTGGCGCCAAAAATCCAAGGGTCTTAGGTTAGTACACACTTAAAAATAGGTAGTCAAAATTTGACTACTTTCTGTAGTCATTTTCAAATGACCCCTTAGTAAGTCATATATGACCCTTAATAAGTCAAATATGACTGCATACGGGGTTGATCTTTATATTTTGATTTCGTATGAATTAAAAATAACTATATGAATGAAGTCATATTTGACTTCTATTAAAAAGTCATTTTAAAACAACCCCTTATAGGTTAATTTTGACCCCCATATAGGGTTGTCCTTCATCTTTTGACTTGGTATGAAGTGGAAAATGACTATGTTAACATAGTAGTAATTTGACTGGTTTGGGGGTCACTTTGGAATAGCCCTGGATGTAGTTAATTTGACCACCATACGGGGTTGATATTTGCCTTTCGACTTTGAATGTAGTTAAATTCGACTTTGTATGTAGTTAATAATAACTAGGTCTATATGGAGTTACTATTTAACTGCAGCAAAAGTCATCGTCAAAATGACTACCATGCCAGTCAAATATTAAATATTTTATGAATATTTTTGACATAACAATAGCTCAATCCTTCAACCAATTCAAAGAATAACAGCACATATTATTTCCATGTATTCAATTTCATCTACAATAATATGAAATTTAATTAAACACTATTTGAAAAACATGTCTCACAACGCCGGCGTCTTGATTAGGCAAATCGTCTCACAACTAACGTGAATAACACCATGGAAAGTCGATTCGTAGGATAGTATACTGGTACATATCTAACCAAACGAATTTAAGACATCACTGCTTGATGGCAGTGATTGTTCATATCAGAAG
>CM069457.1:19609403-19640907 GCA_035610835.1 Ophiura sarsii | reverse complement strand
ACAGAAGAATTCTGAAAGGGCAATCAATTGGTTCACTTCAACTCAAAAAACATGCATAATGCAAGAAACACAAATGGGCAAGGGTTAAAAATGCAATTGAAAGCGACATAAAAATAAGATTAAAGCCCAAACATAGAGAAAAACATCAAAATATAAATAAAAAGAAAACAAATAATATCTGGAGGTCTGATCAGTCAGCTCCACAACGGGAGCCCGTTCGGCTTGAGGGCATGCTATTTAGTGACGCACTACCGTCAATTTTTGGACCAAGTGACGGGAGTCCGTCTTCCGCTGAGATCAAGAATAAAATCTATATTTCAATGAGGGCGGGCTTGGGTACGGAACTGCGTTATCAAGGAGACGGTCTCCCGCCACATGATTGAAAAAAATCTATAATGCAGATTTTAAACCATAACATAACTTTAATATTTCTGAGATAACGTTAAAAATGCATCACTTTATAATACTACGAAGCATAAATTCAACGTATACATTATCGCACTTACCCTAAAAATTCATTAAAATGTTGAAAACTTTCCTAGAAAATGGGAGTCTCATCGCAGTATATAGGCTCAAAAAGGTGTAATTTCGACCTGTATTGCGAGATGTTGGGTTCAAAGGTGAGATAATATCATCGTACACGCCGACGCGTGGAATTCTGGTACCTAGGCTGCCCTCAATTTGTTAAGATCTTTATAATTTGTATGCAAATATTTAGGGTTGAAAAGCGAAAATACAACGACTGCACAAATTGACGGGTACCCGCTACTACGGTGACGCACACCCGTCAATTTATAGCGCCCTCAAGTGGAACGGGCTCCCGTTGTGGAGCTGACTGCTGATGGGCGTCAAGAGAACATACACAACACACTTAGGTACTAAATCTACCAGGAGCTGCCTGTTGTCACCTGTTGGTGCGTGGCCGTATCACCAGCCACTTATCAAACTGCATGATACATTTCACGGACATAAATTATGCTAATGAGCAAATTCGTGAAGGGCGCCGCTCATTAAATGACGTCACTCGCATCATCGGAGTTTTCCCGGTAAGTGTTCGATGTAAGAAGTTCCTAGGTCGAGGAAAATTATGTGCTTATTTGTTGTCTGTGAGCTTTTGTGAATTTTTTCCCGAATTGGAGTAATTCTTTATTGAAAATAGACAGTTCAAATTAAACGTTAATTCCAAATTCAACTGACAGCACATGTATTTAGGTACACAGCAACAGCAATATGCAGGCAACATTTACCGAAAAAACGGTGCCCGGCTATACAAGGGAGTGTACGGGGAAGTGTACGGGCGTGTGGCGGGGATGAACATGTACACAAAAATCGCATCTGCGCATGCTCCTGTCGCGATCGAAATCCAACACACAAGCAAAGGGCGAGTTTTATAAGTGCCAGCCCAGCTGGCTACATGCTTTACAGGACCATCCACCATCTCCCCAACCAAGCATTAACCTACACTTAACCCATGACCACCATGCTAATGTAACAGTCATCAGGTGTTGAAAGGACTTGAATGATGTATGCCATGAAAGAGTATGAAGGCTATGACAAGTTAAGACTTGGAGAGAAGATGTCTGTGCACACGGCACTTGAAAGCCGGGATTCCAGCTGCTGTTATGTTGCAACAACATCGTCTTGAAGACTGTTCCATTTATAAGGGAACAGCAGTGTGAATAAAGCTTCTGTCTAAGCAGCGAGTTCTGGCAGCCGGCAGTTTAAGGGCATGGACTGGCATTGATACGCTTAAACAGGTGGCACCGCGTTGGACATATGGTGTGGGAGGCAGCGCTGCTAGATTTTGTGGGCAGTTGATAGTATGCATCTTGTTCAAGACCGTAGCTGCTGCTACCGGTCGCCTGTGGAGCAGGCTGTTGATTTTGAGCTGTGACCGAGCAGTAGCTTCATTAACTCCAATGATTCTGAGTCCCTTCTTTTGGATGTTGTCAAGATGTCATGGCTTAATATGATGGGTGAAGCACTCGCCCAGCTTAGTGAAGCATACTCCATTATGCTGTGGACTTGCGACTTGTAGACAGTAGATCTGCCTTTAGCCTCCAGTTTATTTGAAACTTTGCGTAGAGCACCAAGCTTCTAACCAGCTTAAGTTGTAATGCCTGAGACGTGCTTTTACCAGGTCAGCTTGCTGTCAATGGTGATGCCCATGATGTCCAGTTCTTCTGTAGATTGTAGTTTGCAGTCACCAAAGTAGATATCAAGTGCAGATATGGGGATCTTTTCCTGGAGATTACCATGGTCTTGCATTTGGTAGGTTCAAAGGTCACTTTCTATTCATCAGCCCATGCTTTCATATTGCTTAGATTTCTGTTGAGACTAGCAGCTACTGTGTTGGAATCGGTTGATGCCTTAATGGGTGCAAAGAGTGTTGAGTCGTCAGCACATAGATAAAGCTCGTTGTCACAAAAATCTTCAAGGTCATCAATAAAAACAGAGAACAGTAGGGGGCCAAGGATAGATCCATGTGGAACAGAAGCATTTATAGGAGCAGTGTTGGATGCTTGACCTAACATGACGACATTGATGGAGCTATCAGATAAATAGTTGTCTATCCACAAAAGCAGTCTTCCAGTAACACCTTTAGCCAACAGTTTTCGAGCAGAGTCCGTTGTGCCATTGTCGAATGCTCCTTTTATGTCAAGGGCGATGACACAAACCTCGTCACTTTGGTCTATGGAGTGGTTCCACTTCAGTCACGGGATGTCAAGGAGATCAGCTTTTCTGTGGCCTGCTCTGAATCCAAACTGTCTGCTTGAGATCAGGTTATCGCTTAGAAGAAAGCGTTGGAGTTGTTTCTGTACTTGAACCAGGGTCTTTTTTTGAACGCCGCACAGTTGTTGTTGAGCACACATTGACTGGAGGAATAACTCATTTCAAAAGGTGAAAACGCGGTGTTCAAGCAAAGACCCTGGTTCAAGACCCTGGTCCAAGCTGCTCAACCATCCTCCTTCAATACATCATTTAGCAGCTTTTGAATTGAGGTGTTTCTCCATTCAATGTGTGCTCATTCAAGCATTACAACACCTGCGTAGTTATAGCCCGTTCTAGTGTTGCTGTGCACACGTTCATTAATGTGTGCCAAAATCATTTCGATGGAGTAACTTATTTTAAAAATAAAAGGCATAATCTAAATGGGAACTTATTTGTGTTGAACTGTGTACATGTACATGTATATAAACTTATCACAAAAAGTATCGAGACACTTATATAAAAATAGGGACAGTTGGACAATAGGACAATTGTACTTCATCTGTTTAAATGTAATAACTTTTACATCTTGATCTCAGATGACCTTTGACCTTGGTATGTGACCTTTGACCTCATTAACATATGAAGGTTTCCATGTTGCATCTATGACCGAGGTTTGGTTGCAATTGGTCATTGTATGGAAAAGAAATGGACAATACAAAAAGTGTATTCTAAATTTGACATCTTGTCCTCAGATGACCTTTGACCTTGGTATGTGACCTTTGAACTCATTAACATAGGAAGGTTTCCATGTTGTATCTATGACCGAGGTTTGGTTGCAATTGGTCATTGTACACAATGTATGGAAAAGAAATTGACAATACAAAAAGTGTGTACTAAATTTTAAATCTTGACCTCAGATTACCTTTGTATGTGACCTTTGACCTCATTAACATATGAAAGTGTCCATGTTGCATCTATGACCGAGGTTTGGTTGCAATTGGTCATTGTATGGAAAAGAAATGGACAATACAAAAAGTGTGTACTAAATTTTACATCTTGACCTCAGATGACCTTTGACCTTGGTATGTGACCTTTGATCTCATAAACATATGAAGGTTTCCATGTTGCATCTATGACCGAAGTTTGGTTGCAATTGGTCATTGTATGGAAAAGAAATGGACAATACAAAAAGTGTGTACTAAATGTTACATCTTGACCTCAGATGACCTTTGACCTTGGTATGTGACCTTTGACCTCATTAACATATGAAGGTTTCCATGTTGCATCTATGACCGAAGTTTGGTTGCAAATTGGTCATTGTATGGAAAAGAAATGGACAATACAAAAAGTGTGTACTAAATTTTACATCTTGACCTCAGATGACCTTTGACCTTGGTATGTGACCTTTGACCTCATTAACATATGCAGGTTTCCATGTTGCATCTATGACCGAAGTTTGATTGCAATTGGTTATTGTATGGAAAAGAAATGGACAAAACAAAAAGTGTATACCAAATTGTTGATAGGCACACCCCGACACAAAGACAACACACACAGACAACACACACGAAGGATGCTGCCATAAGGTCTCTTCCTACGGACGACCTAAACATGATCCAATATTTAACGGCCCAAAAGGGTATGGATTAATCGAAGCAAATAACCCAGTGCATAATGTTGTTCTGCGTAGTTTGACACCTCGACTGTTGAGATACGATATTGCGGAGCGGAGTTATTGTAATTTCAATTGTCGTAGGTCCAGTTTCAAAAGTGACACACAACATCCCCATTTCCAACTCTGTAATGCGGTGTCTTATGATATGTTTCTTTAGTTTGCTAGCTTTTTTGCTACATTTTTTTGATTTTTTGTCTATTCTAGGTAGTATTAAACCCTCAGGAATTCAAATTTCATTGTTCCCATTTTTTTTGATAATCCGTCTGGTCCCTTTCAGAGTTCAAAGTCATATATTGGATTTAAATTGCAAAAAGGGTCATATTATGTTGTAACGTGTATCAAACTGTGTCTTAGGACTTGAGGAGCAACAATTCAATTTCCACCCATATTTAGTTTCCGAGATATCGGGCACAAGAGGTCAAAGGTGACCATTGTCCTCAACATCTTTGTACAGGGGTCAAATTCTAGAAGTATCATTGAAATCATTCAGTGAAAAGTCAGGAAGCTATACGACTAATGTAAGCTGACCTTTGACCTAATAAATTAATTGATGCGTAACTTGTAGATATGGCAAACTATTCTTGTTATGGTTTGTTGTATCCATCCCAACAATTTGAGACCATTCTCAATATAATAGGACCATTTTGAGAATCATACATACATACATACATACATATGAGATTTTATAAAGCGCTATTTCATTTAGATCACGGCGCTGGCAGCAAACAAACAAAACAAAAAGGTACAATTAACAAACAAATCAAAATGTACCAATAAAAACTAGTACTACATGTATACAGAAAGAACAATTAAATAGGAAACAGGTGAGTCTTCAGTTGTTTTTTGAAAACTTGTAAGGATTTACAGAGTCTGATGTTGCTGGGTAGATCATTCCATAGTTTAGGACCAGCAACAGTGAAAGATTTATCTGCGTCAGAGTTTTTTGTACGCTGAAAAACTAGGAGAGATCGATCAGACCCAGATCGAAGACCAGGTCGACCAGGTTCATAATGAGCAATGCACTGATTCAGATAGATAGGTCCAGTTTCATTAAAACATTTATATATATGAACACACAATTTGTAGATAATACGCAACGGGAGCCAATGAAGTTCTTTGAGCAACGGAGATGCATTTTGAGAATCGACCCATGTACAATGTATAAATTGTGAAAAAATATTGACCTTTGACCTATTTTGCCCTTTATCTCGGATTTTAAGCATCGGGTGGATAAACAACTTTGACTTTTTTTATTTCTCATCATCCAAGGAACAGATTGATATGCATTACAACATAATCAGAGCATTTTTGCAATTTGACCCTGTATGACCTTCGACCTCTGAGTGTGGCCTGGCCGAACGGCTGATAGAAAACAATGGGAACAATGAAATTTGAATTCCTGTAAAATCAAAATGTAGCAGTAAGGTTTGTTAAAATACACAACCGTACCAGTGTACGTCTACACTCTACAGCGTTGGTTCACAGTCACGCCACTTAATTAGCATTTCAAAAGAGGCGCGCCGAGGCGAACACGTTCATTGTATTATGCACCGTAGACAACAATGTAGTACAGACGAGATTGGGTCAATAAAGCTGAGTTAAACAAATATACTATTGGAAGTAAAATAATATGTTATCATTTCCCTTCTAGAAGATCTACTCAGATACAGGACGTTAAACTTGATTTAAATGTGTATTTTGTTGGCATTGTATTATAAGGCTGACATTTTGCCATATGCATTGCGCTAGATTGGCATTCTCTTTACAAGGAAAAAGCAAAATCGAGTAGTCAACAATAGACTCACTCAACGTTGGCAGCTGAACGCATACAAGATCATTTATTGGACAATCTTATATGTTATTGAATAGCTTAACTGTTAATGAGTGCTCAAATTAGTGCTCCGAAAACGAGGCTAACGATGTAGCCAGGACGAGAGTGATGTAGTTTTTCAATGTGGTGAACTTTGCACTAATCATAAAAAATGCTTCATACTTCTGAGCTGTTCAATATTTGACCTTATTACATTCGTGAAATAAACTTAAACGTATAAACTATCTATTCCACTGGTTTGAAATGAATTTGCTGGTAACCGACACTATCTAGGAAATTGTAGAAGTTCACAGTTCATTACATTGCAGTAAAGGTACGAGCTTGTATGTTTATCGAGTATATCTCCCTCTTTAGACATGAAATCGCCAATTATGAATAACGTCTATTGGCATTAAAAATCGTACGGGAAAATGATTCTTGATAAGTGAAAAACCCCGTATAAATCAAACTCCAGAGGTCAAGAGTGCCCTAAGCAATTGACTATTTTAATTGATTTATTACATCAATAGGTTAATATGAAAAATGCTGGTTTAAACACGGTGAAAAGTAATAATGATATACAGCAATGATACAGCTATCATATGCTACCATACCATGATACACCTTTCAAAAAATAAATGCACCCTGGGTTTAAAACAAGTTCAGCTCCCCCTATACTTCGCTGTGTATAACTAAAAGTTGACACCCCTTCCTGTAAAATGAGCTGTGTAAACCTTTTGACGGATATCCAGCGCAGGGATGAAACTAGTGGTAATAAGGATTCCAATAATCATTGGCAAATAAAAATAGGAATACATCAATTTTGTAAAAAGTCACTGGTGTTCCTGGGTTATTACTGGTAGTATGAAAAGAACCCTTTTTAAATGATATACATACAAGTTCAGATCGTCAGTCGGTTGAGTTTGGCACCGTCGGTTTCAAAGCCTTTTTGGTTAATGTATGGGTCGAATCCTGAACCTTTTGGCGGCACATCCCTACCAAAATAAACTGAGTTACCCCGCCCCACCCCCCCCCCCCCCCCCCCCCCCGGAGATTGGCATGAAGTCGGTCATGAAGAACTTGTTTTTTTGCACATGAAATAAAGAAACCACTACACCCCATCGGGTTTCCTTTGCAAGAGCCCAATAATGTGTGCTCCCAATTAAGTGACTCTTCCATGTAAAGCACCACTGACAATATTCACATTGATGCAGTCTTTCTTTGTGTATACACGAATGTGACTTTTCAGGTGAATCGTCTGTGTAAAGCGCTTTTGACAATATTCACACTCAAACGGTTTTTCCTTCGCGTTCGTCTTATCAGGTAACTCTTCCTGGTAAAGCATTTCCCACAATGTTCACATTGATACGGTCTTCCCTTTGTGTGTACACGAATGTGTTCAGTCAGGTTACTCTTCGTTGTAAAGCATTTCTGACAATATTCACATTAGAACGGTCTTTCCTTCGTATACACGAATGTGTTCTGTCAGGTGAATCTTCTGTAAAGCATTTCGGACAATATTCACATTGATACGGTCTTTCCTTCGTATGTACACGAATATGTGAGTCAAGGCCCTCTTCACTGTAAAGCATTTCTGACAATATTCACATTTATACGGTCATTCCTTCTTTGTATGAATATGAATGTGCCTTGTAAGTTGAAACTTCCGTGCAAAGCATTTCTGACAATATTCACATGTATATGGTTTTTCCTCTGTATGAATGCGAATGTGTATAACTAGGGCACTTTTCGCTGTAAAGCATTTCTTACAATATTCACACTCTAACAGGTTCTCCTTTGTATGAATACGAATGTGACACGTCAGCAGATTCTTTAATGCAAAGCATTTCTGACAATATTCACACGTATACGGTTTTTCATTCGTATGGATGACACGAATGTGACTTGTAAGGTGAGTCTTCCGCACGAAGCATTTCCCACAATGTTCACATTGATACGGTTTTTCCTTAGCATGAATTCGAATGTGTCTTGTAAGGTCATTATTTGATGCAAAGCATTTCTGACAATGTTCGCATGTATAAGGTTTTTCCTTTCCCTCTGTATGAATACTAATGTGTGTAGTCAGGAGACTCTTCATTGTAAAGCGTTTCTGACAATATTTACACTGTAACAGGTTTTCCTTTGTATGAATACGAATATGTGTAGTCAGGCCATTCTTCATTTTAAAGCATTTCTGACAATCTTTACATTGATACAGTTTTTCCTTAGCATGAATACGAATGTGCCTTGTAAGTTGATACTTCCGTGCAAAGCATTTTTGACAATATTCACATGTATAAGGTTTTTCCTTTGTATGAATTCGAATGTGTATAGCCAGGGCACTTTTAGATGTAAAGCATTTCTGACAATATTCACACTCTAACACGTTTTCCTTTGTATGAATACGAACGTGACTCGTCAGCAGAGTCTTTAATGCAAAGCATTTCTGACAGTATTCACATTCATACGGTTTTTCAATCGTATGGATGTTACTAATGTGACTAGTCAGCTGACTCTTCCGCACAAAGCATTTCCCACAATGTTCACATTGATAAGGTTTTTCCTTAGCATGAATTCGAATGTGTCTTGTAAGGTCACTCTTCCCTGTAAAGCATGTCTGACAATGCACGCATTTATAAGGTTTTTCCTCTGCATGAATATAGATGTGTGTAGCCAGGATACTCTTTGTTGTAAAGCATTTCCCACAATATTCACATTGACACGATCTTTCCTTAGCATGACTTCGCCTGTGACTTTTAAGACAACTCTTCGTTGTAAAGCATTTCTGACAATGTTTACATTCATATGTTTTTTTCTTTGTATGAGTACGAAAGTGTGCAGTTAGGGCACTCTTTAATGTAAAGCATTTCTGACAATGTTCACATTTATAAGTTTTTTCCTCAGTATGAGAAGAACGTATGTGTCTTGTTAGGACACTCTTTAATGTGAATCGTTTTTGACAATATTCGCACTCTAACAATTTTGTCTTTGCATTGATATGAATGTGACTCGTCAGTTGATTCTTCGGTGTCCGATTGAGTCCTCGTGGATTCTTACTACGTTTCCTATGTCTTTCGACATGTCTCCTTAGTCTATCTAGTGAGTGGAAATATCTCTTAATACAATACAAGCAAGTTAAAGGTCGACATTGATTCATCCTGCTCGCAATATTCTATGGATATACTGAAGTAGAGTGCAGACATATAAAGTGACCGACCTGGTATAATTCGTGATCTTCTGTAGTGCAATCAAGTGTTGCTCCTTGCCCGAGAGGAATCTTCTCAGTCTTCTGTGAAAGATACAAATTGCGCAAACCACATTTAAACTGTGGAGTGGGTTGAGTAAGATTTATGTGTATGGAGGGGGGCACTTCGGACCTCCACAGGGATACAGCAAGCGCTGTATTGTTCACATTACAATACCATTTGGTGCTGTGAGTAATGACCATCAATCCCATCATTATTGACCGGTTGCTACGAGATCATCAGCACATCGATGTATGCACACTTCCCTGCACCAACACCCCGGGATCAACACAATATTACTGAGTTATTGACCCTGTCATGATATGTCCTAGGAACAGTGGACAATAGGCGCTAGTACAACCTGCAAATGATAGGACTTGAATTTTACCTCATGATCCCCCGATAATTCGCGTAAGGGTCTACTTTTGATAGTGGATTCATTTTGTCCAGTCCCCCCCCCCCCCCCCCCCCCCCCACCCCCACCCATCCCCGATTATAAGATAAGGATAATATAAACAGAGTCATTCACAGCTTAAAGTCCCATCGCTCCTATGACTACAATTGCACAACTACAATGTAAAGCCTAGCGAGAATATTAAAAGCTTATACCATACCTATCGTCCGACACCTCGAAAGCTCTGACACTCGATTGATGCTTTCGTTACTTCAAGTGTGATGTTGCTTTTCCTTGCCTTGAATTATTAATTATTATTTTTAACTACCGAACGAATAAATTCCTGTAATACTTGCCTGAGAACTCTACTACATTTATGCGCCCGGACGGCGCGGACGGACTATGCGTCTCTGGCCTGGCGGGATTGTTTTTGTCACGTTGGTCGCTGGTGGCGTTTACGATGTTCTTGCTCCAGACCAGACGACGGTGGCTACGAACGGCCGTTCATTTTGAATTTCCGTTGGTTTCAATGTAAAAATGGATTTTGATTATATGACCCCATAAAATTCATCATAGGTTAGAAGAAAATGTTTCCAATCCAAAACCGTTCGGGATGGCTAATCATCCCAATCGTAAATGCTATTTTTTGAATTTAAACCGTTGTTAAGCGGTCGTCCCATTCACTTGATCAGGTAACCTCGTTCGCATATTTTAACCTGAATACTCGTGAATACGCCTATGTCCAGCGTCGTCTGCTCCAGACAGACTGGCTCCAGACAGACGAAGCTGGACACGGGCGTATTCACAAATATTCAGGTTAAATAATGCGAACGAGGTTACGTGATCAAGTGAATGGGACGAACGCTTAACAACGGTTTAAATTCAAAAAGTGATACTGACACTGTGGATGGTTAGCCACAAGCCACCCACAGTGGTTTTAGGATGAGAAAATTTAGTTCCAACGTGTGACGAATTTTAGGGGGTCATAATCAAAATCCATTGTTTCATTGAAACCAACGGAAATTCAAAATTAACGGCCGTTCGTGTCTGGCTTCAGACAGACGACGAATGGACAACTTGCGAATGGTCACGCAATTTCATCGTTCCAATAATGGCAACGGGAGTGCGCCACTTTTTGAAATATTTTTACCAGTCATCGCGATGAAAATAATTTAAACAAGGTCTTCTGAAAAACTGGAGGGACGAGTGTTTAAGGTGACAAAAGGATGAGATGAGAAGACTTGGAATGGATCTGTTGAATTATGTGGAAATTGGCAAGAGGATCACTAGTGTGTTGTTTCTGGAAGGAAATCACCGAGACGTTACGCGTTATGTGAGCTATATGGGTGAAGTTATGAAAGAAAAAGAATTGAAAGAAAAAATATCATTATTTATAATTTAATTTAAATTCAAATGTTTAATTACGAGAAAAACGTAATTTATGACAAATTTAAAAGTGCTACAAAATAACTTGGATTTCCCGGGGCGCGAACTTGGGACCGCCGCCGGGTGCCAGGATAATTGTAGTCAATCGTTTTTTAAAAATAAATCACGAACATAACAACAGCCGATTCAAAAAAAGAAAATCGTGATAATTTATATTCATTAACAAAAAAAGTAAAAAATATTAATAGATAAAAAAGAGTCTCGTTAATAAACAAACTAATGATATTGTAAGTAATTAATATAATGGAACATCAAAAGTACCAATGTATTATACAAAAAGAGACGTGCCCCAGCAGAATTGAACTCGGATTCTCCGCGTGACAGGCGGCGGGAATAACCGTTAGACCAACGTGTTCTCATTACATACTCGGAAGTTAGGCCTAAAAAAAAAGTTTGTTTGCCCAAACAAGGGTTGAAAAAAGTGGGTCGGTAGGTCGATTACCTTTTTTTTTTAAGGTTATAGACACTTTTAGAGAAGAAAAAGACTATACAATTTGATTTAAATACACTTTAATGTTCTTTAAAACCCTAAACTTCCTGCACTACGATTCACTATGGCAAAAACAATGTCAACGCGCATGCTAGAGCATTAGATTCGATGACGTAATCAACCAAGCTGATTATATGCGTGTACGAAATCGCTGCCCGGGTAAGCGTTGGCAGCCGAGTGGTTGTTAGGGACAAAACGCGGGGATTGGAGGATCCTGGGGTCGAATCCCAGGGGTTTCGCGGCGATTATTTGGTTTAAAAATTCATACTTTGTCCCCCTCTCCCGGTTTCCACACCGTAAAACGATAGCCGGACTGTTTAGGGCTAATTCATTTATTTTGTTTAAATAGTGCAGCTGGCAGCCTGTAGTACACTGGGCCTTCCGACCATGATGGATGGCGTCTGACATGTTCTGTTTTTCACTAGCTACACAGGTGTTGCTTTACATAGACATCTCGATCATTTATTCCTTTATGGTCATAAAAAGAGAACTAAGTCGAAGCCAAGCAATTAACGTGTCTTATATGAAAGATAATTTTGTAAGCTTTACTTAGAAACTTAGAAAATTGAAGAACAAATTGATTCTTGGTTTCAAAATGCCGAAAATTAGTAAAATTATGGAAATTTGCCTGAAAATCCAAGATGGCGGCCGTGAGGTGTAAATGGTCAGAAAGAGGTAACTAAGTCGAAGCCAAGCAATTAACATGTTTTATATGAAAGATTATTGTATACTATTTACTTGTAGACTTCAAAAATTGAAGAAAAAATTGGTCCTTGGTGAGAAAATTGAAAAAAAATTGAAAAATCCAAGATGGCGGCTATATGCAATAAATGATCGGGGAGTAACTCTGTGGCTAGTGATAGGATCTTGGATTTGCATCTCATTGGTGTTTAAAAGGGTGGATATGTGGGAATAAGTAAATCACAGGGCAATTTTGTTGATTATTTTGGCAAATTAAGATGAAAATATCATTTAATACATATATTTTTCAACATAAAACATTATTTAGAATAAAAAGAAATCTAAAAAAGAAAGAATTAAAACAAAAAGGCATGGGGTTTTCAGATTTCATGGGTCGGTCGTGTTTGGACAAACAAACCTCTTTTTTAGGCCTTATAACGGTATACGTCCTTTAAGACAGTCTGGTTTACCCACTCAATAAACTATACTGCTAAATCGAAAATTAAAATGTGATATTTAAACTTCATTGTCCATTAAAGCACCATTTTATTTACGGTAATAGACACATTTAATATAAAATATCATTAAAATACTAATTTCGCACTGAAAATCTGAATTTGGCGATATTTTCGCATTTTATACCAAACTGCCGGACTGTATTAAAAACCTCAAATTGCCTGAAACCACAGATAAGGTTCGTTGTCCTATCAATACTTCTTCCTTTATGTATAGGGCTAATACAATTTACATTATTTAGTAAATACAATAATTGTAACGTTTCACGTCACCACTAGCTAATTGAAACAATAATAATGTCCACGTGACCTTTCATTTGAAAACTAAGAGGTCCGAGTTAAAGGTATATTATGTGATCTTTCCAGGGAACGCCCTCAACATGGAAAAAAAAATAGAAAGCAGATTTTCTTGCAGATTTACATTTCTGATCATAAATCATGCATACATTCCAAGTTACAGTGCGATACGATTCTTAATTACTTCAAAATCATGGTTTTAGAGTGAAAATAAACTGTCGGAATTATTGTGTAGGTAATAGCTGACTCGCTTGGCATACAAATGGAACACATGATAACTCAATTACGTACATTCAAACATTATTTTATAGTTTATATTTTTCACTCTAAATTCACTCTAAAACCATGATTTTGAGGTAATTAGGAATCGTATCGCTCTGTAATTTGGAATGTATGTATGATTTATGATCGGAAATGTAAATCTGCAAGAAAATCTACTTTCTAAAAAAAATCATGAATAGAGGGCACTCTCTGGAAAAGATCACATAATATGCCTTTAACTCGTCCCCCATAAATAGCATTTGCAATGGAGTTGGTTAGCCAACTCCAACGGTTTTGGATTGGAAACAAATTCTTCTAATTATGATGAATTTTTCAAAATGATAAGATTAACATTCGCGATAACATGAAAACGTGTTATTCCAATACGAATTCAAAATTTAGGATTCGCGTGACCATCGTCGTCTGGCTCCAGAGTCGGAAATAATCGCTTCTTGATTTTGGCAAATTAAACGGTAAATCCGAAGTTTCGGGTCAAAGCCGGGGTCAAAGCTTCAGGTCAGGTACTATATATACTACCATATCCCTGACAATAAGACCAGCATAGTGTTCTATACATAAACAGTTTAATGTTCAACGTTTGAACGCACGGTGTGAAAAACGGTATTCAACTAATAAGAACTGCTACATTATTCTGAATAAAATGCTTTGTGTTACTAAAAATGATAACTTATAATAATATAAAAACATGACCAATACCATTTTCCATTCTTTGACATCTTTATAATTATTGTTTGTAATGTACAATTTAAGTCATTTATTAAACTCAAACTTTAAGCAAATGCACACATTTGAACAGCATATTATTGAATAATAAATTAGCAAAAAGTACGATGAGAAGGTATTAAAATATTTACACAAAACTGATGTCTCCATCCACAGAAAGGCATAAGATCGATTGAACATGAACGACATGCCCCTCACATAGCCCCTAGTCACAACCTTGCGGGAGCCTCATGCCCCACCAATTGTGTCCCACAAACAATCGAAATTGTTGAATTTGAATGTCAACATTACATAAAATTATTTTAAAATCGGACTGGCCTATTTCAGAACAAATTAAGCTATTTTCATGCAATTTTACACACAAAAACATTTGTGCCCCCCCCCCCCCCCCCCCTCTCCTACTGGGAGGAAGACGGGCCAAGGCGAGGGAAAGGAGGCCGGGATAAAGGAGGGGAGGAGAATGAGGAGGGGGAAAAGAGAGGGAAGAATGAATGGGATAAAATAATGGCCAATCAGTTAGTGTCCTTTCATTTTTGCAAGTTAAATCAGTAATAGTTCAGTCTTGCATATGGCGGTATTTCTTTAATTAGTCACGTGTTATAGCTCGAAATTTTATATTATACACCTCAATTTTAATGCGAAAAATGGTACATTAAAATCGCTCCCGCGCATGTGACAAAGTTTTAATTTGGTTAAACTCTATCTTTTTGAGGACGGTACCGTCCCTCTTTGCATGGGTTTGCGAAAATGGCGAAGTTTTGGTATTTTTAGATATTAAAGATGGAAGCCGCCATGTTTACAGATGGTCTCTTACTGACATGTACGTAACCTTTGGAAGGGGTTGTGTTACTTTTTTTGGCACTAGCCAGTGGGACTGGTAACTTGAGAAAGTTACCAGTCCGTAAGAGAATTTACCTGCCCCATCTATTGACTTGGAAATCTGAAACACATAACATAACACATGCATTGAAACGAGAAGCGAACAATGAGGAAATCATAACAAATTGTCATGTAAATAAAGAAATCCGCATGCGCAGTTCGCTATTTTGGGGGTATCGTTATTGCAAATATTTTACCGGGAGGGATATGGGCATTGCTTCTTTACGACGACTCAGCTGTTTACGCTGGTTCCCTGCACGCTGTCCACTCGTCACGGGTACGTTGGTGGCTGGTGCGTGGTGTCATTGAGGCAGGGTACCAGCAATCAGCTGTTACGCTGCATGTACAGTGTACGTACAGTACGTTTGACTGGAGAAGATGGCGTGCATGGTCATTGCAATGGGCGGGGGTTTCCCAATTCTCAAACTCGGCAAACTTTAATGTTTGGTTGCGGTGGGTTTATTCTTCGTGCGTGTAAGTGTGTGTGTGTGGTGTTTTATTTTTTATTTTAAGCTTACTGCTTACAGCTACTCATTCGACAATAGAATCAACACTTCAGTTGGTTAAAAATGTTACCCGCCAGCGGGACGGGTACTTTTGAGAATCTACCCGTCCGACACCAAAGTTACCCGCCGCTGGCGGGCGGACCGGTGCTAACGTCCAGCCCTGGTTGTGTTATGGAGATAGGCTGTGTGTTACGGGAAAGAGAATTTCTTTTGAACATTTTTATACCAAAATCTCATTTAAAAAAATGAGGCGTTTTGTTTATGAGCCCTCGAATACAACGCTTACTAATAGGGGACAATGAAGGCATGATTCAAGAACGACACTAAAGTCACTCTTGCTCAAGACCGTCGTGCATGGAAGAAACTTGTTGTCGCTTGCTCTGCAGCCGAAGGATGGATGATTGATTGATTGATTGATTGATTGATTGATTGATTGATTGATTGATTGATTGATTGATTGATTGATTGATTGATTGATTGATTGATTGATTGATTGATTGATTGATTGACTGGTTGATTGATTGATTGATTGATTGGTTGATTGATTGATTGATTGATTGATTGATTGATTGATTGATTGATTGATTGATTGATTGATTGATTGATTGATTGATTGATATAATAGATTTATTTTAAAATTCAATGATCCAAAGTTTAACAGGCTAAGCTAGGTTACGTTTAAGACTGTCAAACTTTCGTCAGGATTAGCTCTGACTTCTTCACGACCTAATTATTATGATATAATCTTACAATCATATAATATCTATATCTATCTATATATTTAAATATGTTTGTATATCAAGTGAAATTAAGTAGTTGAATAATGATTAAATAAATATAAGGCGATTGATAGATATATAGATTAATTAAATACTAAAATCGATATATTCTTAAAATGTATTTGTATACATGTTTAGTTATTTATAATTAAATAACAGACAACACCAATTACTATAAGCAATATTTAAGTAATCAATAATTAATATTAATCAATTAGTTATTAATGAATTAATGCATGAATTAATTAATCAATTAATTATTAATTTATCAATTAATTATTAATTTATGAAGTTATTCATTATTCATCAATTAAGTTGATTTTATTGTATTTACCTATTTATTTACTTGATGTACATGTATGTGAATAAACGGATTAAAATTTGCCACAGGGTCTCTAAATGAGAGAATAAACGACACACAGATATACAGGGTCTTGCCACAATGATTTTTCCGTGACCGCTATCGTCTGGAGCAGCTGAGAACATCGCAAACGCCACCAGCGACCAACATGAACAAATAATACTAACGCCAGAGACGCATTTAATAAAGAGTTCTCAAAGAGTTCTCAGACGCAAGTGAAATAGGAAATTACTTGGAATCACTTAATTATTAATAATTAATCATTTAAGGCAAGGAGAAGCCCGGAGGAGAAGCAGCATCACACTTTACGGAAGCATCAAACGAAATATGTCACTGAAGCTTTTAGTTGGAATCCCGAGGTAGAGGACGATATAGTATTTGGTTTGGTAAGCTTCGCCGGTAAGCTTAATATTACCAATTGAATTTATACCCGCTATAGTCATGACTTTAAGCCCCCTTTAAGCTGTTTCTAGACTGTGATCAACCGCTCATTATCACGTCGCGTCATTCGATTGACGACCGAGAAACCATTTTCCTTCGACCTCATTTAGAAACGCCAATCGCATCGCCATAACGTCATGAACGTGCGAAATGTCAACATCTCAAAATTCATGAATACAAAAAATTAATCATAGTGATAAGTAATCTGGTAACCCATGATTAAACTTGACATTGCGATGGGCATCCGGTATAACAAGTGTTCTTTAATAATTATAGTCAAATAGTGCAGTGGCGTGTACATGATCATTCGGTTGAATAAATCAACCGTTGAATCGCTCCCATTCGGTTGAATTTGTGGGAATAAAGTGCCTGTATATTTTACTGTTTTCGGTATCAGACGATTGTACACCAAATTGTTTTTATATTCCGTACCAGTGTGATTTGTCTAAGAACGATAGCCTAACACTGGTATCACTTTAGATGTCCATTAATATCAGGGTGTTCCAGTATCGCTCGATTCTAGTACTAGTAGGCCTACAGTCCAGAATGTACACTGTCTTCTTGTGACCATGTTTTTATTAAGGAATTATACTAATTAATCGGGCATAATGGTTGTGCCCCACCCCCACACCACCACCACCACCGTGACACATCAGATCAATCCTGGACACCCAGTGTATAAAAAACCTGGTTTTGCACAATTTGTATCATTCACAGGTTCAGAAGATTCCTCTCGAGCAAGCAACACTCAATAGCACGATACAGAATATCAAGAATTATACCAGGCTCGGTTGCAGGTCGATGATTTTTAGGCTGATTCATAATAATATCTTCTTCAGTAGGCCTAGGCCGGGGCCTATACCTATCAATAGATTATTGCGATCAGGATGAATCAATGTCGACCTTTTACTTGCTTGTATTGCAAGAGATATTTCTACTCAATAGATATATTCAGAAGACATGTTGAAAGACATGGTAATAAGAATAAGAATCAAAGAGGACACAATTGGTCAGATTATACAGATGTTGCATGGGGGTATCAGTGTCCTCATTGTGAGAAATGCTTTAGAGGTATGGGTGAATTGACGAGGCATCTTCAGAAATGCTTTACAACGAAAAGTGCCCTGGCTACACACATTCGTATTCATACAAAAGAAAAACTGTTCGAGTGTGAATATTGTCAGAAACGCTTTACGGCGAAGAGTACCCTAACTATACACATTCGTACGCATACAAAGGAAAAACCTTATAAATGTGAACATTGTCAGAAATGCTTCGCACGGAAGGATAACCTGAAACAACACATTCCTACTCATAGAAGGGAAAGACCGTATACGTGTGATTGTCAGAAGTTCTTTAAAACGAAAAATTCCCTTACAAGTCACATTCGTATTCATCATACAAGGGAAAAACCGTATAAGTGTGAATATTGTCAGAAACGCTTTGCACTAAAGAGTCTGCTGACGAGTCACATTCGTTTTCATACAAAGGAAAACCTGTTAGAGTGTGTATATTGTCAGAAATGCTTTAGAACGAAGAGTGCCCTGACTACACACATTCGTATTCATACAAAGGAAAAACCTTATGAATGTGAACATTGTCAGAAATGCTTTGCACTGGAGAGTTGCCTTACAAGACACATTCGAAATCATGCTAAGGAAAAACCGTATCAATGTGAACATTGTCAGAAATGCTTTGCACGGAATAGTGACCTGAAAGTACACATTCGTATTCATACAAGGGAAAGACCGTATAAGTGTGCACATTGTCAGAAATTCTTTGCACTAAAGAGTCAGCTGTCGAGTCACATTCGTTTTCATACAAAGGACAAACTGTTCGAGTGTGAATATTGTCAGAAACGCTTTACGGCAAAGAGTTCCCTGACTACACACATTCGTACGCATACAAAAGAAAAACCTTATAAATGTGAACATTGTCAGAAATGCTTTGCACGGAAGGATAACCTGGCACAACACATCCCTACTCATAGAAGGGAAAGACCGTATACGTGTGCACATTGTCAGAAGTGCTTTAAAACGAAAAATTCCCTTACAAGTCACATTCGTATTCATCATACAAGGGGAAAACCGTATGCACATTGTCAGAAACGCTTTGCACTAAAGAGTCTGCTGACGAGTCACATTCGTTTTCATACAAAGGAAAACCTGTTAGAGTGTGAATATTGTCAGAAATGCTTTAGAACGAAGAGTGCCCTGACTACACACATTCGTATTCATACAAAGGAAAAACCTTATGAATGTGAACATTGTCAGAAATGCTTTGCACGGAAGAGTTGCCTTACAAGACACATTCGAAATCATGCTAAGGAAAAACCGTATCAATGTGAACATTGTCAGAAATGCTTTTCACGGAATAGTGCCCTGAAAGTACACATTCGTATTCATACAAGGGAAAGACCGTATAAATGTGAATACTGTCAGAAATGCTTTGCACTAAAGAGTCTTCTGACGAGTCACATTGGTATTCATACTAAGGAAAGACCGTATAAATGTGAACATTGTCAGAAATGTTTTACATGGAATACAAACCTTACAAGACACATTCGAATTCACACTAAGGAAAGACGGTTTCAATGTGAATATTGTGGGAAATGCTTTATGTGGAAGCGCGACCTGAAAAATCACATTCGTGTCATCCATACTTTTGAAAAACCGCATAAATGTGAATACTGTCAGAAATGCTTTGCATTAAAGACTCTGCTGACGAGTCATGTTCGTATTCATACAAAGGAAAAACAGTTCGAGTGTGAATATTGTCAGAATTGCTTTACAAAGAAGAGTGCCCTGACTAAACACATTCGTACGCATACAAAGGGAAAACCTTATAAATGTGAATATTGTCAGAAACGCTATACAGATAAGAGTCCCCTGAGTACACACATTCGTATTCATACAAAGGAAAAACCTTATAAATGTGAATATTGTCAGAAATGCTTTGCACGGAATGGTCACCTGACAAGGCACCTTCTTATTCATACAACAGAAGAACCTTACAAATGAGAATATTGTCAGAAACGCTTTACAGATAAGAGTGCCCTGACTATACACATTCGTATTCATACAAAGGAAAAACCTTATAAATGAAAACATTGTCAGAAGTGCTTTACACGGAAGCATTACCTGACACAACACATTCCTATTCATACAAAGGAAAGATCGTATAAGTGCTTTAAAACGAAAAAGTCCCTTACAAGTCGTATTCGTATTCATAAGGGAAAAACCGTTTATAAGTGTGCACTGTCAGAAACGCTTTGCACTAAAGAGTCTGCTAACGAGTCACATTCGTTTTCATACAAAAGAAAAACCTTATCAATGTGAATACTGTCAGAAACGCTTTACTGATAAGAGTGCCCTGTCTACACACATTCGTATTCATACAAAGGAAAAACCTTATAAATGTTTTACGCAGAAGGGTCACCTGACAAGACACAGTGGTATACATAAAAAGACCGCATAAATGTGAAATGGTCAGAAAGGCAGTAGATAATAAAAAGGTGCACGTGTTACACAAATTTCTCGGTGTTAGCATTAAAACTACTAATGTTGCAGTTTTAGGTGAATGTGGCAGACTTCTACTTTTTGTAATGACTGCTTTCCGTTGTATCAATTATTGGTGTAAAATATTGCGCATGCCGAACCACCGGTACCCTTACAAATGTTATAAAATGTTACATGCTCTTGATAATCATGGTCACATTAATTGGGCTTCCCATATGTTAAAAATTTACTTTTTAATTTTGGTTTTGGTATTGTTTGGATCAATCAAGATCATATTGGATCTCAAGACATTTTTCTGATTTCTTTCTCCACAAGACTAAAAGACGTTGCTGGTCAAGAATGGTTTGCTGAAGTATGTACACTCGATAAATTGGGTACCTACAGAAAATTTAAAACTCTTCTCAACCCTGAAAGATATTTATTAACTGTGGAAATAACATCTCACAGAAAAGCTCTAAGCCGGCTGAGATGTTCGAGTCATTCATTAATGATTGAAGCGGGTAGGTGGCAGAATATTGATCGAGAAAATCGTCTTTGTATTCTTTGTGATGATAACGATATTGAGGACGAATTTCATTTCGTTCTCATTTGTAATTTTTTCACCACCTTACGTACTAAATACTTGCCGCTTTGGGTTTACGTTAATCCAACTCATCAGAAATTTTCTTCACTGTTAAACACCTCTGACTCGACCATTTTAGCAGGATTAGCAGCATTTGTGTACCACGCACTTAAGCTTAGAAATTCAGTGGTTAGAACATGATTATATTCGTTAAATGTTATGCAATTATTATTTTAAAAAAATAAAAAATTAACGTCTATATTTTTCCTATGTACCTGATATGCGATATGATATGTAAAATATGTATCATTAATATGTTGTGATATAACGGGCCAATGGCCTAATTGTATTGTGAAATAAAACTTGAACTTGAACTTGTTACACAAATCTATTAATGTTTGTATCATTATAAACATGTTGAGTAATGGAAAATCACTATTCCCGACACATTTGGCTTAAAATTTAAACCAGAACATGTGCAATTTTTAAGAAAATGTGAGGCGAGTCCGTATTAAGGCCTAAAAAAAAGTTTGATTGGCATAGCATAGAAAAAAAATAGGGTAGGTAGGTCGGATTTTTTTTAAAATACCGATGTTTAGAGAGTAAAAAAGAAAAGAACTTGTTGTTCGTTTAATATTAAAGACATTATGAATTTCACTGTGTTTTTAGAAATTCATGGGGCCTAAGTGTACTGCAAAAACCATAGTATACAGGACATGTTTCGCTTGACCTGTAGGACAAAAGCCTATACATTATTTTGTCAAGCTCATCAGCTATGTTTGTATGTTTCTGTGTGGGTAAATTTATGATTGAATAGAGCGATGATAGTATAGGATAGTATATTATTAGTCTCTTGCGACAACAGCATGGCCCTTGTAGTGGCTGTTGTGACACAAACCTAACGTTAAAACGAGATGGCACGGTCAAAGACGTGTAACTACTTTTATTCTTTTAATTATCACATTCATTCACCGTGTCCGATTGATTATACTATATGTGTGATAATGGTACATAACTTCTCCACCCAGTGTTTTTATCGCCATGTGTGTTGAAGGGGACACAGCACTAAATATACCGCCCATTGGATTACGTGTATAAAATAGAGCTAAAAGAGTCGCGATTTTGGGTCCTTATAGTTAACTCTTTTTGGAATGTCTCGAATGCTTTATTCTAACAAACAAATATTAGAATTTCATAAAATCGTCAAGAACAGATACCCCTTCCAATTAGATTTTACGATATGATAATTTAAACAGCGCCACCCCTATTTTCAGCCCGGACGCTCGCCTTTCTGACCGCCTCCGAGCATGTGTGTTCATCCACGTGATAAAATTTCGGTACAATCGAAAATCATTATTTTGCAATATCCTGAGCAAAGCACAAGAGATTATCTTTCATTTTAATCATAAAATGCTACCCTCACGCCAAACTTATTCCCAAAGGACCCCAATTTATCACAACCTCGGTTTTTGTTTTTGCCGGAACTTTACTACCATAGGCCTACACAAAACGAGGAGTGATTTAGTGCAGTGCGCCCTTGAACTCCCCACCCAACAAGGGAGGGTGATGGCGTTGCATTTTTGGTACCGAATCATCCAACTCTCTCTATTTTGACATAAAAAAGGGCATACAAATCAGAAATGATTTCTTGACCTTTTTCCTTTTTTTTTCTTGACCTTTTTGCAATTAAAAGTGATCATTTTGTGCAAGTTTAATGAATAGGGACATACTTAAATCTGCTGTATAGGGCCTATAGACATGGTAAAACTGATCGACAACATGCCGCTCTAGTGATTTGATTAAGATAATCTTATCAAATGCTAAGCATGGCAGCTATTTAACATATAGGCTGGTTTAAGAGGCTTTTTAACGATATCCCACAATGCATTACGGGAGCACCAGCCAACTAGAGTTTTTTCCGACAATGCACTTGTGGTGCTCTTGAAATCTTTGAAATAAGACTAAGGAATAAACATCGAAGATCTACAGCTGAACTAATGTTGTAATTGCAATTAAGATGCGCGATGATATAAGTAACGTAGCCATACGAGGGCAAGGGACCCCCCCCCCCCCCCCCCCCCCCCTGAAAAAAGAAAAAAATGAAGGCAGCGGAAAATCGGGAAGGCAAAGGAAGGGAAAGAATGGAAGAGTAGACAAAAGGGAAGGAAAGTGAAAGGGAATGGAAACGAACAGAAAAGCGAAAGGAAGACAGTCAAATTATTTGGAAAATTGCAGTTGTTCGGCGCCGGTATGGGGACGCAACGCCTATATCCCCCCCCCCCCCACTAATTTTCTTCAAAAGTTACACGAATAAAAATTCCCTTTAAAGGGGCATTGAGAAATACGTATAGGAGTCGCCCTCAATTATCCTGAAAATCAGGGTTTTTTGCATCAAAGTAATACTTAGGCATACTTAATAACTACCATCTGAAACAGTTTACCAACATTCGCCGTTTATCATATTAAATGTCATGATTTTCTTAGTTTCGATATGATCATATCGAAACTCAGGTGCTGAATCCGAAAGTTATGCATCGTTTTACTCACAGACTTTCGCGGCAAATCCCAAACCCGGAAGTGCCGTTATTTGCTTATTTTGGCATGAAGACGATGTCGGAATTGTAGGACATTTTGGATTTGGGCTATGTTGATGATTATCTTTACGTTATTTGCTCATTTAGTATATCGATACATCTCTCAATGCCCCTTTAATAGGGAAAACCCAGTATCAAGTAAAATTCCTTGCGAGTGAAAACCATTTTCGTGACATGTTCGGAGTCACGGTTGTATAGTCCGAAGGGTTCTATATAACGAAAAAATATGGCTCTATAGTACTAAGGTTTTATAGTATTAACGTAATTAGGCCTAATAATGAAGAATCTATCATCTGGAAAAAGTCCCAATATTATGATTATTTTTAAATTCCAATTATTAAGAAAGGGTCTGCGCATTATCCGTGCATTAAAACAGCAACGGTTAACACTAGGTATTCATTGAATTGTGTGTGATTACTGTCATAACTGTCACACAAATCAATGATTTCCTATACCTAGTGCAACTTTGCTGTTGTTATGTGCGGTCATTGAAATCGCCATAACTTTAAAAGTATCCATTCGATTTTGTTGAATGAGGTATCAGACTGCGGAGAAGAAATTTGCTCATTTAAATGTATAGCTCAGATTTTTGGTACCGATTATATATTTTGAATTAGCTAACCTCAAGCACCTGGTCAGGAACTTTATGTGCTAGGTGTATATCTTTATCAACGACTATGCCAAAACAGTTAGTCTAGTGTAGCGTAGTGTCCACGCGCTAGCGCTTCCACGCAGGAATCCCGGGTTCAATTCCTCATCCAACCATATCATTAATATATATATGGCTGTTTTTTTTGTAACACACCTTTCTGCAGCGTTCATAGTTAACTCACCGGATCTGAACAAACGAAAAGCCCCTATAAATTATATATTTTGTAGTATGGGATAAACCCTGAGGCTGCTATGTGGTCCAGTGATGATAAACAATTTGATGATTTGATGATGTTATTATATTATGCCACGTTATGCCTTGGTGTAAATACTCAAAATTAAAAGAAATGCTTATCCTGGGTGCAGGTGTGTTTCGCTCAATTGAAAATTGAAGAAGGCACAAGCCCGGGCACAAGTTAAATTTACAAAGCAGAATTTGAACTTTACAAAGCAGATAACTTTGGGCTCTACCTATAGTCTTATGTAATAGGCCTACTTTTCTATTCTCGAGGTACTGATGGTGTTTTTTAGACTTTTTGAAGTCATGTCTTGCAAGGCAAAACGGTTAGCAATAAAATAATGGCAAACCAAGATACGACTGAAATAAAGTTGTAAGAATGTACAGTTCTTCATAACACCAAGGCTATATATGCAATAATGCAAGACATGTCCCGCGATGAAATATCACCACGAAGACACGTAATGTAACACGCATACTTTAAGACCATTAGTCTATTGAAGACAGTTTTTATCCTGTCTTCTGGCAAATGTGTGCTTCCTGAAGCCGTCGGGGAAGTGTAGTGGCTCGTGTCTTCTAAGCATGCTAAGGGTACACTGTTACCGTTCCACACTTGCAAGACAAAACTTCAAAAACTCGCCAAAACCGCTCATTTTTACCCAGCGCGACAAGCCCCAAAACCACCTCATTCGCAGCAGGTCGCTGCTGCACGTTAAACACACATGATTCAATGCATAAAATCAAAACTATCAGTATATGAAACAGATATGAAGCTATCGAAATAGAGCTGTCGTTTGCTAACCTCTATATGGTCGAATCCAACGAAAAGTGTCCACGGCTAGATTTTTAGGGTCCTGTTTCAAAATGCTTCAATCTCTTATTCCTTTTCCCAACTCAAAGTCAACATATCAAGCTTGTATGGAAAAAAGTGCCATCACTAATCTCTCCAATTGACCACGTGGCGGAATGATGAAGTTGAAGGTACACTTCTCAATGTTACCTACAAATACAAGTACCATATTTTAATCAAGTGATGATTATTCCACATATTTACATATTTCATTCAAATTTGTGATTGTATTGTATTCAGAAGATGCTAATGCTGATAGAAAGTGATCATATTTGTCCAGGTGCTCATTTTTTGTTTACATTTTAGATTCACACAGTTAGGTAGCATTTGCAGACTCTCAATACTTTGAAACATGAGGTTGAGTCACTTTGTGTACTTTCACCAAGATGATTTTAATGAACATTTGTTTTCATGTACCTCAAAGAGGGGGAATGACCCTTTCTGTAAAATTTAGAATTTTTAGCATGCGCCCAAAACCTAAGTACATAGAGGAATGTGGAAATTTGGTATTCGAAGGTAACAGGTAATGTATACGTAGGTAAGAGAAGTAAAACAGTAATAAATTAATGTTCTGCTTAATTTATGTTACATTTTGGGGTGAAATAATTATGCAGGGCTGTTAACAATATTTGTTTTTTTAAATAAACATGTTAAAACATGTTTAAATCCTAATATTATGAACATATTCCCAGTAGTATACTTTAAATAGATACTAGAATATTAATTTATTGTTAAAAAAATATACAATATCTAACTGTCAGTTGTAATTTTGAAAAGGTTTATTAAGAACAATATATCAGGCAACACTTTTAAGCATTCCTATAAGAGAAAAACATGTTAAGACTTAAAACACGGTAGCTTACATTGCAATAATCAAAGTATTCGTAGGTAACACATTTGTTCTTCAACTTCAACTTCGTTGACTAAGAACAGTTGAATATGTTGATTTGACATAGGTTTAAGGGCAAAATTGTACTCGACGTAGTTTTTCATGCCCTGAATCGCGTGTGAGGGGGAATGTCGTATCAAAATGGTGTCTTGATTGACTTTGTAAGTAGATTTAAAAATGTGCACTCAGCACTGCTTTTACAAAACAATCAGAATTGCGTAATATTCAACATTTGAATAGAACAGCAAGATTAACCAATTAAACATTAAAATAATATAAAACCATGTTCCTATTTCTAAGATATAAAAGAAAACACCCTAAGCATCAATAACCTCACTAGTGATAGACATATAGGCTACTGATATTATTCTTGATGTTAAAGGCATATTGAATAGAATTAACCTTTTACACATGATAATTATGGCAGAAAATGTTTTATTTTGCTAATGATCTGATCATCAACTTTTGTTAGTGTCTTTCTTGCTTGACTTTCAATTATTAAGAATGTGCGTTTAACTTCTACAAAACAGTCAGAAGTGTGTAATATTTAACATCTGATTTAGGGCAAGATGATGACAACATACATATCGTTCTGGATTAAAATTTCGTAAAGGTATAGTTAAACAATCAATTAACTCGCTAGTAATACTAATATAATTACTGATCTAATTTGGTAAAAAGCATGTTCATCATTAAAACTAAACATGATAAAAACTTAATTAAGAAACATCTGATCATTCAGTCTCGTGATCATTCAGCCTTATCTCTCATCTCTACTTAACAAGTTTAGTGGTTCTTGATGTATTCTGTGTGTAGTTAGTTCTTTAGGTCTCTCATGTCGCGAGGATAAATATCTAATAGAACTTAATTACTCTTTTTTTTTTTTATATAGGACATTCTAGAATGTTAAGAATGAACGTTTTAGTTTCCGTGTGAATCCAAAGTATTGGATCGAATCAACTATTGAATAGTTCACCGAGCCATCTTTAATTAGAAAGCGAGCGGTTTCCTTTAAGCTAACAGTTTGATTTGCCTGTAATTCATAGTCTTGAATGTCAGGTTATTTGTTTTAAGCAATAAAACAACCGGTTGCCTTCCTCAATTTGTTCTAAATAAAGGAGGCAAGTGAGGTCTTCTGGAAGTTATCATTTTGAATAGCTGTTTTAAACACGAAAGCCAGATCGCTTTTTGATTCATTTAATATATACTTTGAAATAATTTCATATCAGACCTTATATAATATATAAGTTTAATATGAGCCTAACATGTTCAAAGTCAAAGAACATTCAAATATTTTGCCTTTCAGTCCACAACGGAATAAAGCACGTACAACTTTCAGCACTGAGACATTCAGTTGTCAGATTAGAATTAAGATATAATTTCCTAGTTTGGAATTTGTATCATTCTGAATGTCGTACATAGTCAGACTTTATCGAGTTTCAACCGGAGGCAGACCCCGTTTGACATAGAATCACCATTATGATATATTTTGTCAGATGTAGACAAAATAGTAATTTTATGTTTAGAAATTCAATGTTGTTTGATTTAACAACACTAATCTAATAATTTTTGCCACGACAGAGATATTGTCGGGCATGTGCCTTTCATTATGATTTGTTTTAAAAATCAACCACTGCTTAGTTCAATTACACTAAGAAATAAATGTGGGAAGCATTATTCATGAGCAAATTTTATTTATTTAAGACTGAAATCAGTATAGGCCTACCCTCGATTCCCTCACAACTTTAAAAAAAATGAAAAGGTTTTACTAAATTTCTTGTTCACTTAAAATACGTTTCGGTGACATTACACAACCTGCCAGAGCAAAAATGAAGCAAGTTATTTTATATTGTTACACATGTATTCCATTTTCAAATACAACTACAATAATGGCCAATATTAAGTACCTCAGTAGTCACTGCTCTGCAATTCCTGGGGAAATTGGTTAACTACGCATACATCATATCGACAAGCTGGTTTAAAACAATATTACGCACCAAACAATATTATTCCCGTCTTATACATTCCTACATAATATTTACATAATATTAGGTGCGAATGAAAGTGACAAACAATGCAGGAATTGTACCATGCCCATTAACTAATATATAAGTTACCTACGAATACAAAATGGAATATGAAAATATTGATTATGAAACCGAAATTTCATGGATGTTATGTCTAAATGTATCCATTTTAAGACGATCAACGTGTAATCTATGGATATAAATATCATTCATTCACTCTAACACCAACAAAAAATATGTTCTCGGCAAAAAAAGTGTGATTACACCATGCATTTTATTTAAATCAACACCTCCCATTTTCGTTTAATAAGGAATATTATTTTTTACCCCTCCAAATATAAATATAATAATATATCCAGTCAGATTGCATGATTGCGCACTGCTTTTATGTAAAATAAAATAGTTTAGGGCCAATATCATGCACTGTGTATATTATTGAATGTTGCCTACATATACATACATGTTACCTCCGAATACAGCATGAAGTCATGCACGAGATGCTGTCACTGAATATTTATATAAACATTAATCACCCCATTGCGATTTAAATCAACTGTCAGATGATATCTTTGCGTGAATAGCATACAAAACTACACTAATAGGAGTCATACGATTGAGACAGAGGGAGGCTATATAATCAACTTTTAAGACAACAACATAATTATTGATGCACTTGTACACAAAGTACAGAATTTTGTGAAAGGTTACTAATACAAAAGCTGAAAGTTTGATGCAAATCTTCTCCGTTTCTTGCCGAACGCAGCGCACATTTCTACTTTATTCCAGTCGCTACAAGTATGTAACAACAGAGGGAAGTACCACGGTATCGTTATTTGTATTTGAAGGTAACAGTTCATATTTCAAATTTGCCTACGAATACAGCCTTTTATTGCTGATATTTCAAAAAATGTTGCCTTCAAAATGATAAAATTTGTCGCACATGTACATTGTATCATACTTCGCCTATTCTATAGATATCATTCACTAATCTTTGTTTATATTAAAATGGCAGTGTTTTAAATAGGTATTCGGAGGTAATGCATTTTTTTTACCAAACTGATGGTTTCAGCTTTTCAAATTTCTAACAGCTTTATCAAAAATTCGACTTGAATGGGGACAATGCATTTAAGTATTTAACATATTTAGGCTTCCTTACAGCACAAATTACTCTACCTCAGGCGAATTCGTCCCCGAAAGTGAGATTTAACAAAACATGTATTTGTAGGTAACGTCAAAACTTACCACAGCAAAAAAAAATCACAACAATTCAGGGATTGATCGAAAGTAACCACAAATTAAAAGAGGCATTCTTGAGATATCCAGCAATCAAACAGGCAACATTTTTTTCCGCTTATAAGCTCGTTTTCATCGAAACGGTTATATGTCTAACAAAAAACCTGAACAACTATTTTGTAAAAAGGGTAAAAAAATAGCAGGTTTTATTGCTCGTATACGCCCAATTGTGCATTTAAGTTGGGCATATTATATATGGCGCGAACCGTCTCACCGCGGCGGATACGTATAACACAAAAATAAAATTGTAATAAAATTGTCAAGATATAGATTATTTTATTAGAGGCCTGAACATCACGTGTACACTTTTTGTTGGATTCGACCATATAGACTTATGAAAGTCTTTATTTACGCTATATTGTGATTGTTTACGCTAGTTGTTCAACATGTCAACGTGTTGTATTCATTCGTGTGTGCGTGGGTGCATGTACTGCATAGGTATTTAATTGGATATAAAGTCATAATGATAGGTTTGGTGATGCGTTGGCTTGCGAATTAACAACTAATATACAATGGCTTGTTGAGAGGCTAAGGTCGGACGAAACTGTGTTCAAGCTCTGTGTAGCCCCACTTGGATTGTCTGGGTTTTTGCCGGACAAACCTTAACTGGATTGGATTGGACTGGCGCCTTTAGAGGGCGGTATACACGGTGTTTTCAACATACTTATTGCCAGCGGCTTGGAACCCGATTGTTTATTTTGGATGTATAAATCGTATTCAAATTGGGAACTTGCCAATTCTTAATTCTTAAGCTGCCGAAAGTCAATGGCATTTTCCACGTTGTTCTCGGCATTTAGCCGGTCCCGTGTTTGTTAAGAATTGTTGCTATCAGATTTGCACGTTGTATCGGAGTCACAGCCGCCGAGAATCTCAGTAGCAGGGGCCTGCTATAGCCTTTTCTTCAACCCGGATCGGACCCGGGTCGGACTCGGATATATCGATATTTCATTTCTGTTCACACCAGTGCTATGTACATGTATGTGTTGAAGTTGTACCAGCATTGGCAAATGGGTTTATTGAACCCTGAAGTTAAAATTCTTGTATCAATGACCTATGACCTAGCTTAATTGCTCATCATGACGGGTATAAACAACAAGCAACAGTGGCTGGTTACCGGTAATGGAATACCGTCGAAAACATCAGCGACAACGTGCCAGAGGCCATAGAAAGATGGCAGGAATAAAGCGGGCAACCATTTACATTCTTTTCAGCCGATACCAGGAATTTATGTTATCTTTAACGCTGAGTGCAGCGATGCTGTTTTCTTTGTACTCAGTAGGTAAAGATCGTACGCAGTGTGCAAGACTACGGCCTGGGAAGTGGTGTGGGAGACGTGATACAGATTGGACTGAGAACTTTAGAATGAAGAGAGAAGTCTACATTTGATTTATTGTTAGATCACTGTACGATAGACTTTACCGCAAGATCTACTTCCGGCAACCCGGGTCGAAACAACTATTTCTGTTCACACTACTACAGTCGATGCGGGTTGAACCCGGGTTGAACCCGGTTCGACCCTTCACTTTCGCAGGGTTGTAATTTTCGACCCGGGTCGGTTTTTTGAGCCTATTTTTCTGTTCACACTAGACTTCAACCCGGGTTCGACCCGGGTCCGACCCGGGTCGTGGAGAAAACTAGCTATAGTG
>CM069457.1:19525620-19609303 GCA_035610835.1 Ophiura sarsii | reverse complement strand
AATTTTATATTTTGATTATTTAATATCACAAAACTAAAGAATCTACGCTTTCTACGTTTTCTACGTTTTCCACGTTTTCTAATCCTCAACATCCAAATATAATTTCAGGGCCTTGTGATGTAAGTATTGAATAAAATTATGAAAGACTCAAAACTCCAAAATTACTCTGACTTTAATTTGAAATTGACTTCTGTGAATTCAATGGGCAAAATGGTCGCAAACGCTTGACAATTTGGACTCACTGTGTTGGTACATGATTATGTCTTTTTACCATGACGCGTGCTCATTTCATATTTTCATTATGAAAAGATAAACAATAAGAAGGCTGTTGAGCTCATACTGAAAATATAATAGCTAAGCAAAAAACGCAAATAAAAACTGTTCTACTGGCGTAACTCTTTTTTTTATAAATTGGTTCACATTCAGTGGGGTATCCACCCGCCCCCCCCCCCCTCCCCCCCCCCCCCCCCCTTCATTTCACTTGATATACAGCGATATGTTGCTGTTTTTCATCCGTTTCCGTCACACTAAATGTAAGTTTAGCTAGCACTACATGTAACATCTCCAGTAAAGTAGGCCTACAACCACTACTCAGATTATTTTAAAATGAATTTGTAGCTGAGGTTCCAAGCTACAATTGTGTGATATTTCATAAGACTGGCTTACATAATATAATCAAGCTATGAGGTAAGAGGTAGACCTTATTGAATGACCATCGTATATTTATAGTGGTGAATACGTAACAATATTACAGGCACTGGCGAAATGAAAACTATGTGTGATATAGTTTGTTATTATGATGGGATCACTGTAATGTAAAATTTTAAATATTACAATTGACGGATCACTTTCCGTGTAACCAACTCTACCCGTCTTTTTGTTAATCACAATAGGTATGGATTTATGAACTTTATTCCTCCGAAGTATAAAATTACATTTTTGCAGTAATACATATTTTACTTCTAGGGTGGCATTACAAACAGATGTTACACCAATGTTTGGTATCAAAATTATTTCCCACATCTCCTCTTTCTAAATATGTATTCATATTTTCAATACGACTTATATTTTGTAAAATACAAAGCTTCAAAGTCGTGCTTAGACTTTTGGGACACCCTGTGCTTCGATGCTGAGACGAATATTCAGGTATATTCGTCTTAGACTTGATGTACATGTATGTGAATAAACGGATTAAAATTTGCCACAGGGTCTCTAAATGAGAGAATAAACGACACACAGATATAGGGGAGGTCGGGGTAAGTTGAGCCATTTTTCACATTTTGCACTATTCTGCAGATACTAAAAGACAGACCCTCAAACTTTAGAGTGTTGACTTACTAAGTATAACATAATAATTGAACCAACTGCTATTGTTTATTCATGGGACATGCTTGAACAACTTTGGCAAAGTGGCTCAACTTGCCCCGGGCTAGGGGTAAGTTGAGCCACCAGTGTGGGTAAGTTGAGCCACCACAATAATCAATGGGACTTTTGAAATCAGAAAATAAGTTTCAGACATTTTGGTTTATTCATGGTAAAAGTGAAATATAGGCTTACTCATAATTGTTAATACTTTGATCCAAACTGGAATTTTAAAACACTTCCCCACAATTTTCGTACTAAATGTAGACAAATTTTATTTTATCATGGCTATTTTCTATGCTCAACTTACCCCGTGAAAAATGGCTCATCTTACCCCATGGCAACCAACTAATACAAAAAATACCCTCTTCCCTACTGAAGCTTAATGACATTTTCAACATGTTACTAAATTTAAGTGCACATGTCACCCTTTTAGCACACAAAGTTGCACCAATACAATCTATGCACTTCTTACTCAGATGTGTCCAAAATCAACTTTCTAGCTCAATTTTCTTACCATGTGTGCACACGATGCAAGGTTGTCACCAAAGAGGTTTGAGTAATGTCATCTAACAATAGAGGGCAGTGCAAAATTAGGAATGTCAATAGTTTCCATAATACAGGGGGTGGCTCAACTTACCCAGTGGCTCAACTTACCCCGTTCTCCCATAGGTACTACGACCACAGGGTTCTTGCCACAATGATTTTCCCGTGACCGCTATCGTCTGGAGCAGATGAGAACATCTCAAACGCCACCAGCGACCAACATGAGATTAAGAGTTCTCAGGAAATTACTTGGAATCACTAAATGAATCGTTGGCATAATTCTGTTAACATCGGTAGAATGCGTCGTTCTTAAAGATCGCACACTATGAATACCCTGGCCCTGTGAAGGGTATAATAGAATTTATACTCCGAATTGTGAAGGCAAGGAGAAACTGAGACGAATATTCAGGTATATTCGTCTCAGGGAGAAGCCCGGAGGAGAAGCAGCATCACACTTTACGAAAGCATCAATCGAAATATGTCACTGAAGCTTTTAGTTGGAATGAGGTAGAGGCCCGGGGTAGAGGACGATAGTGTTTTGCTGAGAAGTTTGACGGTAAGCTTATTCGAATTTAATTTTTACCCGCTACTGGTAGTTATGACTTAAGCTGTTTCTAGGCTGTGATCAACCGCCCATCAAGTCAATTTAGAATGGCGACCGAGAAACCATTTTTGCTCGACCTGAATCAGAAAGTGATTGACTATGTTTTAACAAAACGCCGCCGCCAATCGCCATAACGTGCGAAATGTCAACATCTCAAAGTATCATGAATGATTAAACTTAACATTGCAATGGGCATCCGGTATAACAAGTGTTCTTTAATAAGTATAGTCAAATAGTACAGTTGCGTGTACATGATAATGCACCTAATGTATCATTCGGTTGAATAAATCAACCGTTGAATCGCTCCCATTCGGTTGAATTTGTGGGAATAAAGTGCCTACGGTATATTTTACTGTTTTCGGTATCAGACGATTGTAGGCCTACACCAAATTGTTTTTATATTCCAGTACCAGTGTGATTTGTCTAAGAACGATAGCCTAACACTGGTATCATTTTAGATGTCCCAGTAATATCAGGGTGTTCCAGTATCGCTCGATTCTAGTAGGCCTACAGTCCAGAATGTACACTGTCTTCTTGTGACCATGTTTTTATTAAGGAATTATACTAATTAATCGGGCATAATGGTTGTGCCCCACCCCCACACCACCACCACCAGTCCACCGTGACACATCAGATCATTTGTAGGATAGTACAGTCCAGAATGTACACTCTCTTGTGACCATGTTTTTATTAAGGAATACTAATTAATCGGGCACTAGGTTGTGCCCCACCCCCCCCCCCCCCCCCCCCCCCCCCCCCCCAACCCCCACACCACCACCACCGTGGACGCGTGACACATCAGATCAATCCTGGACACCCCATGTTTAAAAAACGTGGTTTTGCACAATTTGTATCATTCACAGGTTCAGAAGATTCCTCTCGAGCAAGCAACACTCAATAGAACGATACAGAATATCAAGAATTCTCGGTTGCAGGTCGATGATTTTTAGGCTGATTCATAATAATATCTTCTTCAGTAGGCCTAGACCGGGGCCTATACCTATCAATAGAATATTGCGATCAGGATGAATCAATGTCGACCTTTTACTTGCTTGTATTGCAAGAGATATTTCTACTCAATAGATAGATTCAGAAGACATGTTGAAAGACATGGTAATAAGAATAAGAATCAAAGAGGACACAATTGGTCAGATTATACAGATGTTGCATGGGGGTATCAGTGTCCTCATTGTGAGAAATGCTTTAGAGGTATGGGTGAATTGACGAGGCATCTTCAGAAATGCTTTACAACGGAAAGTGCCCTGGCTACACACATTCGTATTCATACAAAAGAAAAACTGTTCGAGTGTGAATATTGTCAGAAACGCTTTACGGCAAAGAGTACACAGACTGCACACATTCGTTCTCATACAAAAGAAAAACCTTATAAATGTGAACATTGTCAGAAATGCTTTGCACGGAAGGATTACCTGACCCAACACATTAGTATTCATACAAGGGAAAGACCGTATAAGTGTGCACATTGTCAGAAATGTTTTACAGCGAAGAGATACCTAACAAGTCACTTTCGATATAATCATACAAGGGAAAAACCGTATAAGTGTGCACATTGTCAGAAATTCTTTGCACTAAAGAGTCAGCTGACGTGTCACATTCGTTTTCATACAAAGGAGTTAGAGTGTGAATATTGTCATAAATGCTTTACAGCGAAGAGTGCCCTGACTACACACATTCGTATTCATACAAAAGAAAAACCTTATCAATGTGAATACTGTCAGAAATGCTTTTCATATAAGGGTGCCCTGACTACACACATTCGTATTCACACAAAGGAAAAACCTTATAAATGTGAATGTTGTCAGAAATGCTTTACAACGAATGGTCACCTGACAAGACACATTCGTATTCATACAAGGGAAAGACCGTATAAATGTGAATACTGTCAGAAATGCTTTGCACTAAAGAGTCTTCTGACGAGTCACATTGGTATTCATACTTAGGAAGCACCGAATAAATGTGAACATTGTCAAAAATGCTTTACGTGGAATTCAAACCTAAGGAAAAGACGGTTTCAATGTGAAATGTGTGGGAAATGCTTCATGTGGAAGCGTGACCTGACAAATGACATTCGTGTCGATCTATACCTTTAAAAAACCGTATAAATGTGAATACTGTCAGAAATGCTTGCATTAAAGGCTCGGCTGTCCAGTCACATCCGTATTCATACATAGGAAAAACTGTTCGAGTGTGAATATTGTCAGAAATGCTTTACAGAGAAGAGTGCCCTGACTAAACACATTCGTACGCATACAAAGGGAAAACCTTAAATAAATGTGAATATTGTCAGAAACGTTTTACAGATAAGAGTGCCCTGATAACACACAATCGTATTCATACAAAGGAAAAACTTTACAAATGTGAATACTGTCTGAAATGCATTGCACTAAAGTCTGCTGACGTGTCACATTCGTATTCATACAAAAGAGTTAGAGTGTGAATATTGTCAGAAATGCTTTACAGCGAAGAGTGCCCTGACTACGGCCTGACTACACACATTCGTATTCACACAAAGGAAAACCTTATAAATGTGAATACTGTCAGGAACGCTTTTCAGATAAGGGTGCCATGACTACACACATTCGTTCTCATACAAAGGAAAAACCTTATAAATGTGAACATTCAGACATTGTCAGAAATGTTTTATGAGGAGTCACCTGACAAGTCACATTCGTATACATAAAAAGACCGCATAAATGTGAAATTGTCAGAGATGCTTTAGAGTGAATAATCGCCAGACAGCACATATTCGTACTTATACAAGGAATCCGAACACCGTATGTAATGCAAAATCATAAGTAGGCCTAATATAAAGTGCTCAACAAACGAAAGTCGTACACTTTGTTTTAGTCATTTAAAGTAACTTTCGATTATTTTTTTACCAAACAGGCTAGATTTTGATGAATCATTTCGGCACATTTTGATACCAAGCATAACACCTAACAACAAAGATAAACCATGATTAGCACCAATTTATAGAAAATTAGTCACTTTTCAAAAGTCACATTTTCAATAGGCCTACACTATACGCGGGAGGAAAAAAAGTTACTGCAAAACAGCTACATGGTGTGTGTCCGTTTCAATTTTTTATCTTTGTTTCATTCCCATAACTATCATACAATACATGTGAACGGCGTTATCCAAGTATATTATACCACTAAAAATAGCAAATAAAGTTATTTGTATCTAATGACATACAATTTCAATGTTGGGCTTAGAGAAAATATAACAATTGATACATTAAGGGAATTTTCTTCTACTTGAGTAAAATTGACAAAACAAGTTTTGGAAAAGGTACAAAATTGAAAGCACATAGTTGTCAAAAGCGTTGAATCATAGTACGCCAGGTTTGTTGAGGCTAACACATTTTTACCAACATCACTTAGATGACAAATAACAACAACACTTTTCTTCCAATTAGGTCAAGTTTGACGACACATGACATCAAAGCCTAAACGCAAATTTGTATTACAACTACTTTGCTAATTAAGCTTTGCATATGTTATGCATATTTAATTAGCATCTAGTCAAAAGCACATTTGACTTTTTGCTGATCTAAAGATGTGTACATCATGGAAGCCTGGTATTAAGCTATAATGTGCATATTCTTAATTCCGACATTTTTTGTATGAGCAAATTAAACATTTCTTTGTACTTTTCTCTTTATTTAAATAATTTGCATAATTGATTACCTATATTCGAGACTTTATTTGAACATAACCATATACCTTTAATATGGGTTTGTGACCTATCAAATTAAAGCGTAAGACATACACAACAAAATGGTATGAGAACATCTTATGATTTTGTTTTTGTTTTTAAACTGCACATATTTAAGCAATGAGTATGCATTCTATACGCCCTTTATTTGTATGCAAACAAATTATTCACCAGGCATAACCACAGGAAACGTGCTTTTGAATCTACCGCGATAGCACTGCACATGCCATTATGTGTGCAGTTATGCACAGTGTTACATACAAGGGGTGTGTGTGGTTTCGTAGACCAGCTCCCTGTTATTTGCTTCTTGACATCTCTTTAGGTCTTTATAATATTTGACTTTTTATCTAAAGATTTGTACATTCTGCATTTGCATTCTATACGCCCTTTGTATGCAAACAAATTTATTCACCAGGCATAACCACAGGGAACGTGCTTTTGAATCTACCGCGTTAGCACTGCACATATGTGTGCAGTTATGCACACCCCTTTGGGGGGTGTATGTGTGGTTTCATAGACCAGCTCCCTGTTATTTGCTTCTTGACATTACTTTAGGTCTTTATGAATTGAAGATGTGTTCTCAGCTGTGAAATCAAGGTTAGTTAAAAGATAGCTTCTAGTTGGCTGGGCCCTATACAGTTGTGAATGGCGGGTACTGAAGCAAAGACCAATTGCAATCAAGGGTTTTAAGCATAATGGTGTATGCTACTTTAGGTGGGGGTGTGCTGACATGCAAGCCTGTATATACAGGTACCACCATAAAGGTCTGTTGAAAGTCTAAATAATCAAGGCCATAAAAGCAAGTAGCCAGTAGCTGGTTGAATTAGTGTGGATAATTAAGTATTGACCAATCCGAAATAAGGTTTAATAAGAAATGTAACAATGCTGATAATCATACAAAGACAACATAGAGAACTTTAAAACAAAGCTATTTAGATTATATATGATACACATACTTAGGATTGAAATTTGCATGGTTGTACAACACTCAGGAGGCACTATATTTAGAATTCAGTATTTGGTCATTTATGCTCTGTTGCACTGTAGCAGCGACCTGTTGCTGATGAGGCGGTTTTAGTAACGATGGCGTCGCAATATTGGGTATGGCTATCCCATCAGTACTTTCGACACATACAACAGGGCGGCGAATTTCAAATAATCACAGGTTAGGCAGTTTAAATTCGTTTTATTGAACAAAATAATTCGGTGTTCAAATGAAGCTGGTCAATGTATATTAGATTTTTTTTTTCCTACCATGCATTATGATGCTTGGTTTTATGAATAACCACTGTTCTCCTTTAACGTCACATGTTCAGTCATGCTGGATTGAACACCAACATTACGCGTCAGATACTGTATCAGAACACGTTCTGAAATATTTACAATGTAATACGTAAGATGAACCATTCTGACCAATTGAAATTACCAACTTTCCCGATATTAATAAACATTGTTCACGCTATAAGGCAAAAAAAAATGTTATGTTGTCCTCCACCGCTTTCAGAGAGGTGGGGCGGGCGGGCGGGCGGGCCGATTTTTTTTTTTTTTTTTTTACCAGCGGAAGCTCAAAGTTCAGCCAACAAGAAGTTGAAATCACTCTAAGACTTAAGAGTCGCACATATATCTTATAAACACTTAATTTAATATTCAATGCCATTTAAAAACTGTTAATAAAAAAATCTGAAGAAAAAAAAAAATCTGAAAAAAAAAAAAATCGGAGCGGCACTAACACTAAATCTGACGGTCGAGGACAACATAACAATTTTGTTAGGCCTAACCTTAAACCAAAGAAGCATGCATATGCCTAAATCCGCATCCAGTCAACTGATCGAGCATTGGTTATGCTGGTGACCGGGTGTTAATCGGTAGTCTCGGAAACATTGGAACGCTTTTCAGCCTACGACGGTCATCCAGTTACATTATTATTTGATGCAACATGCGACTTTCATTTGACATGGCACTTACTAGTTGAGTTGCAGGGGCACGAAAATTGGCCTTAACCGTGACATGGCTTACATCTGCGATTTTATTGCATTATATGGTAGCTTTAAATATGTAGATCAAATATCCAGCGGGTGCCAAAATTCTAATGAAAAAAAGTTATGACCTCATTTATGACCCTTCTCTTCTTAACAATTGTTTGAAATTTAAGTCTTTATCATTAATAAGCCTAAATATATCATGCATGATATCAAATTAAAGCTCATAACACAAACAATCTATTGGCAATGATTTCATGCAAAATATATACATAGCTGTAAAAAGTAAAGGTCATTTAAGGTCGTACCTGTATACAACCGGCTGTATAGAGTATGGAGAGTATTTTACATACCCTAAGCAAGTAATATCAGTATTTCCAGTACCCTAAACAAGTAGTGAAATATGTTGATAATGAAACCAACCCTACAGGCCCCACACCACCAAATCAGTTCCCTATTGCTTTGTGTGGTTAAGAGGTCAAATTTGTGTTAATGTTTTTCACCTTTAGAGCAAACTGGTTCATTCAAATCATTGTTTTTATTGAAGAGCTATATAGATGTCTTCTGCTTCAAAACAATCACTTTTGTGGGGGGTAACCAGCATTTTTTCCGCTACGGGCCAATGAAATCTATCTTAGGTACGACAGACTGCCTTCATCCTAAGATCAGAGATTCTAGCTCTAAATCGGTGGAAACAGTGAAATCGTGTAAAATGATACCATTCAAGAAAAAGCTAGAGATTTTGGGCCTGATGTGGAGGCAATAACCTACATATGCAAAATTATGAAACATTTAGGTACATTTACAGCATTTATTACCTTTTCTGGGATGTTAAATTTAGACTTATGGTGGGGTCAATCTTAATGTCAAACACTGCCGTGTAATATCAGAATGCAAAACATGATTTGGTGGTGTGTACTCTGAACAAGTAGTCAACATAGTTTGATACCCTAAGCATGCTAAGCAAGTAATTTATATAGAACCTTTAATAAGTATGATACATTTCAAACTCCTTTTTACTTCTCTGAGCACTTCTAGGTTATGTAGATCAGATCCCATATGCGATGGAAATATATTCTGCCCATATATCGCAGCTATTTATTCTGCACGGAACAAATAAGGACCCTAAATACATGAGGCCATTGCATGAAAAGTACCCTTTTTCTTAGTTTTGCTTGTTCTGATACCCTATCAATTGCATCCCCGGCCCCGGGGGACCCGGGGATTAGGGCCGGGACGTACAAATTGCCGATGTGACATCCCGGGTACATACAGTCGTGGCCGGGACAAAGTGAACGTCATGAAGTGTACGGCGCTGTATACAGTCCCGGCCCTCAATAGCCGGGACACAGTGTACACGCCGGCTACCGCCCCTGTGTATACATTTTGTGTAGATATTGTTAAATATTGTCATAGGCCTATCTTCCCTCAGCCTGAAGTTCTGTCATCAATCTTCTAGTCCATTATTTCTCCTTTTCTCACCTCTGGTGGTGTTCATGTTAGGTGTGTTACTAAATAGTGATTATAAATATTAAATAATAAGTAGGCCGCCTAACTGGTACTTTTGCGCAATCACCGGAGCGACTTGTAAAGAAGTATGAACGCGGCAGTGCTATTCCGGTAGTTTGAAGTTTCCGTCACCGTAAGTCGCCACCGATTCCTGCGTAATGATAGCCACCCTCTGATATTCATGTACGCTGATCTCATCTAGTGTTGCCATATTGTCATCAGTAAGGTTAAAATGAAACACCTGGAGAAAAAACGTAAACATCCCCACCGGAATTCGTTATATTTCAAAATGGAATGATAGTATGACCATATCGCATTCAATGCATTGTCATGATTGTGGACGATATCGTATGTTTCCCTAAGTTTAGTGCACGGAAAATGTTTGGGCGATCAATGTCTTCTAAAAGTAAAAACCGAACTATAGGCAACATGATCTCTACACAAAATCAGTTGATGTCAAAGCGTACAATCACGAAGTTTGGTAGAAATGCAAAGAAGATGTTAAAGACAGCACCACAATGCATTGCGTTTTTCCAAAATACAAAATTCTGGTCTCCAATTTGTCTCGGTTCCCATAGACATTATGCACACAATCCGTGACTATATAGCGCATTCATCGTTGGAGCTTTTAGGTTATAGTTTACATGGTTTACATCAATGAATAAATTAGTTATCAGTGTTCCTTTTTCTTATTTCTAAACTTAAGAGATCGACAAATGCATCGTGTGAAAAAGCTTTAGTTGGCTGGCGTTCGCGCTATGCATTGTGGGAAGACCTTAAATCTTGTTTGGTTACTTCCATGGTAGAAACGATACCCTAACGATACCAACATGCTCGCAGCACAAACTCAACAAGTTACTGACAACAAAGGAATCTAAAGCTTACGATATGACGTAATCATTTTGACAGCAAATTTAATAGGAAACTGAGAAGATTTATTGACTATACATGCAATACCAGAATCCAACATACTTCATTCAGTCCCGTGGCTAGTGCTTTCTGGGTAAGGGTTTGGTGTATAAGTCCCAAGTATGCAAATGAGGATAATGAGATTTATTCCGTTGTTGAGTATGGGTAGATGTGTGGTAGAGCATGACATTGTATTCAGTGAGCTCATTTGCATACTTGGGACTTCTACACCATACCGCTACCGCTTTCTGAGTCCAACTCAAATTTAAAAGAATCGAGTCTTATATAACCATGACAACAGTAACCGGGGCCCGGACCGGGGGTCTTTAAAGATTACTCAGTGCAAATGATAAAATAGGATGCCTAGTTTTTTTGGGAAAGATTCCTTTTCATAAAGGAACTCACGTGCATTTCTCAGGAGGATAGGTGGATTGGAACAGCAGTCGCTGCGCGACCGATCGCTCGCCTCCGGCTCACTTGTGTATGTTACGATATTCCCGATTCACGATTTTGGAAATCTTAATAAATTTAATGCAACTTTGGTGATCACCTTTAAAAGTGCAACCGTTGACAATTTAGGAAAATAAAAAATACCTTCGGTGGCGAGTTTTAACACTTTCCATGCGGCTATAGTTCTACCATGTACAAAACAGATTGTACGTTTCAAGAATTAGTGAACCGATACTGAGCATATTTGTATTTATTTTAACACATTTCTCATGGTGATTCTTGATGAAATTCAATAATGTTGACATTTGTGAAACCTTTTGTGAAATTTTGGAATGTCGTCTAACATGTCTACAGACGACTTCCGCGTGGCAAGTATCAATTCAACTTTTGGATACAATGTTGATTTTAGGCAACTTTTAAGTTATAAAAGCGGTTTCCCTTGATAACATAGGGCATTATTACATTCTAGTCTGCAAAATAGGTAAAAAATGTTGATAATTATACTCACGTTTGAATTTTCTCGCACCCTTTCTGGCTTGACCGATTTTGGGATGCACACGAACCCATGCTGCACATAAAAATACACACATAAAACAACCATCAATATTTCTGTAAAATAACCAGGGTGGTAGAAAATGGGTAAATGGCATAAATTGTCGTGTTGCATGTCTGTACGATGACGTCACATAACATGTGTTTTGACGACTCGAGTCAGGAATTGGGACTCAGGTTCCCATTGTTGATACACTCTCAGAACAGGTATTAAATAACCATGGGTTAAAAGAATGTTGGTTAAAAAGTATACTACATTGGTTAAAAATGAAGCGTTGGTTAAAAATTACTTTTAATACTGCGTTGGTTAAAGAGTAAAAATATAATTAATTTATAGTTTATTCATCGTTGGTTAAGACATCATAATTTTAACCAACAATAGGTCATAACAAGAATCCCGCCAAAGAATTTCATTGGCGAGGAAAATATTTTGCGCATATTATTTAGACCACGTCAGAATTTGTATATGAAATCAATCGTGTTATTTTCCGCCCCTTGTATTTACATTGGCGCTCTTCAATTGGCATCATGTTGCCAAACCAATATTGGACCAATATTGATTTTACATTGGCGCTCTTCAATTGGCATCATGTTGGCAACCAATATTGTTCCAATAATGGGCGCAATATACATGATATACCAGGGGCGGAAAATAACACGATTGATTTCATATACAAATTCTGACGTGGTCTAAAAATTGCGGCCACTGTTTCAAGTTATCGCTTCCCGGCCTCGTGGCTAGGATCTTGTGCCTTGTCCTGTCCCTTGTTGGTCCTGGCCACGGGTTGGCGCCAATATTGAAAGCCAATATCGGGCCAATGAAACATCAATATTGTAATGTTGTCTGGGTTAAAGTTTAGCAACAAAAATAAAAGTTTAACCAACATTTTTTAACCAACTACAGTTGGTTAAAACATATTAACCAACAAATGATTAAAAATTGTAATCAACCACAGGTTAAAGTTTAACCAACCACTGTTGGTCAAAACATATTAACCAACAAATGATTAAAATTTGTAACCAACCACAGGTTAAAGTTTAACCAACAGCTGTTGGTTACAGTTTTAACCAACCAATTGTGTGGTTCACCTGGTAACCTCCCGTTGGTTAACATTTTAACCAACATGGTTAAAGATTTTAACCTTTGTTCTGAGAGTGTATGTTGACTCAAGTTATTTAGAGCAATGTCTTGACTATTGTACATTTTAAAAGACTTAAGATTGCCTGAAAGTGGCTTGACAGGTAATGTCAGTACGTGACATGAGCAAAATCCGTGACTTTTCTTGACTTGGGCTAAGCAGGGGATTTGACTTAGACTTGACCCTATGGATTGACTTATTGAATAAGTTAAGAAACACTTGACTTAATTCAATTCCTTGATTTGTGACTCGTTTCGTGACTCAGCTACATAACCAGAAGGGGAATCTCCCCCCCCCCCCCCCCCCCTGTGGTACTATGGCTTTTCTGCACATGTGCCAATAATCAGTGAAAGCATCATATTAATCAACATAAAAGTCACCCACTTAATATATGTTTGCCACCCCTGAAAAAAATCTATCCTGCTAATAAAAAGCTGCACATACCTGCAGATGCCATCTAAGCAACACTTGTGCCGGGGTGACCTGGTGTTCTTCAACGATTTTCATGACGTCAGGGTGAGAAAAGCCTTTCCCTTTAGCAAGCGGACAGTAACACTGAAACAGAATATTGCATGTGAACAATTAGTACTATTTTGAAAATAATTTCTTTCTTACAGCCATGAACATGGTACACTGCACATTTTTGAGAACACTGGCATAATATAGCGTCAGGTGTTCAAAATCAGAGGTTTTGAACACTCCGGACACTTAAAAAAAATGTAACACCTTTTGAACACCTGAGACATGTTCAAAATTGAATTTTTGTATTGGAAAAAACTTCTAGTCAAACTTACACAATTTTGACTTTTTATTGCTTTTTGGGGGTGGAGGCAACTATTTAAACCGAAATGACCGATAAATATTGCAAAATAAACCTTTTGGATTTTTAGAACACATGTCAGGTGTTTAAACGGTGTTCAAAATTGAACATCAACTTTCAAATTTAGAACACTCATATTCTATTTGACAGAATATGAGTGTTCGAAATTAGCACACACTAGTGTTCTAAGGCAGTGTTTTTGGCACCACGGCGATGGCGAAGAACGATAGCTCGGTGTAAACCACTGGTTAGCAGTTTTCCCCTCTGTCTCAATTTTACAAAGCTTCGGTTTTAATAGCTATACAGTGTGTCCCAGAAAGATTTATACCGAGTTTCAAAAAATAATAACAATACGAAAACAACATTGCATTCCAGGTCTAATGCCTGCGATATAATGGGAACACGTTTCCTATTTACTCTGTTAATTTCATCAACATATCTTTATCCGTTTCGATATGGCATGACATGATAGGAAAACTTGTTTTTCACTATCAGCGCATTTCACTTGATAAAGCTCACACCAAACTTCAAAACGTCTGCTTAAGAAAGTATGATATTTAAGCTGAACAATTCCTTCGCCCGTTCACATATTGCTTCATAACAGTGGCGTAGCTAGGTTATTCATATTCCGACTTTACACCTATTTTTTGCACGATTGAGCTACATTTTGGCTGTAAAACAAGCTTGTACCAAAGAATATTGCATTTTGGAAAGACATATATATGCGCATTGACATTTTTCATCTGTGTACTTTTGACCATCATAATTCCACGATTCCTTTGGTCAAATGAACCGACAGTGCCAATCTCAACCGACACGACGTCGATATGGGGGGGGGGGGGGGGGGGGGGGGGGCGATGACCTTTGAAAATAAAAATACGGCAAATTATAGTATGATGTCATATGTTTTCTTTTCGTCGCCATACTACCGAGATATTTCAAAGTTATGCCAATGTTTCATGGCGTTGTCTTTATACGTACAATAATTTGGATTCCGAGATCAAAACAAAATTCAGCTAGTTCCTTGGGGTAGTTGAATATATGACCCTCGATCTGTAAAAAAGAGAGAATGAAATGAACAATATCAAAAATGCATAACAATAGAAATACTTGAATTTAATAAATTGTCAATTCCCTCTCTACAGCTTCACACACCTTAGGGAGCAGTTCCATTTGTACGCGATAAAAATTGCGAGAATGTTCCGGGCCCCGATGAGTTTTTTATCGCGAACAGTTGCGCGAACAGTTGCGAGAAGCAAAGGATTACGTATTACCGCTTGTTTAAATATAACAAAAGATAAGTGGTCGGTATGTAAATAGAGCTTCGGGCTATTTATTCTAGTTGTAAGGTACAAATTCAGCATTTCATGTTTTTAGAGATAATGTTATTGATTATGGATGTTTAACGTAATGATTGTATTATCCTCGTGTATTTGCTAAACAATGTCCCGCTCTATTTGCTAAACATACTACAGTGTATGGCAGAGGCCTCGTATCGGGGCCTGATGACTATTTTATCGCGAATCAACTTGAAAAACATCGGGTCCAAAACATATCAGGCCCCGATACAGTCGCGATAAATTTATCGCGTATAAATGGAACTGCTCCCTTACCATCATGTCCATATAAAACTTAACGTATCGTACCCAATTTATGTATTGCAACTGTCCATGTAACCCCTTTGAACCCGAAAGCCCGGTTTTCCGGCCGCACAGAAAAAATAAAATAACATTGATCATAATATCTTCCAATGATCATGTGACTTCTTTTAAGTCACACGTTCACCCGATGTGAAAGACTTCTTTTCGCCATGTGTTGATGACATTTTGTTGAAGAAACCTGTCAAAAGTGGCAAGAAATAGGAGGAATATGCAATAAGATCTTGCGCAGATGATTCCCAGGTAGACAGGGATGTATCAGATTACGGTCATGATAGTGATTTTGAGGAACTAAACGGAAGTCATATTATTTCTATCGAATTAATAACTGCCCGAATATGTAACAAAGAGGGCAGTATGCTACTATATAAAACGGTTAAGGATGGCAGATAGGACTTCAATTTTCCAATACAATGTAGGCCTACTGGAAATAACTCAGGGCAAGGGAACCAACCCCAAGCAAATAATTCAATGTTTCAAAGGGTTGATCCTGATGAGATCACGAGGCACTTCCGACGCACGCTCGACGTACCAATAAAGTCATCCTGGGCGCGGCGTACTCGTTCAAATGAAATCTTTTCCATGGGAGACCCTCTCTATCCTTGATTATATTTTGAAAGCAGATTTTCTTACAGATCTACATTTTAATCATAAATCATAAATTACAGTCTAAGTTACAGGGTGATATGATTCCTAATTATTCCAAAATCATGATTTTAGAGTGAATTTAAAATGAAAATAAACTGTCCTGCGGCAGTACAATCTATTTTCAACCCGTCTTTAAACCATGATTTGGAAGTATACGTGGAATCGTATCTCTCTGTAACTCAGAATATATTTATGATTTATGATCAGAAATATAAATATGCAAGAAAATCTGCTTTCAAAAAAGGATAGAGGGCGTCCCATGGAAAAGATTGCATAATATGCCTTTAAACCATTCTACTTGTTATAACTTCCCGTTGATTCAACCGCTAACATGCCCTCTTCCTGACTGCTGACCCTTCCTCCATACCCGATTCATGTGGTGCAACATTCGATGTTTCTTCAAATACCCTTACCTGCCCCTTCCTCCAACCACACTGCCCGATTGATTCATATTATGTGGCGCGACAGCCCGTGTTTCTTTGAGATCATTTACATGCTACCCCTAGCACGCCTTCTCCCTTCCATACCCGATTTACATGTGGTGCAACGTCAGCCCGTGTTTCTTTGAGATCATTTAAATGATACCCTTAACATGATATCTCCCTCCCTGCGCATTCCTCCAACCGCAAGATACTCGATTCATTCATGTGATAGTGATGCAACCGTTCATGTTTCTTCAACACTTTCCACGCGAGAGGCGTCTGCAGGCGACATTCCAAAATTTCACAAAATTTTTCAAAAATGTGATAATTGTTGAATTCCATTATCATATTTGGAATCAACATGTGAAATGCAATGACATAAGTAGACACATGCAGTATTGGTTTAGTAATCCTTGAGATAGACCGTCTATCAAATCTGTTTTGTATTAGGTAAAACCAATAGCCGCGTGGAAAGTGTTAATATCTGTAATATACCTAACAATGCAATATCCCCTTTCCCTGCGCATTCTTCGGGCCCCCAAAACGTACCTGATTCACATGTGGCACAACAGTCCACGTTTCTTTCAGATCATTGAGATGATGCTCTTCAAAATTGCTGACACCAATAGATTTGATTAAACCTGTAAAACAAAACGATTTTGTTAAGACTATTGCCAGCTTTGAAACAATCTAGACACGAAATCATATATTTAAAACTTCATGTTTTAATACACTGATCCTCGTTCTACAACAAATGCTCACCTTCTTTGTAGCAGTCTTCTAGGGCTCGCCACGACTCGGCCAGTAGTGCCTTAGGATCCTCCGTGTTGTCGGGAACCAGAGAATAATGCAGCATGTAATGATCTAGAACAGGGCAGTTAAGAAATTATATGATTAATTAAAAGGTATTTCAGGTGTGGTCTATTCTTTTGGACCCTGAGTATGAATGTCGTGCAACTCGGCCTCCTGGCGTGTGGTGCTCAGTGGTCATTACAAGAAGGGTACCAGCCGGGTTGCTCAGTGGTCATTACAAGAAGGGTACCAGCCGGGTGTATCCGGCGCGTCCAAGGACTTGCAAGCAGGGTTGGAACTTCAGATTTTTTTCAACTAGCCAGTCGGGCAGGTAACTTACAGAATTGACCTGCCCGACAAAAATTCCACCAGCCAAAGGTCTTTTTTCATAATATTTTGCAGCAAACAATTAAGAGCAAGACTACTTTTGAATGATTACAATTACATGTCTTTGTCTTTATTGTACGATGTTCCACTGTAACCCTAGCCCGTAACAGCTCCTCGTATTCATCATGTTCATCAATCCAATACTCTCTTTAATCTCCTATCAACCTGATCTCCTCTATCATCATGACACAGTCATCTGATGAAATTACCCTGAACTTACTGTTACTTACACTTTGAGGTTAAAAAATGTTACCCGCCAGTCGGACGGGTGCCTTTGCATCTTCACCCGCCCGACACGAAAGTTACCCGCTATGGGCGGGCGGGCGGGTCTTATTTCCATCCCTGCTTGCAAGTAGTGACACAATTTTGATGAGCTATACTATAGATCAGATCCCCTATGCAAAGAATAGAAATAGAGTGTTTCGCCCGTATATCGCGGCTATTTATTCTGCATGGAACAAATACGAACTCTAAAATACGTAGTAACGCCATTGAATGACAGGTACACTTTTTCTTGATTTCAATTGTTTTGATACCCTATATTCACGTTTACGTTTCGTACACGTGCCGCGGTTTGAAAAACTAAGCTAATTACATGATTTCTTTGGACGCGTCTGATACCCCCTTGTAATAACCACTGAGCACCCTCCAACACAACTCGGCCACAAGTTAACTCGACCTATGAAACAACTCGACCAAGACAACTCGCCTATGGCTACGAGACAACTCAGCCTGTGATGAGCATAATGGACTTGTAACCCTCACACAAGACAACTCAGCCTATGACACAACCCAACCTTTCCGCACTGTGATCAAAATGTAGAATCACGCAAAGTCATTCTGATTGGTGAAACTAATACTAATAGCACAACTTGCCATGATGGTATGGGAACGATTAAGTATTAATAAAACCACACGTGTAACCCACCTATGTCTAGTCCGAAGCCCAGAGACCTAAGAGCATACAGCTGTATTAACCCTAACCTCCTAAGTCACATTTTGAATTTTTTTTTCAACGACAAAAACGGCGGACAAAAAGAGTGGCGCCGCCACCGGGACTCGAACCCATAACCTCTCGGTTGTCAGACGAACGCTCTACCACTGCGCCACGGGGGCCAATCACACTCGGGCCAGTGTATTGGCCCGACTATGTAGCCTGGGGCCATTATTTCATCGAAAAAGTGCCACGCCAGCTGGCACAGACAGACTTTACCGTGCACATTTGCGGCATTGAGGATGGATAGGGTTAATGAATAACCTCCTAAGTCACATTTTGAAGAATTTTTTTTTCAACGACAAAAACGGCGGACAAAAAGAGTGGCGCCGCCACCGGGGCTCGAACCCACAACCTCTCGGTTGTCAGACGACGAACGCACTATGAAAACTCTCTCATTGCTTGCGTGGTAGATTTCGATCGCGACAGGAGCATGCGCAGATGCGATTTTTGTGTAAGTGGTCTGTGATTTTGTCAATATTATATTTTTACTGTGATTTGTCGATCTGCATTAAATGCAAAAAGTAACAACGCCCCCGGCTGGACTCGAACCACCAACCTTTCGGTTAACAGCCGAACGCGCTAACCAATTGCGCCACGGAGGCGATTATTACAAGACTGTTTTGGTTTGTCATGTTCACCCGTACACTTCCCCGTACACTTTTTTGCAAAGTCGGGCATCGTTTTTTCTCAAATGTTGCTTGCATATTGCCTTTGCTGTCGCCTTTAATACATGTGCTGTTACTTGAACTTGGAACCAACGTTTAATTTGAACTGTCTATTTTCAATAAAAAAATACTCCAATACGGGAAAAAAATCAGAAAAGCTCACAGACAACAAATAAGAACATCATTTTACTCGACCTAGAATTTCAATCAACGGATTTCAATCATCGGCAAAACCCGATGATGTGAGTGACGTCATTTAATGAGCTCATTAGCATAATTTATGTCCGTGAAATATACAATAGGGTTTTCGTAGTGGAACGCTCTACCACTGCGCCACGGGGGCCAATCACACTCGGGCCAGTGTATTGGCCCGACTATGTAGCCTGGGGCCATTATTTCATCGAAAAAGTGCCACGCCAGCTGACACAGACAGACTTTACTGTGCACATTTGCGGCATTGAGGATGGTTAGGGTTAAGATGAAACAAATAGAAAACTACGATGTTTTTCCACAATAGTCATCATCCAAGAAAATAAAAGTAGACCCTGTGTTCAGTACGCGGTTATTGCAGAATGGTGACAATATTTAAAGGCTCCTAAGACGACTGCGCTCTGTTGATCTATTGCGACTTACTCCCCGATATGCTTTTGTCATTATCAAAGAAATATCCAATACAAAAATGAAGATTATTTTATCTTTGCCAATGTCTATCAACATGATCAAACCTCGGTGTTGTTAATAAACCTTACCGACGTAATCAGTGCCCAAATCGTCCAGAGTGATCCTCAGCGATCTCTTGACGCCCTCGTACCCGTAACTCGTTGGCCACACCTTGCTGGTCACAAAGATTTCTTCTCGTGGAACTCCGCTCTCGCGGATCGATTTTCCGACTTTGTCCTCGTTTTGGTACATCCGGGCCGTATCAATGTGACGTATGCCACATTCGTTCAGGGCGCAGACTACCGCTTCGTTGCTGTACCCACCACGGAACGGAGATGTACCTGCAAGGGAAATGGAAATTTATAGTCCATGAATCTTGACTTATGCATGTATTTCCCGCGCATGTGTTCCTTAATTCGATTAAGTGTAAGCCATTCCTCACACAGTGACGTCACTGCATCAGGAGGGTCATTGGGTAGAAACAGGTTAATGGTCATTGGCACGGAGTTAAGAGTTAGCGGAGATCAGAGAAATAAAGGTGTCCATCATCATCAATCGAGATGAAAAAAGGTGGCACTGGCAGTGTTTAATAACTCTCACATGTGATGAACAAGTTACTTTTGACAAAACAAATGAGAAATTCCAGAACCAACCCTAAGAACCCATTGCATCAGTAGGTATCACTATCATGTTGACGATGGCAACAATTGCCGAAACCTCCTCTATTCACGATACGTGGACATTTCCTTAGATAACAGTCGCCATCATTCGTGACCATAGACATGATAAGTACCGAGAGTCACGCACGCATTGATCACGTGACCCTACTGTAATATTGTCCAGACATCCACACACATAAATGTTTACGTGCAGACTTAGATTTTGTATTCAACTTGAAGATTCGCAGGATCAGGATCATCGAAATAATGTAGATTTGGACTTGTAGACTTTTGCAGGGCAAATAGCGCAGCCACATTTTCTAGTGTTGGGCGATATGTTTTCCCCTGTATGTGTAAGGAAATCACATGGATATATCGTATACTTACCAATGCCTACCATGGGAACTTTGACTCCATTGGAAAGAGTCGCGGTTACTGGATGTCCATTAGTTGCTGCTGGAATGTTCATTGTTTTTTGTCAGTTGAACTAATCTGTTAAATAAAACCAATGGTTTAAGATAGTTTAATACAATGGTGATCGTGATGATATAATGATACCAAAATATGGTGTGAACACTGAAAACGGTGAAGTGCTTTCAACTAATCCCCTTCATATGGCTAAGACAGTTATAAATTTGTCATTATATTATTGTCTGTATTTATATTTAGAAACCGAACACAGTTGGTTCGGATCCACTCAATCTCTACATCATGGTGAAACGTACTATTTGTCGTCATTTTGTATGCATTTTGTAGGATATTTACTTACGAAATTGCAACTGAAATGATTGTCCTAGCGAAACGTTTACTTATTTCTTTAAATTAATAACATTACCCATGTAATTATCTGTACCCTTTGGACTTGCGTGCACTCTCCCATTTCATTATCAGTAATATACTGAAGTTGCCCAGCGCAGAATAACATTTCAAGACAGGTTTACAAAAAATCATATTTTTTTAAAATGTTTTTTATCGAATTTTGTAGTGGAAATGATGGATAGGTCTGGAATGAAAATTTCCATGGTGTTCATGTAAATTTAGAATTTGGAGAGCAAAAATTAAACGATTTTGACCATTGAATGGATCTTGAAACCGTGACCTATTGAATAAACGAAGAAATTGATGATAACTGTATCAAAAGAGACAAAACATGGTGTATTATCCTCATTATAGGCGCTGACGGTACATAAAGCTTGCGGAATCGGAATTTGTAAATGGAGTGAAATATAATGACATTAGTGTTATATTTGTATATCCAGAACAATAAAACAGCACTTTGGGGATTTACAGACAATCACAGTGCTTGAAGACTTGATCTTATGCCCATGATGCCTTTATCTTTATCTTACCCCTATTTGAAATTCACATTTAAGGTAATGTCTTCCATAGGGGGTGTTTGGATTTCAAATGTAGTAGTTCGATGTTGGGGGTTTCTGGGTTTCATTATCAATTATCTTTGAACATTTTGACACTTTTCATCCACAAAATAGTAAGCAGATTTTACGATATACCTTCAAATCTTAAAGGTGTTTTCATGGAGCCAATTCGCCAAACTCATTCTCAATGACCTCCAATCAGTTCAATATAAGTTCAAACCAGGGGTCGCATTCTTACGCGTCTGCGCGTCCTAGACCTCTCACTTTCTTGTCACGTGACACGTCAGGTTTCAAATTGGAAAGACTTGCGGGTCCCGATCAAAATTGAAGGAACCCCTTAAATTTGACGATGTATGGAAATTGAAGAAAATTTTTAAATTACGTATCCATCCTTTGCTCACTTCCCTCATTGAAACTGTCCGTACAAAAATAAAATGTTGAAATACCCACACTTCAGGACCCCTCAATTTCTTGGGGGACCCCTTTAATTTGTTTTTTGAACCCCTACTTGAAAAATTTCTCATGGGACCTCTCACATTATTGAACCAGTGCTATCCCTGGTTCAAACAGGTGATTGGTATTGTACTCTAACCGTATGCATGGTATGCGTAGCTCTTAGTGATATTTGAACTTATGACCAATATACTCGTATCAAATCGGTTACCCCTATCAATGTTTTGACTATTATGCTCTCTTAATTCCATGGATCAATTTTTAAAGTCTTAAACTGATTTGCGTATGACTATAGTGACAAACCTCATTAGATTGAAAACTAAAAAAATACATTTAACTTGATCAAATCGAAGCTGTTTTAACTTAATTCAAAGTTACTTTAAAATATAAAAGCCATTATTGTCTATTATGTTTACGTGTATTAACATTTAAAAAAATGTTTCGTAACTTCTGCGAGTCTGCATAAACTTACATTTTGTTAACCCAAGGAGTTGAAGTGTACAACGAATAATGTGTCATATTATGAAATGAAGTTTTTGACAAAACAATTATATACATCCAATGTTGATAAGCTCGCGTAGCAACCTGGTCACAATAATTGTGGTTGCGCAGGTGTATAAAAGAGTTTTAGCTACCAAATAGGCAAGGCTATTGTTTTGAAAACTAAAGAACACTTTTTTTCGTTAACAGTATGCTGTTGAAGTAAAAATATATGCAAAGGAAGGGTTAATAATAAATATGTTAAATAAGTGGTATTTTCTGTGCTGAAACAACATTTCTGTACGTAAAATCGTACTTAGAAGAACGGAGAGTCACATTTATACCCAATGCTTGATTTTCGTAACTGTAAATAATGCATAAGTATATACAATTGACGATGACAAATACATCATGTACATCATCCAATGAGCGACCTACGTGCAGTGACGTCAGCACATTTTCACGGAATAGGTGCTGCATTACGCGCGACTCAAGATTACTTGGTTTATAATCATAATATTACGCGCCAAGTGCGTGCACAGTTGTTATAATTATTCAGTGCAAAACTTTAACATTCCAAATTACAAACGAAGGAAGTAATGTATGTTCACAAAATGAGCGGAATGTCGCGGCGAAGATGTTGCTGAATTGAGCTTGGATAGCATGTTATATTTTGCAGTTTGTTGTTAGTATGGACCAAGCCCTTTTATTATAGCGGGATTATAAAATAAATAGCTTGGCAAGGCTGGTAATACTCTAAACATCACAATACATACTGCTATTTTAGAATTCCCCTATAATAGAAGGGACCATGGGTCCACACCAACAACAATTTAAATGGCAAATCAATAACATGCTATGCTGTCTCAATTCAGCAACATCTTCGCCGCGACTTTCTGCTCATTTTGTGGTGACAGGTCACATTTACGGAGTGCGTTTAAATTGTACATACAAAAGGTGTGGCATTGGCATGTGTGGTAAGTGGGGGGTTGGAGAAACTAGAGTGCAAGCTATTTATGCGAGCAATGAACCTGCGTCACTTGAAGACACCAGCTCTGACGTCACAACACAGGGGGCAGTATAGCATACCTATTAACACAACTACCTTTTTCAAACAATACATAGTTTTAGGATAACAATACCGTGTGTCTCAATGAAGAGACGATTCTGTTCACATGACTCTGTTCCATCAGTACCCTTAAAGCTTGGAGGCAGTGGACTTCCATACAGTGCCCTCAAGTTTGGAGGCCAGTGGACTTTCCAGTCAGTGCACCCTTAAGTTTGGATGGAGATAAGCTTGTGATTACAGTGTAATGACCCTAGTGATCACCCAACGCCTCGACAGCAGCGGGGGACGGGTAAGTTGTAGAGAGGTAGACATGGTAGGTGGAGAGATACATCTTTAGAACGCAACAACATCATTCTGTAATGAACAGTTAAATCAGAAAGAATGGACGTTTTGTAGCTACAATTGTACTCCATTTAAACTCAACTATGAACGTGTTGACGTCAGTGCGCAGTGCACTAGTGATAGACGCAACGCGCTCGCGGGTATCGTATTTTCCACGCAAGTGCAAGTACAAGTGCACATAAAGGTGCGTTCATACTCGCGTCGTTGCGTATCGGTCGACGTCGACGCCGCAAAAGTTGACATTGCTTCAACTCGCGCACCGATATCCGTCGACGTCGGCCGATGCGCAACGACGTGAGTATGAACGCATGCACCTTAAAGGTGCGTTCATACTCGCGTCGTTGCGTATCGGTCGACGTCGACGCCGCAAAAGTTGACATTACTTCAACTCGCGCACCGATATCCGTCGACGTCGGCCGATGCGCAACGACGTGAGTATGAACGCACCTTAAGACGACATGGGATGTGACGCGTTCACTGTGACGTCACGTTCGTATTTCAGATCAAATGAAGTAATGGAGCGTAGCAGCATACTCCGATGAATGACTTATATACGGTCCGTGAGGACAAAATCGTGACCAACATAACATAAAATTTTACAACATTATTTCCGGAAAATGGAAATACATAGAAGTGTTTCCATGCAACCCTTCTTCTACTGAAATCAATGATTTATTGATTCTTTAACACTTTCCACGCGGCTATTATTAGTCTTGCCATATACAAAACAGATTTTTCAGAAACCATTCCCATCTTTCAAAGTCTTATACTCTTAACATAAGAATTACTGAACCCAACTGAACCAATACTACGCATTTTTGTACCCATTTCAATGCGCTTCTCATGGTCATTCCAAATATGGTGATTCAATTCAATAATTTTGACATTTTTTAATAATTTTGTGAAATAATGGAACTGTCGTCTGCAGACGCCTGCCGCGTGGAAAGTATTAAGATCAAGCAAGGCCTGTAGCCTACCTAATACGAGTGTAATACATGTAAGCCTACAATGTCATGTATTCTGTTTTGCAGAGCGATTATGTATAAACTACGTTTTTATTCTTTCATAGACTGTTCTCATTTAACAGTATAAATAGAAATTTCAAAGGTCTTCAAAATGACATCGACATGGCTACGGTTGGATAATTTATACATGTTATACGGTACGGTCATAATTATAGGTCCATTGATCGGGACCCGCAAGTCTTTCCAATTTGAAACCTGACGCGTCACTATTAGAAAGTGAGAGGTCTGGGACGCGCAGACGCGTCAGAATGCGACCCCTGATGTCACAATACAAACAAAATGATCCGTTTCTTTAACGCGTACAAATCACCATCGATACTACTAATTTATTTCAGTGTTAACTGTTTGATCCAAAAAAATGCCGAGTGTTTTCGCAATTTTTACGGTTTGCCAATGTTTTATTAATCCATTATCTGATTATTGAATCGGGGTTCTGTGTAAAACTTGTTACATGTTAACCAACATAATATTATTAATCATTGTGTTGATTTGGAATAACCACGCCATCCAGCTTAAATAAAACCCTTTGTATGAGCCGTAATTTAGTATTTTAATAGGTCAGAAGTCACAAACTGGTCCAAAAAATTGTTTCACTTCTAACATGTCTAATAATGTTGAGGAATGCACCAAATCTGATTAAACGGGACAAAACTTAAGTTTTACATACTTAATGACCCACAAACTATATATTGTTGGAAAGCTTATGATTCAAGGTTTTTCATTTTTGCAAAAAAGAATCAAATTATACAGGGTGTGTATAATTTGTATAGGGTGGAACATAAAAAAAGTTGATCGTTTTTGCTCCTCACAAAATATTTTGATAGTTTGTACAATTAGGGTTTAGCTGAAGATAGTCACCAAAATCAGAACAACCGCAGAAGGTGCTACCAAATTTGCTAAGAATCACTTGCCCAAAATGTTCACAGGAAAAGTACAGGGTGTCTAAAATTATGATGAAATAATGCATAAAATGAAGGTTTGTATATAATATTCTATGAAATTAAGTTAGCATGGACTATTTAATTTAAAAGAAAATGGTTATCAAAATGAACTACACGAAGAATATCGTTAAAGTTCCTTTTATTTTAAATACAGGGTGGTCCAAAATAGGTCTAAATAGCAAAATATTCATCAATCTATGAACAATTCTGTGAAGAAACACTTCTGGCTTTTTTAGTTAAATGTTTTACTACCCAGGGTAGAAAAGGACCGAAGAGTCGGTTTGGCCATTGTTTAATCAATAAAATGAATAAAATTGTGTGTTTTTTACATTAAAACACTTCCTGAATTGAACATCATATTCTAGTAGAGAATGTCTAGATAACAATTCAATATTATTATTCATAGTAGCAGGCACATGTTATTAACACATATGAGAAGTTTGAAAACTTTCCTATGTATAATTTTAAAATGGCATCAATTTCAAAAGTTCTAGTTTTCCACTATTTTGTGTAGACATGGTAGAAACCTGGGCGCCTCATCCACACGGCCCCTTCGAGGGTGCTCAATTTGGTCCGCCATTTTTAAAGATGGCGGCCATATAGAGGGACGCGGGGACCCAGTCTAGTAAAGGGGTAAAAAAAAGTAAGTCCCCCCCCCCCTAAAATTAGATTACTTTTGTTTACATAACTTCACACACAATTAGACGTTTTGAAAAATTGAAACGATTATGAAAAGAAAAAACGTTTGGCTACCAATAAAAAGAAGAAACATAATTTCTTCTTTTCACAAGTTTTTAATTTTCTCAAAACGATTAATCCTGTGCGGAGTTATGCAAACAAACGTGGTCTAATTTTCGTACAAAAAAATTACGAGAGAAAGTTTTTTTAAATGTTCTGGTATGGACCAAGTGCCACATTTTCTGAAAACATCATTTTGGGGAAATGTGACTGTTTTGGGAAAAGTAATCATGATATCGAAAATGTAAAACTTTGTATTGGTAGCCAAGCGTTTTCTCTTTTCATAATCGTTTCAACTTTTTCGAAACGTCTAATTGTGTATGAAGTTATGTAAACAATAGTAATCCAATTTTAAGGGGGGACTTACTTTTTTTGACCCCTTTATATTTCACTGGATAAGGAGGGCTTACAAAATCCATGGTATAAGATGGACAAAAAACGTCAACTATTTGTGATTCGTGTAATGCTATCGATCATATTGATCACTTATTTTATTCATGTATAGTCTTTTTTGGAAAACTGTGAACTTTATTATTTCACAAATAAAGCTTTTATGTTCTCACTTCCTTAACACTTTTGGACCGGTGATTTGACGTTTCGCCGGTAATAAATCTTCTAAGAATGTGTCTATTTCCCACTATGTGGTCCAATTAAAAGATTGCAAAAAACATAATTATGCCCCAAAGGCATACTCTAACCTTCATAACCCTGAAAATGGACCACGTAGTCTGTGGTTGACAAAAGTCTTAGATGATTTATTACCGGCGAAATGTCAAAAATCACCGGTCTAAAAGTGTTAAGGAATGGGAACATTGTTACTGGTGCCCTGATGTTTGGTATTCCCACTAAGAATTAAACTTGTAATGAAAATAATATGTTTATCCACCATGTCATGGCAATGCTAAGCTAACAATTAGTAATTAGATATATGGCAATCATCCCAGTCTTCTTTTCCTCTTCCAAAATTACCTAGATATTCGTTATGTAACTTAAGGCAAAAAAAAAAGTTGTGTTGCCCTCAAGTGGCAAAAATTTAAAATCGGGTCAGTCGGTCGGAAATCTTCTTTTTTTTCTCTTTTTTTTTTCTTCTCTTTTTTTAAACATTTATTTTAACATTATTTGGGGGCTGATGGTTTATGTCAAGACAAAATTAGTATAGGCTCGTATGTCAATTTAACTAATGTTTCTAGTGTGACAATAGTCTAAAACACATTTATTTAAGCTTACCTATTTATTTCAAGCAAGAAATAGTAACATTTAAACACTTTTAATCAAATTTAAATCTAAAAAAAAAATGCGACCCTAATTTTTACGATTTTGGGTCGATCGCTGAGGGCAACACAACCCTTTTTGATGGCCTATAGGTTAGACTCAAATTAGAGACAACTTCACTATAGATGATTTTGTCACTCCTTGCACCACACTTTAGCATGTTTAGTTCTACAATCATTACTATTCTACAAGTGTATATACTTACACGTCATTTTGTAACTTGTCAGATTATATTTTAATTATTTTATGTGTGGCTGATCTATGTGATTTATTGTATATAAATTGCGGGCAAATGTATAATTTTTTCTAATGGGACTCAATTTAATTAACATTTTATAAAATATTGATGTCCACGTGTTTCTTTATAATAGGCTACGCGTTTTAGGCGTCAATACGTGAGGCAAAATTAACCAAAACATGTTTAGGAGGCCTTTCGTTCTTCTTTTTTTTTTAAACTTTTTATTGTAAAATCGCCCGTGTTTGCGATTAATTTGAGAACCTTGAAAAGGTGGAGGCCCCTTTATTTCATGGTTCGGTCACCATCACAAAACTTGCTTTAAATGCTTAGAAGAAAGAAACCTATTACAAACATCTCAAAGTCTGAAACCTGAACAACGAAAAAAGGAAACACTAAGAGGAAAAAAAGAAAATTAAAAAAAAGAAAGATATAGGAAGCGGGAGGCCAGGGGACGCTAAACATGTTATTTATTTTTTATTTTGCGTAAGTTAATAAAACACCACTGTGAATCAGTTTTGAAGCACCTATTGATTTGAGGAGAAAAGGTATTTATAACAATTCCCCGTAAGGCCAAAAAATGTTTTTGTTTGATTGTCCTCGTCCGCCCGACCCTCTTAATCATTCCGACTCAAAAACCTTTCTTTTCTTTTTTTGAATTTTTTTTTTTGAAATGTTTAAACTTTTTTTTTTAAAAATTCATTTTATTTTATTTTTAAAGTCATTTTTTTGCAAATATTAGTCGAAAATCAAAATTTTCATTTTTCATTTTTATTTTTAAGTGTTGAGAAAATAAAAATACTCATCAAAATATTAAAGATTTTGTTCCCCGTTTTGGTTACCACAACAAGTACATCTCATTTTACTTTTGGTACCTGAAAAAGGGCAAGTGAGAAAAAAAAAAAAAAAACTTTTCCCGACCGACCTACCCAACTTTTAAAAGTGACCTATGGACAATCAAACAATTTTTTTTTTTGGTCTAATATATTTGCAATATGAATACATTGCTAGACCTTGGGTTTTGCAAGTGACCGCTCATTAACCCGGCTGCATGCAAGGATTACATAATACGATCCAATCATGCTTATTAATAACTTTGCGTCTCCTCGTCGCGTCACCTACATTACAATTTGTATCAATATTTTTCACTTCAAAATGTTATTTAAATAAACCTGGTGCTGTGAATAATTTGCAATTGCAACTTATTTTTTGATATCCTCTATACCATCTAAAAAAGCTTTTCTGAATTTCGATCATGCGCCTTCTTGGTGAAAGAAAAAAAGAAGTTAAAAATACATGCGAATTAATGGTACCACTAATTTTTTTATTATTATTTATAACAATTGGCAAAACAGCCAGGACAAACCCAATAGTGACATAAGCACTAAATTAAAGGGATGCCCAAACATCAAACGATCATAAACAGTGATAAACACACACAAACAATACGCAATACAACTCCCCCCCCCCCCCCCCCCCCCCCCCATCCAAAGCAACCCCCACCCGCCCACATGAAACAGAGACAATTTTCGAGACGTGAAAAGATAATGCACATTCACTTTCCCCTTACTGCATTATTAGCGTGTTTATAGTTTAGCAATTAGACTGGCTATCATGGCTATAATATATTGGTTATCAATCAAGAATGCATTAACAAATTCTACCCCCCCCCCCCCCACCCCCGTCTCATAGGACGGACCATACATCTACATACTCAGACTTGTTTGTGAATTAACTTAATTTCGAAGATCAATGATATAGTTACTACAACAACTACACAGGCTGGTTCAGGCAGAACTGTCACTGGTTCAGGTCGGTTTTTAAAAGTAGCTAATGCCGCTCAATTTGGCAGTTAAACATTTGATTAGACATGGATTAGACTCAACTATAACTTAAGACTCATGACTTTGAGTCTTGAGTCAAGTCAAGTTTAGTCTTTCCAAAAAGTTACCAGCAGAGTCAATTAAGATTTTTGAACATATAGTCACAAGTCAAAGTGAAGTCATTGCTCTGATGAGTGACTCGAGTTAAAGACAAGTCAATTAATTTGACTCGACTAAACGTCTCAAAGTGAGGAATGCACCATGGACTGACTAAACAACCCACGTGAAGCACAATCCCGTAAATGAATTATTGTTAATCAATATACATGTAGGCCTACTTCAAAACGGTAAATAAACACACAAGCAAAACCATAAATAAATGATACTTACAAACAGCAATGTTCCCTTTTACCACAAATAGATGACCAAGAGCGTTGACAAGAACTCAGTATCTTTATTTTGCGAAATGCACAAATTCCACACCGTTATGAATTGATTTTATAATTGATCAATATGCTTCTAGACTTGCAAAACCAACTCGTCGCACGTCCAGGATAGCAAGTATGCAATGGGTGACTGACTAAATCCATAGACGGTCCTATCAAGGCTATGATTGCTTTCTGTCTGATCCTGATGCATGATGCATGATATTCTGATATTGATCATATTGATGGGTTTGCTTTATAGGCCAACAACAAAAACTTGTTGTATTGGCGCACAACATGCCATTGAAAAGTAGTAGGGCGGGCGCGATTTCTTTTAAAATTATAAATTATTGATCTCACAGAGTCAAATAAATCACAAAGATCGTTTTAGGGTTTTGGGGGATTTTTTTTTTTTTTTGGGGGGGGGGGGTTGTGGGTTTTTGTGTGTTTTTTTCTTCTGCAACTTTTTTTTTTGCCATACTTCGCACTGAACAATGCTGAAGGTATGCTGAAGGTTGCTCTATTTCTTACGATTAATCGGGCATTAGGCCTACAGGGAGGCGTTAAAATACCTCCTTGGTTCATAAATTTGGGAGTACTAATAATAGTACTCGGGGTACTCAGTGGATCAGAGGTTATGGGGATGTGCCGCCAAATAGTTAGTGTGCAGCAAAAATGTCATTAGTGGTCAATACAAGGGACGCACCATTAGATTTTCAGGATGGGGTAGGAAGTGTTTGGAGAAGAAACAAATTCCCCCTCTATGCAGGCCAAAAAAAAATCCCCCCCTGATGAGTAAAAAACAAACAAAAAACCTACCCACCCAACTCAATATTAATAAATACATTTTAAAAAAAATCCCGCCCGAACCCAACTTCCTACCCCCCCCCCCCCCCCCCACCCCCCCCCCCCCCCCCCCCCGCCTCCCCCTGAAAATATAATGGTGCGTCCCTATTAAGGGTATAAAACGACGTGCTTATGAAATGTTTCGGTCATAGTTCAAAATCTGTACCCAAAATCATAATGAGTACCCCCGGGCGTAGTTCTCCATAAGTCACGATTTAGATTACTGCCACTCTATTCCTAAACAGTTGTAGCATGCAAGGACGTAGTTATTCGATGATAATTTGATATGAACCGCCTCAGGGCCCATTAGGCGGAGCCCCCGAAAGCCCGGGGGGTTACTTTCACCAAAATCGTATGTGCCCTTATGGATGTGCCCTGCCGGACATCGAAAATTTGACTTTCGCTATACCTATTTTGGGCCAATTTATTTCCCACCCATCAATATATACCAATTTTGTTAGAAAAGCACACAATGTTGCAATTTTACAAAAAATGCCTCAAAATACACCCAATTTATGCCGATTGGGCGCTTTGGTCTGAGATGAAAACACCCCATCGCTATACCAATTATGATATGTTAAGATATTTGGAAAAATCATCTTTAGACGCAAGATTGTGTCCGACAGGACGCCGACCATTTGAACGAAACCGACGCAGTCATTCTCAACCGACGGATATCAAGACCCTTGAACACTAGACCTAGCCTTCTATCATACCCTAGGCGTCCCTCGCTAAAAATAGCGATTCCCGGAATACACTATAGTATAATATCGATTGTAATGCACTTCTGAAGTCTATTCAGACTTCAATCTATACCAATCATAGGCGTAAGTCCCGGGAGGATGGGGGGAGGGGGGGGGGGGGGGGGGGGGAGGGGGGGGGGGGGGGGGGGGGGCGCTGTAAATCTGGCCCCCAACATTTGACCTGGGCCTAAGGGGATAGCCAGCCCCCATGTTATGCATGTTTATGATTATATATGATCTGTGACACATTTTTTGATGCAGCATGTGTTATGATGTGTCATTTTCAAAAAAATCCCAGAAGTTGCGCCAAAGTAGGCGCAAATTTAACATCTGATATAATTTACCATCACAAATTGGCAAATGCAGTTTCAAATAAAAATCGTCCAGCTTCTGAGGGGGGGCACATTCCTCCTCAGACATCCTCCTATGCGCGCGCAATTGGTCTTGACACCTCAGCCAATCAAAAACTATAGTATTAGATGTAGATCCTTAGTTTGTGGACACCCTATATACACGCTGCTTTCGGTCTGTGATGGTGATATGCAGGTTAATCAGAGCGTTCTTATTACTAATATATGTTTATTTATAACAAAATCTGGGTTAATTATTACATAACCAATAACCATCGATGATCAATGCAGCAGCTAATTAACTATGGCCCGGAACTGTGGCATTAGGCCTAAAAAAAAAAAAGGTTTGATTGGCGTAACATGACCAAAACAAATAGGGTAGGTCGGTCGGGATTTTTTTTTAATTTTTTAAATCACCTACTGTGCAATGTCTACACATAGCTCTAGCGTATTTAATTGCCGGGCAAAAGTGGTATCGTTGTGTTCAACAATATATAATTTCGATGGGGACTTAAAATAGCCGAAAATGAAAGCAAACAGTCAAAAACTTTAATACTTTGTTCAATTTTTATAAATAAATATATATTTTTTCCCCTCAAAATAATAAAAAAATATTCAGGGTCGGCGATGTATTTAGGGTCGGTCGGGTTACGCCAATCAAACCTCTTTTTTTTAGGCCTTAGCATAGGAATAGGATTGAACGAGTTATATAATATGTTTTAATAAGAAATGCCATTAAATTGAAAAGGGGTGGTCTAAAAGTAAGAGGCATGTATTGTAAACATTTTTCTGGAATGGGAAGTAATACCATGGAAATGCTGTATTATCCATATGCAAACGAAAAATAGATAACTACCCCTCTAACTTTTTTTTTAACCTACCCCCCCCCCCCCCCCCCCCCCCCCCCCCCCCCCCCCCGGCCCCACACACTTACCTGAAATTCACGAGGTGACTGCCAAAATAAATTGGGGCTACCTTTTACTATTTTTTTTGGTACATCGGGGGAATTGAGAAGAATCTGAGTCGGGGTAATTTCATTTATGGCCAGGTGCCCCCCCCCCCCCCCCCCCCCCCCCCCCCCCACCCACTCATAATAACCTGTGCACGCCACTCGGCGCTTTAATACTTTTGCCACGGCCGGCCGCTTTCAGGTTCCAGTCCGCTCCCGTGCTTGGGCTAATTGGCGGGCGATATTTTGGGTTTTTTTAATTTTCTTATACCAGCGGAAGCTCAAAGTTCAGCCAACAAGAAGAAATCACACCAAGAGTCGCACATATTATGTTAAAAATTGAAGAAGAAAAAAGTTATGCCTTTCGTTGGCCTAATGTTGCGATTGAGTCACACACTTCCTGCCTCACTTGGTCAATCCTCGCCCACCTATATTCCTCATTGTAGATGACCTAGAATGGTTTAAATGTTTCAACCAACGTTACCGTGTGATATGGTTACTTAAAGGGGCATTGAGAAAGCTAAGGGGATGCTAGCGAATGTATAAGCAAAGCAAAAAGTGTTCGTAACACTGTTCGGACCCACAGCTCTCCCCCATTCAATAACTGCCTTCAAGGTGTAGTATATCGGAGAAGCGTAATGCTTCACATGGATCATTGGAGAAATCGTCTTCTTCACTCTTTCAACACCCAAATGCGACGCAAGGGTAACAATTATTATGCAAGGCATCAGTGGCGTACCCAGGGCGGTGGGGGGTGGGGGGGGGGGGGGGGGTCCAGGGAGCCGGTGCTCCCACCTCCCCCCCCCCCCCCCCCCCCCGAAATATCCCCGTCGGTAAACTTGAGCTTCCATCGGTATATTTGCGATTTCTACCATGCGATTTGTTCACCCATTTTTGAGGACAACGTCACTAATCGACGGTTCCCTCAATGTCCCTTTAAATATCCACCACGGACCACGGGACGCGTACTTTTTAAGGGGCGGATCTCGTAGCGAGCCGAACCCTATTAGATGGGATTGGCATAATTTAAATTATTTAGATACAAAGTTAAATAAATCAAGAGCTAAATGATAGATAAATTAATAAAAAGAAAACCATAAACGCATTATCATATCATTACTGGATTAAGTCAACTGAAAATTGAACATGTTCTATTCTAAACATCGTGTTAAACAAAAGAACACCTTTTAAACACCTTTTCTGTAACAGTTTGGGAACACCAATGTGTTCTAGAACGCAATATTATATGTCTAAGGGACCGTTCATTATTTATGGTGGAGGGGGGGGTTGGGTAAAATATAGGAGGGGTCATGTAACTTTCATATGTTGAAATAGGGGGGGGGGGGTATGTAACTTTTTATTCTTAAACAGGGGGGGGTTGTGTAACTTTTTTAAACTATAAAGATGGTGGTGATTGGGGTGATTTTAGAAGCTATTTTGGAGTGTAAATGCCAATTTTTTGTGCGCTTCGCGCACATTTTCTTACGACCTTTCAACTTCAAAACATGTAGGCTACATATGATGAGACTACTTTCGTACAGCAAATCTTTTTGGTGCACGCCCTGCTCGGACGATCTGTTGGAAAAACACCTATATAATCATCAATGGTTGAAAACATTAGAGCCATGAGGTGTATAAAAACATGTTAATAGCCTAGGCCTATGTTCCAAAATCCAATTTGATTAAAAACGGTAATTTCTTGCATGCTTTTCACCTCGTCTCACTCTCAGCTCTACACCAAAGCTCACAAGAATATTTCATACGTTTTTTTCTGGATGTTGTAACTTTTTTTCGGGTTATAAAGACTCACAAAACACCCAAAATGTATAAATATATGACAAATGTTCTGCCTCGCTACGCTCGCAATGTACGTAGTTTTTTAGCCATTAAATTATTGGCCGTTCAGAGGGCACAACCAACGAATCCATGGGCAAAGAAAAATACATCCCCTATAAGTATGTGACAAGTTGATTTTGAGGGGGGGGGGGGGGGTTGTGTAAAAATCTATTGGTTAGTAGGGGGGGTCATGTAATTTTCAGTTTCAGCTGTAGGGGGGGGGGGGTAGGTAATTTTGACATACGAGTCTCGAATTTGTCCCAACCCTCCCTCCACCATAAATAATGAACGGTCCCTAATGTGTAAATGCATGCAGCTCATCTATAGCGAGTCATGTTTTAGCGCAAGTCGTGCGATTTTGCACTATAGGCCTACATTCATGATAACTATTGAATCCTAAGTTGAGAATGTTGGACTTCTGAAAACAGACAAACCGTCGTTGGTCGTGTCCCGAAGGAGCTCGAAGGGATGGAAAAAAAATTGAAACTGTTTTTTTTGTGTGTGCATTTTGTGCGAATTTGGCATTCGTTGGCATATCGCCTCCCTCCAATACATGCTATGTCCAAATTCGAATGATAGTATTGGCTGGTTAAATTAATTTACTGTACCCGTTTATCTATCATTATATAAACACAGATTTTGTAGACCAGGAATTTGACAGTCAACTGTTAAATCTTTAAATTAATTCGAGCCAAGGTATTACACAGTTGCTAATAAAGATATGTGCTAGTACATGGGTTGGACATGATGTTATAAAGAATTTTATAGTATTATAAAACATTCCTTTTTAACTACAACAAACCAGGTCTGTTGTTAGGCTGCGTGGTAAAGCGGCCTATGACCGTATGAAAGTCTATCCATTTTTAATAGTAGCAGAGAAAAAGCGTGTGAAGCTTAAGGGATCACACCACTAAATAGGGCTCCATCCATAGGAATATGTATACAAAAACACTGATCTAAAACTCTGTTTTAGACCACTAAATTGCGAACTTGGTCCTTGTAGAGTGATTTTTTTCTTAAAGATGATCACATTTTCTCACCAATATGCAAAGAAAATAGGTATATAGGTGAGCCTGCTAGATTTTCCAAAATACGCCAATGGAGTTCCTCTCTGACGGGCTTGAAAATGTTGCCGTAATCGCCAATGTTTCCAGTAAAAAGCACGAATTTGAAAGATCTCTCAAAATGTATTAAGATGATTTTAACAGTTTATAGTCAGGGTGCATGTAGGTGATGTCCCATTAATCATAATTAATCAAAAATCATAGGCATTTACGCAATTGTATTACTGTCAAGTCATTTTAAATTGAGGATTTTGTTATGCACACTTTCCGATTCTAGCTTTAAACACCGTCCTTAAGTGTAATGCACCCATAAGCATGCTGTACAATACAGTAGACCATCCAAAGGCAATAAATGTGCTTTAAAAAAATGAATCACGGCATTTTTTGTTACAGCTCTACATCTAGGCTAAATTAAGTGCTTAAATAGTAAGGTTTCCAATGAAGGGGGGGGGGGGTGTCAAAAATAGAAATCGTTTTTAGGCCATTTTCAGCATAAAAAGACCGTATTACCTGCCATGGTCCCTCTGATTATCAAAATCAAGTTGGATAAGAGACGTCGGTCAGTAAGCCATGTTTCGTCAAATTTCTAAAAATAGCCAATTATATCTACCCCCCCACAGGCCGTATCCTCACGGTCTCACCCCACAATACTGTTGTGAATAACATGAATTTAACCACCTTTCAAGTTGACACATGATCTCATATGAAACCTTAACTGCGCCAATAAAGTATCTAAACACTTACAAATGGTCAGATTTATCGGAACCTGAAATAGTATGCAAAAATATAATTAGTTAATTCGATTCACAGTTGGTCAGAAGTCACAAACTGGTCCAAAAAAATGTTTCACTTCTAATAATGTTGAGGAATGCACCAAATCTGATTAAACGGGACAAAACTTAAGTTTTAAGTACTTAATGACCCACAAACTATATATTGTTGGAAAGCTTATGATTCAAGGTTTTTAATTTTTGCAAAAAAGAATCAAATTATACAGGGTGTGTAAAATTTGTATAGGGTGGAACATAAAAAAGTTGATCGTTTTTGCTCCTCACAAAATATTGTGATAGTTTGTACAATTAGGGTATAGCTGAAGATAGTCACCCAAATCAGAACAACCGCAGAAGGTGTTATTACACCTCATAAATATTCATGAGATAATAGGCATAAATACTGCAATTTCATTGGTCAATTTGAGCTGGCCACAGTGATAATAAATTGAGCGATTGAAGAAATTGAGCTATTTTCCATGTGGTAGTTTTGGCTACTTCCCTACAACCTCATCCCAGAGTCACAGTGAGGTGTAATAAAGCAAATACTACATGGTATGATCGGGGCAATAGGGCACACTATTTTCCCTCGGTACTGGCAACAGGCCTACCACCCCTCACCCATCTCTGACCCTTTAGCATCACACATAGACAAAATCAAGACAAAAGACACCAATCAAACCCGTATTGATTTATGCCTCCCATCTCTGACCCTTTAGCATCACACATAGACAAAATCAAGACAAAAGACACCAATCAAACCCGTATTGATTTATGCCTCCCATCTATGACCCTTTAGCATCACACATAGACAAAATCAAGACAAAAGACACCAATCAAACCCGTATTGATTTATGCCTCCCATCTCTGACCCTTTAGCATCACACATAGACAAAATCAAGACAAAAGACACCAATCACACCCGTATTGATTTATGCCTCCCATCTCTGACCCTTTAGCATCACACATAGACAAAATCAAGACAAAAGACACCAATCAAACCCGTATTGATTTATGCCTCCCATCTCTGACCCTTTAGCATCACACATAGACAAAATCAAGACAAAAGACACCAATCACACCCGTATTGATTTATGCCTCCCATCTCTGACCCTTTAGCATCACACATAGACAAAATCAAGACAAAATACACCAATCAAACCCGTATTGATGTATGCCTCCCATCTCTGACCCTTTAGCATCACACATAGACAAAATCAAGACAAAAGACACCAACACACCCGTATTGGTTTATGCCTCCCATCTCTGACCCTTTAGCATCACACATAGACAAAATCAAGACAAAAGACACCAATCACACCCGTATTGGTTTATGCCTCCCATCTCTGACCCTTTAGCATCACACATACAGCGTGTTTTTACTGAAGAAAAAAAGCAGGCATATGACTGCTAACGGGATTAAAATCTGTTGTCTTTTAATCCGTTAGCAGTCATATGCCTGCTTTTTTTCTTCAGTAAAAACACGCTGATTGACAAAATCAAGACAAAAGACACCAATCAAACCCGTATTGATGTATGCCCCCCATCTCTGACCCTTTAGCATCACACATAGACAAAATCAAGACAAAAGACACCAATCACACCCGTATTGGTTTATGCCTCCCATCTCTGACCCTTTTGTTTTGTTATTGACAATAAATGCGGATGTTCATCGCAATCGTATTATCCAACACGCGACAAACAAATCATTTATAAAAGGCGGGCAAAAATAATGCGATCTCATTCGTCCCAGTACGCTCTTGCTTGAATAGGGGCTTTTACAACTGTTGAAATTCGACTTTAAGCCACTCAAGTGCCCATAATCCGCCAAACAACATCGAAGCGCAACAAAAGAGGTGTCAAAATGCGCAGGAGATAACTGTGAATCGAATTAATTAATTCTGTTTTTGTATACTATTTCAGGTTCCGATAAATCTGACCATTTGTAAGTGTTTAGATACTTTATTGGCGCAGTTTATATAAAAATAATGTAGCCTTGATATTTTTTGGTAAGAAAACGTATAGGACGCTGTGCCATCAGAAAGATGTTATTACTAAGTATAAAACATCTCACTGATGCCATCACGGTACCAATGTTCGCTTGCAGTCACCATCGGCTGTCAATGGCACGGCGCTCGAGAATCAAAAATCCACTAAAGATGTCCGAAGAGATAAATTTGCGTTGCCGATACCGGATAACAAGGTGAAAAATGGCAAAAACCGGTTATTGATCGAGTTACAAAATTCACATTGAATATCATTAACCTAGCTCAGCGTCGTCTGAAGCGCGTGGGGAGTAGCAGAATCCAAAGCAGTATCATGAACCATACTGGTCGTTCCACACATCAGATAATGCTTACATAATCCTGTTATGATCCTATGAATGTAGATCCAAATTTCCATTATGTGTTTCCATTACTGCATATATTCCACACAGAAATACAATTTGTCAGCGACAAAATCATTATTTTGCCTAACTATCCGTTCATACTATAATACTTACGATATCCTTGCAACACACGAGAGCTTCGAGCCCAGCTTCAAGTCGGTTATCGTCTGCCCGCTTCGTGTAGTCTCACTTTAGAAAATCCACTCAGCGCTCACACAATCACCCCCCTTGACTTTACCAAACCTTTTGAACTCATACGTTATACTTCAATCCAATGTATGATAATGATGCGTTAATAAAGAAGACCACACCATCACCGACCAAAAGTATACAAATCAACTATCCCCTTGGTGTATAACGTTCAAGTAACGCGTGCCATGTGCATAAAAAATAGATAATCGAAACAGGGATGGTTAAGTGGGTGTTTTGTTTAAAGCTATGTGTGTTTCGGACCAATGCCGATGTAGAACTAACTTCTTAACATACACCATAATATACGCCACTCTCGTTCCAGATGCATTAAATCCCTAGGAATCGATTTAAAAAAGTGCTATTATCCATCGCGCTCATAGGTTCGAGTTTACGTGTAATAGAAAACTGGGTGAAATAAGTGTCTATAAACTTCACAAATGGCGTTACATCTATCGCATCGGTGAATGCGTGTATTAAATTTATATGTTTCAAATATTAGAAGTATCTTAACTTTCACCGTTGCTTTTTTTATCAAAATAATTGTATGTGTCCCGTTAGCTAGTATAAGATACTGTAGTTGACTATCAATAACCCATTCTGTTTACCGGACTTTTCAAAAATGATAGTCATACATGTCTTTGCAAAACAGACATAGATCAGCTCAATACAACGTTTCAATACAGTCAGTACGCAGGTATCGTTTTTAATGAGTGACCTTGCAGATTTCTAACCCACGCAAAGATCGATTTCAGGATGTCAACCTTGCGTTAAAACATTAAGGGAAGTTGTTTTCCCTGAATTAATTGAGGTAGGGTTTGCTGGCAGCCATGATGGAGAAGTAGGTGGATTGTTCGTAATTTTCTCTATAATATGATGCCAAATCTGACATATTTGCTCCACAAACAGTGATTTATCGCTAATTTTAGAATTTAAAAACTTTCGTGATTTTGCTTCTTGTAACTATTCACTTGACTGGACTAAAATTCGCACGATGTTTTAAGAGCAATTTCCGTACTAACGGAATCTTAAGCTTTAATTTCATATCAAAAACATTGATGCCCGACTTCTTTTTTGATAAGAAAAACGGAGTTTGATTTTCACCGATTTTCGGTCAGAAAACGAAACTTACGATCCCCCGTTAGGCCTCGCCAACTTGATTTTTAGTTTCCCGTAACACGCCCGCGCTTCATTTTTCATGCCCGCGTTTGAATTCATTATTGAAATTTTTGAAAAAAAATACCGTTTTTTCCAATGAAAACATCCGAATTCATGCATTTTGTGTGATGAAATTGTGAAATGTTTATTCATTTTGACCAGAATAGCCTTTCTGTAAAAAAAATATCATATGACATTGTGTAGCGCAGAAGTATCGATTTCGAACCCCGGACCTCTCGCTCCCAAAGCCAGCCCTCTACCATCTGAGCTATCAAGCAAATCTGAATATAATTGTGAGATTTAAACACTTGATCAACAACCCGTCGACGCTACGAAATTAATTTAGATCGAGACAAGATTCGAGGAGCTATTTTATAAGCATTCACTTGACCGGACTAAATAATTTTATAAAATTGTAAGCATGTTTCTAGTTACAAAAGACTATGAATATTATGATACGATGGATAAAATTGATGCCTGATTCTTCAGAAGCGACTTTTTTACCATGAATTTGGCTTTAGTTTCGTCAAGTTTTTCTTGAATTCGGGTTTGTCGGATTGCAATAATCTGCACCGAAAATACAACATGTCATGAAGTTCACAGATAATATTAGATAATTATTATTTGCATAATATGCCTTTTTACTATACAATTTCATGGCAAATGTGTTTGAAATGTGTGATTATAATCATGAAAAGAGCTCATTTACATCGTGCTATTACGAGGTCAACTATGACTGCGAAGCGGTTTCACTACGGGTGAGTACTTCCGGGTCGCTTTGCTGGGTTAGAAAAGGAACGACTTTTCGCGTGGTTACGAACTGACTGAATAGAGGTAATCCGGAACTTAACCATCCCTGTCTCGATTATATAATGATCCCAACACTACACATTCGCATAAAGACGAGAAGAATTCGTTTCATGGTCTAATCAGTGACAATTAAGAAATTGTCACTTGTCTTAATTAGTGCGTGACTCGGCCTCGCAGTTAGTTGACGAAAAAAAGCACATGTTCTATACAGATCCAACCGATCCTTTTTGTTTCGAATTTTTGACCTCCCCCCACACCCCCCTCCCCCCACCCCCCCCCCCCCCCCCCCCCCCCCCCCCCCCCACCACCACCACTTAAAAATATGTTTTAAAGAAAATGTTTAACATGTTTTTTAAGCTGTTATGATGTTATGTCAGTCGGTTCCATGGCGAATTAATTGCGGATGAAAGAACAGATAAGACTAATCAAAATAATTTGATAAGTCTTTGATGATGAAATTGAAAGGAGTAGCCTTACCCGCATAGGTAATATTTGAATTGGGCATTTTAATATTTGACACCGTGGAAAGGATGGATATACGTGAATAAAACTAAATAATCGCAAATATTTATACATTAATCAATGGAATTAATGACAGTGTAAATATTTCTAATAAATATTATTTATTTAATTAATAGTTGCGTGTGGTCAGTACCGTCAGTGTACACAAGCATTAACTGTTTCATCCTAACAGTTCCTGGTCGTAATTATACATCAATCCTTTCAATTAACGATAGTGTAATGTAAGCATATACGATTGTAGCTCTCTCATCAATTGATTTGATACGTGTTTAGTCGGGCATCTACAGAGGGTTAGTGTGCACCCCCCCCCCCCCCCCCCCCCCAGGACTCCCCCAAACCAACTTTTTTTACTTCCTATTATGATCCTAAGACATAATCAGGATGTTACCAAAAATATTTTCATATTGCTAAGGGGTTATGCAAGATGGCGTCCAAAATGGCCGCCATAACTGGTCAAATCTCATAAAATGACATATAGCAATCAAATTGTATTGTGAAAGTATAGTTTTAATAGTGAGATGTATGTATTAGACCACTAGACACTCATATCCAGAACTTTTGCTTTGTTAACACACCTAAATCAAAGATGGCCGCCAAAATGGCCGCCAAAATTGGTAAAATTCCATATATTGGCATATATAAACTAACATGTATGATCAGAGTATAGTTTTAACAATGGGATGTATGTGTTAGACCACTAGAAACTCAAATCTAGTATTTGTACTTTGTTAACATACTTCAAAAACAAAATGGCCGCCAAATTAATGGTCAAAAGTGGTCAAAATTCCATAAAATAGCATAATATCAACCGAAATGTATGATAAAAATATAATTTTAATGATGGGATGTATGTATTAGACCACAAGTAACTCATATCCAGTATTTGTGCTCTGTTAAAATAGTTCAAAATCCAAAATGGCTGCCAAAATGGCCCCCAAAATGGTTCCTAAAGTGGCTGCAAAATTGACAAATTCCAAAAAATGGGATAATATCAACCTAAATGTATGATGAAAATATAGTTTTAATGATGGGATGTATGTATTAGACCACTAGTAACTCATATCTAGTATTTTTGCTTTGTTAACATACTTAGAAATCCAAAATGGCACCCAAAATGGGTCCCAAAATGACTGAACAAATTGTTGAAATTTCATAAAATGGTATAATATCAACCAAAATGTATGATGAAAGTATGAAAGTATAGTTTTAACATTGGGATGTATGTATTAGACCACTAGTATCTCATATCCAGTATATTTGCATTGTAATAACATACTTTACATCCAAGATGGCCACCAAAATGGCCGCTGTAAATGTACAATAGTCTACATGAGTGTATGATAATCCACAATGGAAATTGTAAGAGTGTATATTACATCACATTCACCAAATAGTATGTTCGAAACTACTAAGCTATTGCTTTTAGATATAAGGCCCACCTCTGTGACAATTTTGACTCTGTATCACTTTCCAAAATGGCTTCCAGAGTGGTTAAGTTGATGTTAAATGACCTAAAACAATTGTTTTGTATTGTAAATGACCATACTATGTAATACCAATGCCTCCAAATCTAATAAGACAGCATTCAATATATGTCTATGATAACGCCTAGGGCTGTAGATCTAGTTTGAGTATTTTAAAAATATATATAAGATGGCTGCAAACGGTTAAAATAACTGAAATCTGTATTAGTTTTATTGTTAGTGTTACATTAGATATGAACAAAAGATTATATCAATAGATTTTAATCCACCCAGTAAACGTATGTATGTGACAAGGTATGATTGAATGGTATAGACTCCATATTTTGATCAATTGGTGGCCACCTGTGGTAATTATTTTGACCATTTGGAGGTAATTTTATTGACCATTAGGGGGTAATTTTAATGAAATGGTCATTATATGTCAAAATGGAGTCTATACCATTTAATCATACCTTGTCACATATACAAATACGTTTACTGTATGGATTAAAAGCTGTAGATATAAAGTAAGATATAAAGCCAATATAGTGAATACTGTCCCATTAAATTTGGGGGTATTAGTATTACTAGTATGGTACAAAACCATTGTTTTAGGTCATTAAACATCAACTTATCCATTCTGGCAGCCATTTTGGAAAGTGAAACTGAATCACAATTGTCAGAGGTGGGCCTTATTTCTAAAAGCAATAGCTTTATAGCAGTTTAGAATAATACTATTTGGTGAATTTGATGTAATATACACTCTTACAATATCTATTTTGGATTATCATACACTCATGTAGACTATTTTTACATTTACAGCGGCCATTTTAGTGGCCATCTTGGTTTTAAAGTATGTTATTACAATGCAAATACTGGATATGAGTTACTAGTGGTCTAATACAAACATCCCAATGTTAAAACTATACTTTCATCATACATTTTGGTTGATATATACCATTTTATGGAATTTGGACAATTTGTTCAGTCATTTTGGGACCCATTTTGGGGGCCATTTTGGATTTCTAAATATGTTAACAAAGTAAAAATACTAGATGTGAGTTACTAGTGGTCTAATACATACATCCCATCATTAAAACTATATTTTCATCATACATTTAGGTTGATATTATCCCATTTTTTGGAATTTGACAATTTTGCAGCCACTTTAGGAACCATTTTGGGGGCCATTTTGGCAGCCATTTTGGATTTTGAACTATTTCAACAGAGCACAAATACTGGATATGAGTTACTTGTGGTCTAATACGTACATCACATCATTAAAATTATATTTTTATCATACATTTCGGTTGATATTATGCTATTTTATGGAATTTTGACCACTTTTGACCATTAATTTGGCGGCCATTTTGTTTTTGAAGTATGTTAACAAAGTACAAATACTAGATTTGAGTTTCTAGTGGTCTAACACATACATCCCATTGTTAAAAATATACTCTGATCATACATGTTAGTTTATATATGCCAATATATGGAATTTTACCAATTTTGGCGGCCATCTTGGCGGCCATCTTGGATTTAGGTGTGTTAACAAAGAAAAAGTTCTGGATATGAGTGTCTAGTGGTCTAATACATACATCCCACTATTAAAACTTTACTTTCTCTATACAATTTGATTGCTATATGTCATTTTATGAGATTTGACCAGTTATGGCGGCCATTTTGGACGCCATCTTGCATAACCCCTTAGCAATATGAAAATATTTTTGGTAACATCCTGATTATGTCTTAGGATCATAATAGGAAGCAAAAAAAGTTGGTTTGGGGGAGTCCTGGGGGGGGGGGGTGCACACTAACCCTCTGTTGATACCCGACTAGTTGGGCTATTATAGTTGAAACATTATTGATATTCTGTCTAGAGCCAATATTTAACATGTTTGATTGTCAAAAAGCAATATTGCTATAAGAAGTAAATAGCAAAGGACATGAACGTTATTGATATAATCTTCACATCCTCAAAATATTTTGATATCAGCAGTAGATAATATTTATTTTTACAGCAGACAAAATTGCTGTATAGGTAGCAAATAGAACACATAAATGCTATCAGTAGTAGATAGCAGATCAATATCACTCTCAGCAGTAGATACTAGATCAATATTGCTATCAGCAGTAGGCCTAGATAGCAGATCAATATTGCTATCAGCAGTAGATAGCAGATCAATATTGCTATCAGTAGTAGATAGCAGATCAATATTGCTATCAGTAGTAGATAGCAGATCAATATTGCTATCAGCAGTAGGTAGCAGATCAATATTGCTATCAGCAGTAGATAGCAGATCAATATTGCTATCAGCAGTAGATAGCAGATCAATATTGCTATCAGCAGTAGATAGCAGATCAATATTGCTATCAGTAGTAGATAGCAGATCAATATTGCTATCAGTAGTAGATAGCTGATCAATATTGCTATCAGTAGTAGATAGCAGATCAATGTTCTTTAAATATAAAACATTTTCATTATTACTCTCAGCAGTAGATAGCAGATCAACATTGCTATCAGCAGTAGATAGCAGATCAATATTGCTATCAGTAGTAGATCAGATCAATATTTCTATCAGCAGTAGATAGCAGATCAATATTACTCTCAGCAGTAGATAGCTATCAGTAGTAGATAGCAGATCAATATTGCTATCAGTATTAGATAGCAGATCAATATTGCTATCAGTAGTAGATCAGATCAATATTACTCTCAGCAGTAAATAGCAGATCAATATTACTCTCAGCAGTAGATAGCAGATCAATATTGCTATCAGTATTAGATCAGATCAATATTGCTATCAGCAGTAGATAGCAGATCAATATTACTCTCAGCAGTAGAAAGCAGATCAGTATTGCTATCAGTATTAGATAGCAGATCAATATTGCTATCAGAAATAGATAGCAGATCCATGTTGCTATCAGCAGTATACAGCAGATCAATATTGCTATCAGCAATAGATATCAGATCAATATTGCTATCAGCAGTTAATAGTAGATCAATATTGCTATCAGAAGTAGATAGCAGATTACTATTGCTATCAGCAGTAGATAGCAAATCAATGATGCTATCAATAGTAGATAGCAGATCATTATTGCTATCAGTAGTAGATAGCAGATCAATATTGCTATCAGCAGTAGATAGCAGATCAATATTGCTATCAGCAGTAGGTAGCAAATCAATAATGCTATCAGTAGTAGATAGCAGATCATTATTGCTATCAGCAGTTAATAGTAGATCAATATTGCAGTTAATAGTAGATCAATATTGCTATCAGTAGTAGATAGCAGATCATTATTGCTATCAGTAGTAGATAGCAGATCAATATTGCTATCAGCAGTAGGTAGCAAATCAATAATGCTATCAGTAGTAGATAGTAGATCAATATTGCTATCAGCAGTTGATAGTAGATCAATATTGCTATCAGCAGTAGATAGCAGATCAATATTGCTATCAGTAGAAGATAGCAGATCAATATTGCTATCAGCAGTTGATAGTAGATCAATATTGCTATCAGCAGTTGATAGTAGATCAATATAGTAGAATCGAATTAATTAATTAATAATTTTTTTGCATACTATTTCAGATTCCGATAAATCAGACAATTTGTAAGTGTTTAGATACTTTATTGGCGCAGTTTATATAAAAATAATGTAGCCTTGATATTTTTTGGTAAGAAAACATATAGACTCTGTGCCATCAGAAAGATGTTATTACTAGTAGGCCCTGTAAGACATCTCACTGATGCCATCACCCATGTTCGCTTGCAGTCACCATCGGCTGTCAATGGCACGGCGCTCGAGAATCAAAAATCCACTAAAGATGTCCGAAGAGATAAATTTGCGCTGCCGATACCGGACAAAAATGGCAAAAACCGGTTATTGATCGATATACAAAATTCACATTGAATATCATTAACCTAGCTCAGCGTCGTCTGAAGCGCGTGGGGAGTAGCAGAATCCAAAGCAGTATCATGAACCATACTGGTCGTTCCACACATCAGATAATGCTTACATAATCCTGATCCTATGAATGTAGATCCAAATTTCCATTATGGGTTTCCATTACTGCATATATATTCCACACAGAAATACAATTTGTCAGCGACAAAAATCATTATTTTGCCTAACTATCCGTTCATACTATACTTACGATATCCTTGCAACACACGAGAGCTTCGAGCCCAGCTTCAAGTCGGTTATCGTCTGCCCGATTCGTGTAGTCTCTCTTTAGAAAATCCACTCAGCGCTCACGCAATCACCCCTTGACTTTACCAAACCTTTTGAACTCATACGTTATACTTCAATCCCAATGTATGATAATGATGCGTTAATAAGAACACCACACCATCACCGACCAAAAGTATACAAATCAACTATCCCTTGGTGTAACGTTCAAGTAACGTATGCCGTGTGCATAAAAACTAGCTTCATGATTAAACCAGATAATCGAAACAGGGATGGTTAAAGGTAGATGACCCGATCCCATTTTCGTAACACAGAATTATTTCAAAATACGGAGATTTTCATATCATATGAAAGCTCGTATTTTTCTCATCATCATACTGAAATTTGACGGCCTAAATCGGTATAATTACGGAGAAATCGATGAAATAACATCGAATTACCGCGAATGGTGGTAACCACCGATATAGTTTGTATACTACTCAATGGGTACAATTCACAGCATCTTGTGCGTCTAAAATAAGAACCATGAGAGCTATGCAACTCAAACTTTGGAACACGACTTTTTTAAGGATGACCTTTCATGTAGAATAGAAAACTTCCCCAGGGGGGCCAGTCAAACATAATGGTGTACACACGCGTGACCAAATTTTTTCCAGACACCCCCTAAACAAGTTTTACCCTGCAAGCAAAATTACCCCCTAAACAAGTTTTTAGCGCGCTTTCCTTGCAAATTTTGACCCCTAAACAAGTTCTTGCCAGAATATGACCCCTAAACAAGTTTTGTCTATTTGCGATTATGACGCTGTAGAGACGAGTGACACACATGCATTCTCAAATTGGAAATGAGACGCTCAAAAGAAATCGCAAAAACGGGGATAACATTCTTCTGGGAACGGAGAACAAAACAAGTTACCCTAAACACGTTCGATCACGTTCATGTATTTTAAGCCACCCTTTTTCTTGAAAATCAGCGTTTTTGATACCCTTAACACTGAAAAAACACCCCTTTTTACGCGTTTTTTTGGTCACGCCTGTGTACACTATTATGTTTGACTGGGCCCCCCGGGAAAACTTCAAGTTGAAAATCGGAACATCTACCTTTAAGTGGGTGAGTGGGTGTTTTGTTTAAAGCTATGTGTGTTTCGGACCACGATCGCTCAACAGTCAACACAAAAGCCGATGTAGCCTTTCGCCCTGTTGTCATGAACTAACTTCTTGACATCCATACGCCACTCTCGTTCCCAGATGCATTAAATCCCTAGGAATCGATTTAAAAAAGTGCTATTGTCCATCGCGCTCATCATAGGTTCGAGTTTACGTGTAATAGAAAACTGGGTGACATAAGTGTCTATAAACTTCACAAATAGCGTTACATCTATCGCATCGGTGAATGCGTGTATTAAATGTATTATTATGTTTCAAATATTAGAAGTATCTTAACTTTCGCCGTTGCTTTTTTTATCAAACTAATTTTATGTATCCCGTTACTAATGTAGCTAGTATAACATACTGTAGTTGACTATCAATACCCGTTCTGTTTACCGGGCTTTTCAAAACTGATAGTCATACAGGTGTGTGCGAAACAGACATAAATTAGACCAGCTCCATACAACATCTCAATAGAGGTAATCCGGGACTTAACCATCCCTGTCTCGAGTATCTATATATGATCCCAACACTACACATTCGCATAAAGACGAGAAGAATTCGTTTCTTGGTCTATCAGTGACAATTAAGAAATTGTCACTTGTCTTAATTAGTGCGTGACTCGACCTCGCAGTTAGTTGACGGAAAAAAAACACATGTTCTACAGACAGATCCAACCGATCCTTTTTGTTTCGAATTTTTAATCTCCCCCCTCCCCCACCCCCACTTAAAAATAATTTTAAAAGAAAATGATGAACATATTTTTAAAGCTGTTATGATGTTATGTCAGTCGGTTCCATGGCGAATTAATTGCGGATGAAAGAACAGATAAGACTAATCAAAATAATTTGATAAGTCTTTGATGATGACATTAAAAGGAGTAGCCTTACCCCGCATAGTTAATATTTGAATCGGGCATTTTAATATTATACACCGTGGAAAGGATATACGTGAATAAAACTAAATAATCGCAAATTCAATTAAATCAATTTAATTAATGATAGTGTAAATATTTCTAATAACTATTATTTATTTAATTAATAGTTGCATGGTTTTTTTTCAATCAATCTGAGATGAAAGTAACCATACAGTCAGTGTACACAAGCATTAACTGTTTCATTCTAACAGTTCCTGGTCGTAATTATACATTAATCCTTTCAATTAACGGTAGTGTAATGTAATCATATACAATTGTAGCTCTCTCATCAATTGATTTGATACGTGTTGGGCTATTATAGTTGAAACATTATTGATATTCTGTCTAGAGCCAATATTTAACATGTTTGATTGTCAAAAAGCAATATTGCTATAAGAAGTAAATAGCGAAGGACATGAACGTTATTGATATAATCTTCACATCCTCAAAATATGTTGATATCAGCAGCAGCCTCAGCAGTAGATAATATTTATTTTTACAGCAGACAAAATTGCTGTATAGGTAGCAAATAGAACACATAAATGCTATCAGTAGTAGATAGCAGATCAATATCACTCTTAGCAGTAGATACTAGATCAATATTGCTATCAGCAGTAGGCCTAGATAGCAGATCAATATTGCTATCAGTAGTAGATAGCAGATCAATATTGCTATCTGCAGTAGATAGCAGATCAATATTGCTATCAGCAGTAGATAGCAGATCAATATTGCTATCAGTAGTAGATAGCAGATCAATATCGCTATCTGCAGTAGATAGCAGATCAATATTGCTATCAGCAGTAGATAGCAGATCAATATTGCTATCAGTAGTAGATAGCAGATCATATTGCTATCAGCAGTAGATAGCTGATCAATAGTGCTATCAGTAGTAGATAGCAGATCAATGTTCTTTAAATATAAAACATTTTCATTATTACTCTCAGCAGTAGATAGCAGATCAATATTGCTATCAGCAGTAGATTGCAGATCAATATTGCTATCAGTAGTAGATAGCAGATCAATATTGCTATCAGTAGTAGATCAGATCAATATTTCTATCAGCAGTAGATAGCAGATCAATATTACTCTCAGCAGTAGATAGCTATCAGTAGTAGATAGCAGATCAATATTGCTATCAGTAGTAGATCAGATCAATATTGCTATCAGCAGTCGATAGCAGATCAATATTACTCTCAGCAGTAAATAGCAGATCAATATTACTCTCAGCAGTAGATAGCAGATTAATATTGCTATCAGTAGTAGATAGCGGATCAATATTGCTATCAGTATTAGATCAGATCAATATTGCTATCAGCAGTAGATAGCAGATCAATATTACTCTCAGCAGTAGAAAGCAGATCAGTATAATTGCTATCAGTAGTAGATAGCAGATCAATATTGCTATCAGAAGTAGATAGCAGATCCATGTTGCTATCAGCAGTATATAGCAGATCAATATTGCTATCAGCAGTAGATAGCAGATCAATATTTCTCTCAGCAGTATAAAGCAGATCAATATTGCTATCAGTAGTAGATAGCAGATCAATATCGCTATCAGTAGTAGATAGCAGATCAATATTACTATCAGTAGTAGATACCAGATCAATATTGCTATCAGAAGTAGATAGCAGATTACTATTGCTATCAGCAGTAGATAGCAAATCAATGATGCTATCAATAGTAGATAGCAGATCATTATTGCTATCAGTAGTAGAGAGCAGATCAATATTGCTATCAGCAGTAGGTAGCAAATCAATAATGCTATCAGTAGTAGATAGCAGATCATTATTGCTATCAGCAGTTAATAGTAGATCAATATTGCTATCAGTAGTAGATAGCAGATCAATATTGCTATCAGCAGTAGGTAGCAAATCAATAATGCTATCAGTAGTAGATAGCAGATCATTATTGCTATCAGCAGTTGATAGTAGATCAATATTGCTATCAGCAGTAGATAGCAGATCAATATTGCTATCAGTAGAAGATAGTAGATCAATATTGCTATCAGCAGTTGATAGTAGATCAATATTGCTATCAGCAGTTGATAGTAGATCAATATTGCTATCAGCAGTAGATAGTAGATCAATATTGCTATCAGTAGTAGATAGCTGATCAATAGTGCTATCAGTAGTAGATAGCTGATCAATAGTGCTATCAGTAGTAGATAGCAGATCAATATTGCTATCAGTAGTAGATAGCAGATCAATATTACTATCAGCAGTAGATAGCAGATCAATATTGCTATCAGCAGTAGATAGCATATCAATATTGCTATCTGCAGTAGATAGCAGATCAATATTACTATCAGCAGTAGATAGCAGATCAATATTGCTATCAGAAGTAGATAGCAGATCCATGTTGCTATCAGCAGTATATAGCAGATCAATATTGCTATCAGCAGTAGATAGCAGATCAATATTTCTCTCAGCAGTATAAAGCAGATCAATATTGCTATCAGTAGTAGATAGCAGATCAATATCGCTATCAGTAGTAGATAGCAGATCAATATTACTATCAGTAGTAGATACCAGATCAATATTGCTATCAGAAGTAGATAGCAGATTACTATTGCTATCAGCAGTAGATAGCAAATCAATGATGCTATCAATAGTAGATAGCAGATCATTATTGCTATCAGTAGTAGAGAGCAGATCAATATTGCTATCAGCAGTAGGTAGCAAATCAATAATGCTATCAGTAGTAGATAGCAGATCATTATTGCTATCAGCAGTTAATAGTAGATCAATATTGCTATCAGTAGTAGATAGCAGATCAATATTGCTATCAGCAGTAGGTAGCAAATCAATAATGCTATCAGTAGTAGATAGCAGATCATTATTGCTATCAGCAGTTGATAGTAGATCAATATTGCTATCAGCAGTAGATAGCAGATCAATATTGCTATCAGTAGAAGATAGTAGATCAATATTGCTATCAGCAGTTGATAGTAGATCAATATTGCTATCAGCAGTTGATAGTAGATCAATATTGCTATCAGCAGTAGATAGTAGATCAATATTGCTATCAGTAGTAGATAGCTGATCAATAGTGCTATCAGTAGTAGATAGCTGATCAATAGTGCTATCAGTAGTAGATAGCAGATCAATATTGCTATCAGTAGTAGATAGCAGATCAATATTACTATCAGCAGTAGATAGCAGATCAATATTGCTATCAGCAGTAGATAGCATATCAATATTGCTATCTGCAGTAGATAGCAGATCAATATTACTATCAGCAGTAGATAGCAGATCAATATTGCTATCAGCAGTAGATAACAGATCAATATTGATATCTGTAGTAGATAGCAGATCAATATTGCTATCAGCAGTAGATAGCAGGTCAATATTGCTATCAATAGTAGATAGCAGATCAATATTGCTATCAGAAGTAGATAACAGATCAATATTGCTATCAGTAGTAGATAGCAGATCAATATTGCTATCAGTAGTAGATAGCAGATCAATATTACTCTCAGCAGTAAATAGCGGATCAATATTGCTATCAGCAGTAGATAGCAGATCAACATATCAATATTGCTATCAGTAGTAGATAGCAGATCAATATTGCTATCAGCAGTAGATAGCATATCAATGTTGCTATCAGTAGTAGATAGCAGATCACTATTGCTATCAGTAGTAGATAGCAGATCAACATTACTATCAGCAGTAGATAGCAGATCAATATTGCTATCAGCAGTAGATAGCATATTAATGTTGCTATCAGTAGTAGATAGCAGATCACTATTGCTATCAATAGTAGATAGTAGATCAATATTGCTATCAGCAGTTGATAGTAGATCAATATTGCTATCAGCAGTAGATAGTAGATCAATATTGCTATCAGCAGTAGATAGCAGATCAATATTGCTATCAGCAGTAGATAGCAGATCAATATTGCTATCAGCAGTAGATAGTAGATCAATATTGCTATCAGCAGTAGATAGCAGATCAATAAGGCTATCAGCAGTAGATAGCAGATCAATATTACTATCAGTAGTAGATAGCAGATCAATATTGCTATCAGCAGTAGATAGCAGATCAATATTGCTATCAGTAGTAGATAGCAGATCAATATTGCTATCAGCAGTAGATAGTAGATCATTATTGCTATCAGCAGTTGATAGTAGATCAATATTGCTATCAGCAGTTGATAGTAGATCAATATTGCTATCAGCAGTAGATAGCAGATAAATATTGCTATCAGCAGTTGATAGTAGATCAATATTGCTATCAGCAGTTGATAGTAGATCAATATTGCTATCAGCAGTAGATAGTAGATCATTATTGCTATCAGCAGTTGATAGTAGATCAATATTGCTATCAGCAGTTGATAGTAGATCAATATTGCTATCAGCAGTAGATAGCAGATCAATATTGCTATCAGTAGTAGATAGCAGATCAATATTGCTATCAGTAGTAGATAGCAGATCAATATTGCTATCAGCAGTAGATAGTAAACGGTATTGCTATAAACAGTAGATATCAGATGACATTGCTTGACTCAGCCTCGCTGAATTTAAATTGAATTAATTAAATTATTGATTTTATAATTATTGAAGATAGCAGATAGTATTGATATACATCAGCTGTAGATAGCAGATACTATTGCTATTAGTAGTAGAAAGCAAATTGTGTTCATGGGTAGTACTAGGTAAAGATCTATAACCCTACACTTCACTGCAAGTCTAGTTGGTCAAAAAGAAAGTTGACAAAACTTGGTCAAATATCGACAGTAAAAATTATAGGGTAAATCTTAACCAACAGCCGTTCCAATGGTATTTATATAACTTATATAATTCGCTCCGCATCACATTGAGCACTCTGTAAGAAGATTGCGTATTTACCAGTAGTACATAAAAGTATACATTTTTGGAAAGGAAATGAGTCGGAGAAGCCATTTTTGTATCAAATTTCACTATAATTTTTTTAAATTTAAATTTTGACTACAAAATCACTTTTGCACCTAAAGACACTTCTCTAGGATCGTGTTATTTATATTTTCTTAAGAATGTTTACTTCATTATTTTTTGTCCAAAAAGTGCCACATTTGTTTAACCTTTTTTGATCAAAAGTTTTAAAAACAAAAGGTTGATGCATAGCTTACCACTGCTGATTTTGTTACGTTGTCCGAAAAAAATTGAGCCCAAAAAGTGATTTGATGGTCAATATTTATAAAAATCAATTATTTTAGTGAAATGGATTCTCTGACTCATCTCATTTCCAAATATTGTATCATTTTAGGCATAATTCTGTTATACCCTACACATCGGTAGTATGCGTCGTTCTTAAAAATCATGCACTATGAATACCTCTGTGAAGGGTATAACAGAATTACTCCTAATTTTATATACCTCACATTAATAGTTACAGCAATTTGGTACATTTTTAGGGTTAACACCCCCCCCCCCCCCCCCCCCCCCCCCCCCCCCCCCCCCCCCACACACACACACTTGCCTATAAGACCTACTATTATAACTGCAATTCCATCGGGTAATTACATGCTTACGCGATGCCTATTAATCAACTGGGTATATAGGCTAAGTATATCTAACTGGGGAATTTTACAGGAAATCCATAAATGTCTGACCTTTTAGAAATGCGTAATTTGTTAAAGTGGGAAACTGAGATAGCTGAAGTGAAAGGGTTTGCCTTTAAAGAAACCCAATCAGACTCCAAGTATACAGGGTGGTTAAAGGGACACTAAGAGATGTGTTGGAGGCTGCGCCCTCAATTATGATAAAAACTGGGATTAGTTTATTTTTATAATTGTATTACATGTATGAACTTACCCCTATAAGGATTAAGAAAAATCAACCCTCTTTGTATAAGAAAACGTCGATTCAAAAATGCTCGTACAGCCGCGACGAGCATTTTACGTCCGACAGTATCCCCTGCAGTATGCGAACCATATTTGCATAGAGGGCGTTTTTCAATAAATAGCGATGATATTGTTTTAATCAAGTTTTGCTGTGTTTTTGTTAGTAGAAACAACAATAATGGCAATTATTAATGTTCATCTTGAAGTCTGAAGTAAATTTTTAAACATTTAAAATTTTCAACACCACTTAATACATGTCCCTTTGAATTAAAAAAAACATCTATAAAATATCTTTGCGTTTTGTTAAAGCAGTGCTATTGAGCATCGCTAGGCAAAATATCTAATGTCTGGATTGTTTTCGTTTATGAAATAGTAATTTAAAGATATCATGTGCAAAATTGACTTGTCCACAGCCTCCGTAGTTTATCTCAAAGAAGTCATACCTGGTCAAAATACTTGATTTTAGGCCATTGCAATCTTTACCAACTCATTGTTCGCTTATTATTATTAAATAAAGACAAAACACGTTGTCTAAGAGTGCCATTTCTCATATCTTTCATTCCTTTTCAGAATCTTTTAGTCAAATGGACTAAGATGAGAAGACTACTTTTGACAAACCAATGTTGCACATGTTATCTTTAACGTTCCATATTTCATACATGAAATGAGCTAAGTCTAGATTTTTGGTCCGGTAATGCTTAAAATTGTAATAGCCTCTGCATTGATCAAATGGAAAGACATTTACCAAATTGTATATTAGTAAGTAACTAAAAATGGCTGCCAAAATTGGGTTATCGTTTTTTTGAACCAGCCGATATTATAGTCTCGTTCTATTACTCGTGCGTCCGAATTTGTACAGGCTGTGGGTATTTACTAACATGTACCATACACGCAGAAATGTGTGATGAGACTAACTATCCCATAAACCAAATATCATCTTTGCATAAACAATTATTATCAACTGCTTAGTATACTACACGTAGTCTATAGTGGCAAATTATAAGAGAATGGGTTATTCCATTTGAAACCCATACATATACTATGGAAAGACATGACCTTTATCTTCCCGGCCCCGCGTGAATCGTGAATTTCAAATGAGGTTAGCTCCATTTCGAAATGTGCAACCCTGTGTGGAAGAATACTTTCAAATGGTGTTAGCTCAATTTCGAAATGTACAACCCCTGTGTGGAAGAATACAGTCATGTATTCCATAGGAGGTGACTGTATGGATTTCAAATAAAAATTTGTATCTAACTTAGGCCGGATCGGGATGGCCATTGGTGGATGAAAGCGAAACATACACGCGATGCAAAATGCCTTAAATTCCTTAGGGGAAGCAGAAATGGCCAAACACAAACTGAGGCAGAGCCGATTGTGAATAGGCTACTGGCTACGTTTGAAAGTGTTTGAAGTATCAAATCAAGGCATAAACCAGCGATTTCCAATTACGATAATGCTTAAAACGACTTGTCGCCAAAAACAGCTTTTTGAAAATGTCCCACTTGTATTCCTGGTGTATCGCCGAAGACGAGCTTTCCCTAAACGAGCGGTGGTATAAATTACCGTTTGTGGTTATTAAACATATGTGATCTAGAAATCGGAGTCTTTAGTTGCAATAGTATCTGATATCTTACTACACACAGAAAACACTATGTAAAAAAATTACACAAATTATGTAAAAAATACATAATCTGTGTAAAAATAGAACTCCATAATACTATGTAAACAGTTGTGTTAAGCTTTTGCATAGGAATTTACACAAGCTTGGGTATATATTACATGTTTTATGTAAACTCTTACATAATAATTATGGAGTTCTATATATATTTACATAATTTTTTACATAGTGTTTTCTGTGTGTACGGGTAGAAATCTGCTATCTACTGCTGATAGCAATGCTAAGATACCGCTAATCTACTGATGAGAGCAACTGTTTACTAATCTATACTGCTAAAAGCGATACTATCTTTTTGACGAATATAAAAAGACGACATAATCAACATCCGTGAACCAGGAGGAAACCGACTTCCGAGTAAAGGTCTGTTCATACACCTGTCGTCGGTCGATGCGCAATGACAGGCCTCCTGTCGTTGCGCATCGACGGATATCGACACACGAGTTGAAGCAATGTCAACTTTACGTGGGTACCAAATTAATATTTTACTTTAGATCTCATGCAAATTCTTCAAGCCAAGGCTGGTAACATTGAAAATGTTAAACATCGTGAGTTATTGCACGATCATGATTTATATAAGGGACTGATGTTCAGTTTTAAAAAATTACAGGTCTCCTATATGATTGATTACTCTAATGGTAAGACCTTTGTTTTTCGTATCAAATGAGGAACCGCCTTTTGTTGTAAAAGGCGATTTGTATATTGTTTCCTAAACCATCTTATTACAATATTTTGTGTTTTTGTGTACCATACACTAAGTGTGTTCGTTTACTATCTCACACATTAGAGACCTAACACAGAGAATCTCTTGACTATCTTACCCTTCATTTTTTAAACATAAAAATAAAGATCAAAAGGCTCTTTCCTGAGCCACCAAAGAACCTAATTTGAACAGAACATAGGCCTAACTGTGATCTTTCTTTTGAGATTACCCATCTCTTATTTTTAATACAATAACTTGTGTGAGTTCTTAGGGACGCACCATTTGATTTTCAGGGGGGGCGGCATGGAAGTTGGGGTCGGGCGGAATTTTTTTTTTTGCCACCGAAGTAGGCAGAATTTTTTTTTTTTTGACGCCTTCGGCGGCAAGTATTTTTTATATTTTAGCAAAGCCGGCAAAGTTTTGTTTTTTTAGGTTTTAATGGTTTTCTTTACATTGAGTTGGGCCTTTTGGGTGAGTCATCTTTCTTTTTTTTTTTACTCAGCAGTGGGTCATTTTTTTTTCTTCTTCCTGGTTGGTGGGCAAACTTCTTTTTTTTCTTCCTGGATAGTGGGCAAAGTTTTTTTTTTTTTAAACTTCCATGCCCCCCCCCCCCCCCCCTGAGTATCTAATGGTGCGTCCCTTAGACACTACATGTATACACATCTGATTGGCGATATTATACTATTTTTAAACGGTCAAATATAAAACGCATTTTGCTGATTGAAACGATTTTGTTGATCAAAGCGCGCGATTTGAAAACATCTAGGGAAATGTATCGTAAGAGCTTACAAATCGTTGTTTTGAGATGGAATTATAACCAATCTTACTTGATGGCAATAGTCAGCCTACATCCTTTCGGCGACTTGTTTCATGTCTGCGAGAGTGAATTTGAAAGGAGTTTAAAAATACAGTTTCTGAGCCACAATGCCTAAATGGGGTGTGAGTGTAGAACTGATTTCGAATAATGTTTGTTGTTCGTGTGAATGAAATATTTTGAAAAATTGTAGGTTAAAAAAATAATGTTGCCGATTGTTTGAACTCATTAAAGATGTGTGATACAGCGAAGCAAAACATTATTATTATGTCGTACACAACACGTTATTTATCATTTAACGAAATTGGTCTTCTAATGAATTTATAAACGAGGTAACAAATTGGTAACATAAAACTATTGATTTTGACAAAGTGTGTAATTACAATTTGAAATAGAAATTCTATGTTGTGTCTGAAATACCATGTTATCATGGTTATAGCGCTAAGGCCAACAACAAAAAAGTTGTGTTGCCCTCAGCGACCGACCCTTAAATCGTAAAAACTAGGGGCGCATTTTTCTTTTTTTCTCTTTTTTAGATTTAAATTTGATTTAAATTTTATAAATGTTACTATTTCTTGCTTGAAATGAATAAGTAAGCTGAATTAAATGTTTTTAAGACTATTGTCACACTAGAAACATTAGTTAAATTGACATATGGGCGTATACCAATTTATCTTGACATAAACCGTATATTTTTCAGCCAAATAATAAAAAGAAATGAAAAAAAAAAAAAAAAATCCTACCGACCGACCCGATTTTAAATTTTTTGGCACTTGAGGGCAACATAACTTCTTCTTTTTTGGCTAATGACAATGGTTGACAAGCCGATGTTAAGATAAACAAACACTAAATGATAATTAAAGCATCGCGATAGTGTATTAAAACATTCCGCACGGTGGTATCTTCATTTATTACCATGATTACCAAACCTCACTAATTGCTAATTACTAAAACACGTAGACCGTGAAGATAGGCAGAGTTATGTACGAGGGTCATTCAATAAGTTCTACCTCCTACACCATAACTTTGTTATTAAACAAGCCAGTCGTATAAAATATTCCACAATTGAAGCTTTGAATCTCAGCTACAAAGTCATAGCAGATTGATCTGAATACTTATTGTACTTTTCCGGGTATGCATTTTGTGAGCTTAATTATGGTTTAAATGGCAAAAATCATTTTATGAAAACATACCAGACAAACATTATTGCTATTATAAAATGTTTAATTCACGCCAGTTTGTCCGAGTCTATAATATTACTAATTATAAAATGTCATATCATAATTCTGGTTTAATGCTGCCTATGAATATTTGGACTCCATAATATATGTTTATTGAAAGAAATATGAACTCGTTTTTAAAATGTTTGAATTTTTTTTTTAAGAGTGTAACATTTGCAATATTATGTAAACACCATCAAATCTGAAACCTTTATCTTTTAGATTGATGATACAGATGGCCGAAGACTATGTTGTAGTTGCTGCCGGCAAAAGAAAAACAGTGAATAACATTTTGAACAGGTCACTGCAACTTTAATTTTATACTTATATTAAAGGTATATTATGTGAACTTTCCAGGGAACGCCCTCAACATCGAGAAAAAAATGGAAGCAGATTTTCTTGCAGATTTACAAATCTGATCATAAATCGTACATACATTCTAAGTAACAGGGCGATACGATTCTTAATTACTTCAAAATCATGGTTTTAGAGTGAAAATAAACAGTCGGGATAACACGACAGTTTATATTTTCACTCTAAATTCACTCTAAAAACCCTGATTTTGAGGCAAATAGGAATCGTATCGCTCTGTAACTTGGAACGAATTTACGATTTATGATCAGAAATGTAAATCTGCAAGAAAATCTACTAGAGGAAAATCACATAATATGCCTTTAATTGTTTATCTGTAATGAAATATAAAGGTCGGTATCTGCTCAAGAAAACGCCAAGGTAGATGGAGACATTTTTATTACCATTTCAGAGTCCACACCACTGGATAAATAATGGAACAGGCCTGTTGAATTTGGTGGGATGACACTCGTCGGGGTGCCCGGGTCTGTGTGAAAGATATGAAAATGCTCCAAAAGTTCGGATCGGATGACTATTATTTTTTATTAAAGGCATATTATGTGATATTTTCCAGGGAGCGCCCTCTTTTCATGATTTTTTTTATTTTAGAAAGTAGATTTTCTTGCAGATTTACATTTCTGATCATAAATCATACATACATTCCAAGTTACAGAGCGATACGATTTCTTATTATATCAAAATCAAAATCATGGTTTGAGAGTGACAGGGTGGTTCAATAAAACGTTGACAGTTTTTTGAAGCCATTTTTTTAAAATTCTGTAGATTTAAAAAAAGAAAATTTCAATATTCATCAACTATATGATCTTGACCATCTATGCTGAAAATATCGTTACAAATAACATTACGGTTGCAAAATAACAGCTATTTGAACAAAGTATGTCCCATTTCACTCTGTTAACGGGTACTGATTTCGCGACGTTACATTGAACCTACTGAATGATGAATTGCATGCAAGTAATCTAAGATTTGAAGATCCCGCCAGGTGAAACCAGTGTAATTGTTAACATCTTAACTATCTATTCAGGTGTGAAATCAATACGTAATAATAATACCACGAGTGACCCTAATTAAAATTATTCTTTTTAATAGATTGGAAGTGTAATTGTCTATGCTCTATGCCTTAAAAATGACGATGCCATTTAATGTTATCTCGCTGGTCATTTCCCGTAGACAAAGAGATTTTGAAGAGATTCTCTTCAAATAGCTATCATTTTGCCGCCATAGCATTATTAACATTGAGATTTTCAGCATAGATGGCCAAGATAATATTTTTGAGGAATATGTAAAAAAATTAAGCCAAATACCACAATTTTGAAAAATATGGCTTTGAAAAACTGTCAAACGTTTTATTGAACCACACTGGTTGTAACGTCGCGAAATTAGTACCCGTGGACAGAGTGAAATGGGACAGACTTTTTTCGATGTTGACGGCGTTCCCTGGAAAGATCACATAATATACCTTTAAATGAGATGATCAAACAATATTAGTGCGGATTATTTATTTCTGCCGATGAAGTAACATTTCGACACATTTTGGTATAGAAATAGTAGAAGAAACTGCCTAATTCAGAGATAGTACATATAGGGCCCTATGTTTAGGCTAGTAACTCACGCAGTCAATTCATGTTGATTTTAAAAGTGTCGGAAATATTAAGCCTGCTTTCTTGAGAGATAGCTAGATCGATCAGTGACAGCCTGACAGGATGTCTGTTCACATGTCTCTGATGGGGGCGGTATGGTGGTGTCTTAGACATCATTGAGATGATGCAGATCTTTCAAATAAGCTTATATTAACGGCCTAATTCTGCTGTTCAAGTGCGTTTCAAAATTGAAACACTTAAAAGTTGATCTGATTTGTATTATTCCCATTTGCACCCCTTCCAAGTCTACACCAAAAATAACATAAAGAAGAAATAGACAATAGACATTTTAAATGTGGGATATGTCATCAAAAGTATCTTTATCGTCAAATCCATGCAAATGGAAATTTTAAAGAAAATGAAGAGAAAAAGACATACCGTAACCTGTACAATCGTATTCCCTTTGACAGGCTTGCTTTCTTCAGTAGATGGTAAACATGATTAAAATAAATATTGTCATATTAAAGCCTGTTTAAAGGTATGTATACGATTGCAACGTTATGTGCTGCAGTATATGCAAATTAACAGGACAAAAATCAAATTTGCAAAATATAAAGAGAATTAAACATGTCTGTCCGTGAGATTTTTTGATGCTGTTGGTATTAGTAAATTTGGTGTCCATATTCACTAATAGATAATTGTTTCGAATTAAGGTAAGAATTTCGTGTTTTAAGGGAATCACAGACACCCTTATTGCTAACGTTTAATGTTATTAGCAGATAGCAGCGGATATTGCCGGCCATCACTTCTTAACGTAAACCACCATGATTGGGTTTCTTGAAAGGGAAACTCTTTCACTTCAGATATCTCAGTTTCCTACTTCAACACGTGCTTTTAAAAGGTCACATATTCATAGATTGTATCCATAATTAAGTTTAAATAAATAAATTATGCCGTCTTTTTCAACAATAAAATACCCGAAATTGTTTTTCTTAAATTGAAGTTTTATTTCCCATGAACCCATCTTGACCCGTATATCCGTTTAAAAAAAATCACTGAACTTTACTAAAATTAGCAACGAATCTGCTTTCCTTTTCGACAGTTTATCAACGCTTTTCGCACACGACATTACAAAATCACAACAACAAAAATTAAAAATGTCAAAATTATTTAATTTCATTACCATATTATTTAGAATCACCATGAGAAATGCATTGAAATAAGTACAAACATGCCTAGTATTGGTTCAGTAATCCTTGAGATAGACTTTGAAAATTGGGAAAGGTTTCTGAAAAATCTAATTTGTATAATTTGGTAAAACTAATAGCCGCGTGGAAAGTGTTAACATCAATGTATACACAAAGAATTAAGTTAAGCACCCCCCCGTTTTTTTACAACCTCGCACATTACAAGTTTGTTGTCGTCAAAACAGTGTAGTATACCCATGATATTGCTATATTTTCTGGAGAAGTGATATTATGGTCACATAAAAACATAACAATCATGCCGTTTTCAATATTTTATTCTGAATAATTTAAGGTGACATTTTTTGGGAATTTTAGGCATATTTTCACCTCAATTTAAGTATGGAGCTATAGGTCCATCACGGACAGTGTGGATGACGTTTATGTTTTCTAACGTACAGTCATTGTTCTGAGAAGACCTCTAGCGATCTTTGCGTCAATAACGTGTGTAGGACCCACGTGATCGGATCACTGACTCAACCCTACGTCTCATAGACCCTGTAAGCCGTCGTATGCGTTGCTGTGGCAGGTTGTTCCATTCCCGATGTAATGCACGTTCCAATTCATCCAGATTGGCTATTGGCATACGACGGCTTACAGGGTCTATGAGACGTAGGGTGAGTCAGTGATCCGATCACGTGGGTCCTACACACGTTATTGACGCAAAGATCGCTAGAGGTCTTCTCAGAACAATGACTGTACGTTAGAAAACATAAACGTCATCCACACTGTCCGTGATGGACCTATAGCTCCATACTTAAATTGAGGTGAAAATATGCCTAAAATTCCCCAAAAATGTCACCTTAAATTATTCAGAATAAAATATTGAAAACGGCATGATTGTTATGTTTTTATGTGACCATAATATCACTTCTCCAGAAAATATAGCAATATCATGGGTATACTACACTGTTTTGACGACAACAAACTTGTAATGTGCGAGGTTGTAAAAAAACGGGGGGGTGCTTAACTTAATTCTTTGTGTATACATGTATAGCATCACTGGTTACCGGTCTTAGTTCGAAGCTGTACAAACATATGGAGTTAGCACAGCTTCTAGACCTATTTTTTCGAGTGAGAAAACAGACCAGGAAAATAAGTAGCTCTTGCACAGGCGCGTAGCCAGCATTGTCATTCCGGGGGGCAAACATCAATATCGTCCCTCTTTTTTTATGTCCCTAAAATTTTCGTAAAAGGTTCCCCCAATTTTTTTTCCTCGTCACTTACCTCAATTTCACGTAAGTGTGGGGGGGGGGGGGGGGGGGGGGGGTGGGGGAGGTCAACAAATTTGTAAGTGGGGGGGGGGGGAGGTCAAAAATTTCGCAGTCAAAAAATATCGCACAGTAAATGTACTACATGAACAATTCTCGTCCCCATTTTTTCGCTTCTCCGTCCCCATTTAGCAAAAAATTCCCACAGTCCCCTAAAAAATCGCACAGTGCCAAAAAAATCGCACAGTAAATGTACTAAATGTACAATTTTTCCTTCTATTTGGCTATCCTCCGCCTTTTCTCTTCTCTTTCTCCCTCTCCTTCCCCTTCTTCTCTCTTTCTCCCCTTCTTTTCGTCCCCATTTTTCCGCTTCTCCGTCCCCATTTTAGGTGTCCGGGGGGGGGGGGGGGGCAGTCTGCCCCCGGCCCCCACTGGCTACGCTACTGCTTGCAAACGATTTATTTTCAGAATCGTATCGCTCTTATATTATTTTAGTTTATGTTTATGTTTATAAATGTTATTTGACCAAGTAATCCATTTAAATAAATCTGGGACATCCTGTATGTTTCATAGAAAGTAAATACATAAAAATCAAATAATAGTTGGGCTATAATACAATAATACACTAAATCTTGTTCTGGTCGAAGACCAAGACACCTTGATTTTATGTCGTGCCGTGATCGTTTTGTCCTATCAAAGGACATGAGATGCAACAAGTCTGACCAAAATCGAAGCATGTCTTGAATTTGACCGATCTTAGGTCAATGATCAATATTGAACCCTTCCTGACCTTTGACCCTAGATTATAATTTAATTTTGCTCCAGTCTTGTCTCATTTAAACGTGACATAAGATGCAATAAGTCCGATCAAAATCGGAGCATATCTTAAATTTTACCTCTGCGTGGTCATTGACACATACTGACACCCTTGCCTTATCAAAATACATCAGATGCACAAGTCCGATCAAAATCGGAGCATGTTTTACATTTTACCCCTGTATAGTGCAATGACCCATAGTGACCTCATTTAACATTTAACTTTTAATCGCTAAAAACCAAATGTGCATGGACCCAAAGAATATTTTGATCAATTGTGACGGTCATCAGTTATTTCTTCTGAGGCAAGAACAATTTTATGTGAACAGAGATTGAAAATTCACATTTTGACCCCTAGTGACCCTTCTTGACCTTTGACCTGGTTATGACGATTGACTAATTTTCTTGTCTTATCAAAATAAACAAAATGAAACAAGTCTGGTCCATATCGGATAATGTCTTAAATATTACCCCTGTTAGGTCAATGACCCTAATGACCCCTATATGACATGCCAATTTTGATCGCTGAAGACCTACATGTATATATATATGTGCATGGAGCCAACAAATCTTTTGACAAATTCTGATGGGCATCAGTTATGTCCTCCGAGACAAGCATTTTGAGTGAAACGAGTGAAAATTTACATTTAGACCCCTATTGACCCCCAAATATTCTTTGATATTTTAAAACCAGAGTATCATTTATGGGTACGGTCATAATGAAAATGATGACCGATTCTGCCGGTCCTGGGTCATTTCGCTAAAGAGCTAGGGCGTTTTTAGTGAAAATTACGTTTTGACCCTAATGACCCACTCCTGACCTTTGACCCCAAGGTCATGGTTTGAAGTTTTCTTGACTTATCAAAAGTTTTAAGATGCAACAAATCCAATGAAATTCCAAGCATATTATATTACCCCTGTATAGTTATATGATCCGTAGGGCCCCTTTTGTGACCTTTGACCTCAAGGTCATGATGAACTTTTCTCTTGTCTTATTGAATGACATAAGATGAATAAGTCAGATCAAAATTGGAGCATGTTGTACATTTTACCTCTGTATAGTTCAAAGACCCATAGTGACCCTTTCCTGGCCTTTAACCCCTGGTCATTATTGACGTATTTACTTGGCTAATTAATAGACCTAATATGCCACAAAATCGGAGCATGCATTATATTTCCCTCTGTATAAGTAAATGACCCGTAGTGAGTGTGACCCCACATGTCAATTCTAATCGCTGGGGTTTTTTTCACTTTAAAAAATATTATATATCTGTCCGGTCATCAGGATTCTGATAGTCCTAGGGTATTTCACTACGGAGCATGGAAGTTTTAAGTGAAAAATACTTTATGACCTCTAGTAACCCCTGTGTGACCTTTGCCCCAAACTGTGAAACCCTATATGAAGGTCAGGTAGGGGTCCTGCTGCCCAAAGCTGGTGATTGTAGCATGCACATTATAGGTGAAGACGCATTTTGTAGGATGGGTTGGTAAGAAAGAAGAAGGGGAAACATCAGAGATACAAGACCTTGATAATTTGGAGAAAAAAATCAAGGTAATTATATTATTCTAATAATTTACAGGCCTATACTTTATCTATAAATATGTTTGTTATATTGTTTTCTGATTAAAAAAAACTATCTACACAAATTATTCAATTTGCCCAGACATGGTCATTAGCTACTCGCAGCGTGCAGCACTTCAGTCACAGACCGTATCTTGAAAGCCCGTGTGCAGGGTGTGTTTTAATTTATTTACGTTGCATAAAATCGCGTACAATCATGTAATAGGGATATGACTCTTGCTCTGCGTTATAGCCTTAGGGACCCGCCAGATTGAGGTCTGTGGAAAGAATTCACACAAATGCAAATGAGCCATCTAAGACAGAATGTCTACTCGGGTATGTCTTCTCGGGTATGGGTGCAGATGGTACTTAAATTTACACGGGACGTATATAGAGTGTACAATATTTCAGGCAGTCAATCACTATATCTTAATTTCATGCCATTAATTAAAAAATTAAATGAGTAGGTAGATAAAGATCTGTGTTCGAAATTACCCCCTCCCTCTCAAGACAATCCCCATTTCTTCAGACAATCTCCCTCTGTTTCCTCCCTCTCGAGACAATCCCCTGCCCCTCCCACTCGAGGCAATATCCCTGCCCCTCCCCCCCCCCCCCCCCCCCCCCGTCTTGAGACAATCTCCCCTCCCCCCCCCCCCCCCCCCTCTCGAGACAATCTTCCCCATCCTTCCCATTCTTCCCCACTCCAGACTATCTCCCTGCTGGCCTGCTCTCTTGCTCTCAATCAAGACAATCTTGTTCGTCAACAAAAGTAAGTTCAATCAATTAGATCAATCCTAATTAGTGTTTTTAATCATCAATGACAATATAATTTGATTTAATCTTAGTGTACCTGGTACCCCTATCCTGTTTCAAATCTTTGCCTGTTCAAAGAATCTCTTTCCCCCCCCCCCCCCCCCCCCCCCCCCCCACCCTACAACGGGGGGATATCGTGGATAATCTAAGATTTCAATGATATAACAGTGACTCTAGAGCTCCTACAAGTTGCAGGTTAGAGAGTTAAACCGGGCTGCACATCAGGACAGCAATTTTCCGTCAATTCGGCTGGAATGGTTTCCGACTGATTTCGCTTTAATCGCGTATAGCTTTCAAAACAGGTTGAACAACTTCAGTGGCGTAACCAGCGGGTTTGGGGGGGGGGCAGAGGGGCCCCCTCGCCCCCAAATGAAATCAATCGGTGTGGGTGTGGAATGGAGCCCTCCCCCCCCCCCCTCAATTTCAAGTCACTGAACAACTTTGATTATTATTTCAAGATCTGGTGGTTCGTAGGTTTCCAACAATATATAGGGGAGAGCGGGGAGTGTTCGCCCCATTTTCATTTGAAATGGCCTAGAGACGTCCATTTTAAAGATTGAATGGACCTATTGACATTACATGAAATATTGATCTTGGCTACATACGACCACAATTTCAGTACCCTAAGCTTTACTGTAAAGTAATGAGTAAAGGATAAAAAGAGGTGTCAAAATGGGGAAATTGCCCCGACCACGTGCCAGGTTCGTCCATAGGCCGGAGCAGGTTCGCTATGGTCTCATAATTAGACTTCATTTAGAATGTATCAAAAAGATATACACATTTGTTATGCTATGTGATTTTCTTCAAAAATAACATTTAGAGAGTCCATAATTTAAGGGTGGGGTCATTTGAACAGAATAACTCGTTTAGACTTTTAAAACTATAATAAATACCACATTCAAAAATATAAACCTTCTAATTTTAGTGCCACTCCATTCCAGATATCTATTTGTATCATTACAAATAGGCTACAGGGGGTGAATTACAATTTTGAAATTACAAAATCTTAATCATGTAAATATTAAATCCCCATTGGTGAACATGCCCCATCATAAAGGGGGTGTAAGTGCGGCTGTGCCCCATAGGACAATAAATACATTGACCCGATAACCACACATGTCCAACATAAAGTGCTCAACAAAAGAAAGTCATTCACTTTGTTTAGGTCCGTTAGAGTAACTTCCGAATATTGTTTTACCAAACAGACTAGATAGACATTTGGATGAATCTTTCCGGCACAATTTGATACCAAAGTTGCCACCTAACAACAAAGATAAACCATGATTAGCACCATTTAAAGAAAATTAGTCACTTTTCAAAAGTCACATTTTCAATACACTACGCGGAAAGAAAATACCATATGTTACCTGTTTATAATCAAATAGCCCGCTCGCTCAGGCACGACCCAACGCAGTTCTACTGTGTGATCAATATCCATTTCATTCCCGGCCATTCAAGTGCAACGCACAGCATTTTCTCGCGGCTTGCCTGATATGCGTTGAAAATGTGACTTTTGAAAAGTGACTAATTTTCTTTAAATGGTGCTAATCATGGTTTATCTTTGTTGTAAGGTGGCAACTTTGGTATCAAATTGTGCCGTAAAGATTCATCCAAATGTCTATCTAGTCTGTTTGGTCAAAAAATAATCGAAAGTTACTTTAAAGGACCTAAACAAAGTGTATGACTTTCTTTTGTTGAGCACTTTACAATGACGGGTTTATAACTGCATCACATCCATGACCTATTCCATAATCAGATAATATGATGGTTTACATTAAAATCTTCTGTACGAATCAATATCAAAAATGGAAGGGATATACACTTTTGTGATGCAAAACTGGTTTTTTGATGATAGTTATTAATTAATTATTAAACATTACTAGCGGGACGCCCGTTCTTCGAACGGGCTCCCGCTAGTAAGTAGCGCCTATCAGACAGAACCCCGGTGAAATAACACATAAGTAGCTATACGAAAATTTGTCTCGAAATTGGTAAGAATACATATAATGCATAGGCCTATTTCCTTACCTGAAATTGCCGCCCCCGCACCGTGGTTATCTCAACACCCAAGGCCTAAACCTTAACCATCTCCCCAAGCTGTATCCCCTGGTTTATACTTTTAACCACACTATTTCCTTCCACTTCGTGACTCTCCCTGTTAGTGTTACGCTCTTTAGTATCACATTTCTTCATTAACTCCCTGCCTCCCAAACCTCATTACTTCGTGGCCTCCCCTCGCCCGCCCGCCCCGTACTGTGCGATCTAAACCTTCAAGGCCTAAATTAACCAACTCCCGTAGCGTTCTTCAGTAACCCCTTGCCTCCCAAACCTCATTACTTCATGGCCTCCCCTCGCCCCCGCCCCCTCCCCAGGGCCTTCCCCTGCCGTCCCTTGCCCACCGTCCCCGCCCCGCCCTTACCGCCCGCCCTGTGCTTATAAACATTCAAGGCCTAAATTAAGTAACTCCCGTAGCGCAGCGTATTTCTCCAATATTTGCCCGCTCGCGTGTGTAGGCGTGCGTGGGTGTAGTGCGTGTGAGCGTTTATTTTGCACGGCGCACAACGACGCGTTATGTGTTAGGCGCCGAATGCATGGTTGCAATACGCATGAAGATAAACAAAACAAACACGGCCCGTATCCATGGATTTTCATGGTTTTTACTCATATCTCGGTCAATTCTGTACGGTTTTCAGCCATTTATAGCTTATAACACTCACATTATAATCATCTTTTATCAGTGCAAAGTTCACGGCTTTTAGACGCAAAATGAGAAAGCCTTATGGATACATACATACAACATACGGTGAATTATAGTAAGACTAGCGGCGTACCCTCGCTGCGCTCGGGTCCCCGCTAGATGGTTACACCACATTACCTACCTTTGAAACCACATAAACCCCCTACAACCCCCCCCCCCCCAATTTTTTTTATTTTAAAAAGGTTGATTTTATAATCATATCCCTCCTATAGGCATTATAAACACCCTACAACCCCCCCCCCCCAATCAAGTTGATTTATAACCATTCTTTAACCCACTGCCACCCAAACCACATTACTTCATTTAAAAAAAAACTCACCCGTTCTGCCCCCGGCCCACCGCCCCGCACCGCGTGCTTATCTCAACACCCACGGCCTAACTAAACCTAAACCATCTCCCCAAGCCGAGGCTGTATCCCCTGGTTTATACTTTTAACCACACTATATCCTTCCACCTCGTGACCCTCCCTGTTAGTGTATCACATTTCTTCATTAACCCCTGCCTCCCAAACCTCATTACTTCATGGCATCCCCTCGCCCCGCGTGCTTATAGGCCTATCTAAACCTTCAAGGCCTAAATTAACTAACTCCCGTAGCGTTCTTCATTATCCTCCTGCCTCCCAAACCTCATTACTTCATGGCCTCCCCTCGCCATCCCCCCTGCCGTCCCTCGCCCGCAGTCCCCGCCCCTTCCGCCGTTCCCGCTCGCCCCGTGGTTATAAACCTTCGAGGCCTAAATTAACCAAGTCCCTTAGCGCAGCGTATTTCTCCAATATTTTCCCGCCCGCGTGTGTAGCGGTGCGTGGGTGTAGTGCGCGTGAGCGTTTATTTTGCATGGCGCACTACGACGCGGTATGTGTTACGCGCCAACTGCATGGTTGCAGTACGCAGAAAAATAAACAAATAGCCCGTAGAAACAGTTTGAAAAGGCCCTGGATTTTACTCTTTTGCTCATATCTCGGTCAATTCTGTACGGTTTTCAGCCATTTATAGCTTATAACACTCACATTATAATCATCTTTTATCAGTGCAACGTTCACGGCTTTTAGACGCACAATGAGAAAGCCTTATGGATACATACATACAACATACGGCGAATTATAGTAAGATACGGAGATCAGCCATGTTACCATGGGAAGATTGCAACAATTTGTAAATTTGTAATTTGTAAAAAGTGACACCAAAATCATACCCCATGTTTAGGGATTTTGTGCCAAAAAAGCAACCCATTAGAGCGCCATACCCCCGTATACCGTCTTAGGCGAGTAACCGTATTGTTACCTCTATAAATCCCGGGTGAGTCCCGACTTCAATTCGACTATTTATTTCTGTATTAAAATAATTATGTGGTAACAATTTTTATCGCCAGTATTTCATTCATGCGTGATTTTATCTGATATGCACGGTGTCAGGACAACTCGGCCTTCTAGACAACTCGGCCAAGACAACTCGGCCTTCGAGATAACTCGGCCTTCGAGATTCTGCCCACACAACTCGGCCAATAAAACAACTCGGCCACTAAACATTGACAACGAGACATCTCGCACACATTAATTTTTTGTCAACATGCCTGTATTTTACAGTCCATACGTCCATAGGCCTATTTGTTTCTTATAACTTGAGTGCCCTGTCTGGGGCTTAAGTTTCCTGTGTCCCCACACCCTTTTTTTTTTATTCTTGTGAGTCTGCTCTCATTGCAGCAATTCTTCCTCATGATTTATTCTATTTTATTATTATTATTTACCCCAATTTTTTTTCTCTCTTTCTCTCCATTTGCTTAATATGATTTATTTATTTCCTCATTAATTTATGTAGTAATTTTTGATTAATTTTGTTTTTTTCTTCCATTTATTTATTATTTATTATTATTATTTATGCCCCCACCCCTTCCACGCAGTTCATTCATATTAGGCTTAGTTAATTTACTATTTCTGTGGCATTTATTTTCCCATTGTTCCACCATTTCCTGTCTATTATTGTGTACATGTTTGTTAGTTTGCCTAGCAACATGGATTTGTACTTGTATTAGTCTGGGCAGTGTTAAACTGGATGTCTAGTAGGCAACATCTATTACTGACATTGTGCTATAATTACAGTGGTGGACTTGTATAGTTCATTATCTTATTTATAGTTCTTTTAACACTTTTGTTTTTATATTTTGTCCCTGATGAAGGGTGGTATATCCACTTGAAACGTCGGTCTTTATTGTTACCATATATCTTTGTTGTTTCATTGCACAGCAATTTTTATTGCTTGTCTGTCCCAGTGCATTTCCGTGTGTTATTGGGGTTTTTTAAAAAAAATTATCGCGTTATTCTCCCTTGTTATTACCTGTTTGCCCACACCCTGTTGGTATATCTTGCTTTTACTCTTAGCATTTTGTTAATTGTTAACTTATTATTGCACTCGCAAATATTATTAATATTAATAATATTAATAGAACTAGGAAAATGTATTGATCCTGCATTAGTGGTGGGTGTGAATCATAGCCCATTTAATAGACAATAAGCCCATATCGGCCACAGTATTTGCGCGGCAATTTTAAATGCCACCAAACAAAACGAAACCCACACAATTATTATATTTTAAATCAATCTTTTAATGAAAATAAAGACTGCGACTAGTTTAAGAGTGAATGGGATCACAGTGACAAGATCTCATAAAAAGAATTCATACAAATCATGTAATAATGTCATTAATGTTGAAATTCATTTCAATCAGTGATGAGGAACTGCCAAAAAGAATTCAAATATATTCTGAAGTTTGACATGTTAACTTAAAACTAATTTATAAGCTTATAGATTGTCTAATGGCCGAGTTGTGTGGGAGGCAGAATCTCGGATGCCGAGTTGTCTCGTAGGCCGAGTTGTCTCAAAGGCCGAGTTGTCTTGGCCGAGTTGTCCGACATTCACCTATTAACAGCAGCCTGGTCATGTGATGGTTTCCAGTTTTTAATACGATTTATTGCACTAAAATATAACACCGGGTTCCAAATTGTACGAAAGCAAGCTCCTGAACTCTCGAGCTCAAGGACAAATATTCGAAGTATGGTCGTATTGAAGTCATCGGGCTGGCCCGCCGACCGTTTGCCTACCGACCATTTACCAACGTCATGTTGACGTTCATTTGCCAACCAATACCCGACATAAAATCCTGTTAACACTCAACGTTGGCTAGACGTTGGCTAGACGTTGGCTTTCCGACCGCGACCTTGCCGACCATTGCCAACGTTGATACAACGTAGTCTTGCTATCTGGGTACTGCCGTTTTGTTTTGCTTAATTGGGGTACTTACTTAGCAACAACAACAAAATTACCAACAGCGGTATTCCTATCGTGGAGAACAAATACTACACGACTACCTGAATCGCATGCTCCAACACGATTTACAGAAATTATGTTAATGAGCTACCTTTCCTCTACCATAGATTAGGACTGCGCCAATTATAAGGGCTGGGTCCATATTTTCATAGAAAAACTTCCACGCCGGGTGGTACCAACTTGCGCAGTCGTGGTATGTTGTGGTATATGGTAGGGTTATGGTTATGTGAGTAAGCTAGCTATGAGATTGATGAAATAATTAAAAGTTTTAGACTGAAGTAAGAGAAATATTACACACTCCATATACTGCGCCAACTGCGCCAACTATATGGGCTGGGTCCATATTTTCATTGGCAAACTTTCACGCCGGGTGGTACCAACTTTCGCAGTCGTGGTATGTTGTGGTATAATATGTTAGGGTTAGGGTTACGGTTATGTAAATAAGCTATGAGGTTGATGAATTAATTAAAAGTTTTAAACTGAAAAGTAAGAAAAATATTACACACCGTATAGTATAGATGGGGTGATAGGTGACGTCACACCAAGCATTTGGTCGGCAATTGCCATTGTTCTTTGCCCGGCAGTATGCGCGCGCATCTTGTTTTGCTTAAGACCCGTGCTTTTAAAAGTCGCGCCAAAGCATATCTGAGGGCAATAAGGTATAGTGGACAGTGTAATTGTGGTCATATGCTGTTCCCTTCGACCGTTGCTTACGGTTGATAAACGTAACATTGCTGTCACCCCATATATACACAAGTTTCTCCCAATATTCAAATGTTCGGTAAATAATATCGCTGCCTGGACTTTATTGTTTATCGTACTAGCCTGCTGAACTACATGTCCCGGTTTAAGGGGAAGGGAGCCGGAAAGCCATATTTCAATGAGCTAGGGGGCTTAGATCGTCATTGTGTCACTATTGTAAACGCCCGGTGTAAACGTCGTTGTATTATAGCGATATTTGCCATTTTGATCAGTAATTGAATGTTCAAAGCGAGTGATATCGCCCTAAAAGGTAGACCACTTGACTCGCAGGAATTCAGAGTTACATGTAGATCAAAAGTTAATTCAAAAATCAAAACCCCGTCAAAACAATCACGCACTAGCAAAATGCCCAGGTAAGCTTACTATACTACTATGGTTTTATACTATAGCAGCAACTAAGACGCATCACATTCATGTACATATCGTCTAGTGTGTATTGATGATGATAGAATGAGTCCTTGGTTAGATTGAGAAGTGAATGTTTACTGTTGTAAATATGATTATCCTTAAGGTATTCCATACGTAATTGAGGCCAAACTGAATGAGGCAGCAATTGTTTTAACCATGGAAATAACCTTAAAACATTCGAAGCTTTGCACTTGCATGAATTTCGGCCCATATCGGACCTGTTTCACTAGTCGCCATGATTATATTATGTGACCCAACGCGAGTAAATGAGGCTGAATGAGGGAAATATGAAAATTAAGTTATTTATATCGTGTTATATCATCATATGCATGTACAGGTTAATGAACGTCGTTGTGGTACCAAAGTCAATGTTATATATCTCATTCCTAACGAATTTTACGGATTATTAAAAATCACTTTGTCAAGTTATGGACATAGTGTTTTATTCTTAGAAGCACAGGGTCACAAGGAATTTGCCCATTGAGAAGGACACAAACTGGTGGGTTGTTAACCACCTTTGGCAGTAAATTCACCACATTTTAACCTAGTATAATTTCTAAATGCAACATTTCTGTCCTCTAAGATTTTACAGACATAAAGAGATAAATGTGGGGTTTCTTCTGATATCAAAATATCATAGCCCCCAAAAAAGTGATCGGAACATAATACCTTAAACTCTTGGATGGCTTTAATCGTGTGTTCGAGATCGATCCATCAAATGACAAGGCAAAATGTTTTACATACGTACATATCTATGTGAAGGCAAGGCCAGAATCAATGAAACGTTCCATTTTGTGGCCAATTATAATGCATTGGGTAAGTTGGGCTAGTTTGTGGAGGGTTAAAGAAATAGTGGCTATGGCATTATTTTGTAAGGTGCGATTTTTATACCATCACAACGCCGCGCCCGCGATGTGGTCGAAAAAAGCCACTATCTGCAGGATTTTGTACCGTATATCTTATACCCACCCGGTTTCTTTGTATGTTTTTAACATGAACGATGTAAAATATAAGGCAATAATTTCTTTGTTAACAGCGAAAGCCTGTTAGTTAGTGTAACAATGGTTACGCCGTAATATGGATTTGATACCATTTTCAAATTAATATTAACCCAAACCCACCTTTTCACGTATTTTGAATTGACATAAAACCCTAGTCAGCTAAGAACATAGTTGATAATATTAATTCATGATCATGCAAATTGTATTTTATGACACAATAATCTGTATTGCCTTTTTAATTTCAAATGTATTCTTGTCTCCTATGTTCCCCAGCAATGTAGTCGCCGTGTTTGACGATATTGGAAACCAACTGAAGCCTTTTGCTTGTAAATATCAAACTCACAGAATCTTCAGTAACTTTGACAGATATAAGATATATCAACGCCGTCATGAAAGGCAAATACGAAGGTTTTGGTTCGGGTTCGACGCCCGGTTCGACGGTTCATCCATCAGAAGGCGAGATGATAAAATCGGTGGTCTGTCACATGAAGAGGTCATGTCTGAGAAATATTATACTGAACATGAAGACAACCTTTACCAATGTGCATACTGTGATAAGCGTGTTCCCCAACCAAGTCATATGAACAGCCATGGAAGGATTCATACAACAGAGAAACCATACCTATGTGTATACTGTGATAAGACTTTCTCTGATTCAACTAAGACCATCCATGAAAGGATTCGTACTAAGGAGAAACCATATCAATGTGCGTACTGTGATAAGAGTTTTTCCCGATCGAGTCATATGACAAGCCATGAAAGGATTCATACAAAAGAGAAACCATATCAATGCTCATATTGTGGCAAGAGTTTCTCTGAGTTGAGTCATAAGAGAAGACATGAAAAGATTCATACTAAAGAGAAACCATACCAATGTTCATATTGTGACAAGAATTTCTCCCATTCAAGTTATAAAACTAGCCATGAAAGGATTCATACTAAAGAGAAACCATACCAATGTGCATATTGTGATAAGAGTTTCTCCCATGCCAGTTATAAGACCACCCATGAAAGAATTCATACTAATGAGAAACCATATCAATGTTCATTCTGTGATAAGCGTTTCTCTCAGTTGGGTCATAAGACCAGCCATGAAAGGATTCATACTAAAGAAAAACCATTCCAATGTGCATGCTGTGATAAGAGTTTTTCCCGATCAAGTCATAAGACCAGCCATGAAAGGATTCATACAAAAGAGAAACCATACCAATGTTTATACTGTAGCAAGAGTTTCTCTGAGTTGAGTCATAAGACGAAACACGAAAGGATTCATACCGAAGAGAAACCATATAAATGTTCTTATTGTGATAAGAGTTTTTCTCAATCAAGTTATAAGACCATCCATGAAAGAATTCATACTAAAGAGAAACCATACCAATGCTCCTACTGTGAAAAGGATTTCTCTGGTTCGAGTGATAAGACCAGACATGAAAAGATTCACACTAAAGAAAAACCACACCAATGCGCATATTGTCATAAGAGTTTTTCTCGTTCTAGCGACAAGACTAGTCATGAAAGGATTCATACCAACGACAAACCATATCATTGTGCATATTGTAATAAGAGTTTTATTCGTTCAAGTCATAAGACTAGTCATGAAAGGATCCATACCAAAGAGAAACCATACCAATGTGCATACTGTGGTAATAGTTTTTCTTGTTCGAGTAACAAAATCAAACATGAAAGGATTCATAACAAAGATATGTACATATGGTGATAAGAGTTTTACTCGTCTACTCGTCAAGTCTCGAAAGGATTCGTACCAAAAGCAATACCAATGTTCTTAGTCGGGTCATAAGAACAGTCATGGTTTCATCCATACTCATACTTTAAGAGAAACCATACGATTGTACATAGTGTCGTATGAATTTTCCGTGTCCAGTCATAAGACCAGACACGAAAGGATTCGTACAAAAAGAAAAACCACAGCAATGTTCTCATGTAAGAGTTTCTCTAATTCAACAAACACTCATCCATGTAATCCATGAAAGGATTCATAATAAACAAGAGAAACCATATATTACCAATGTGTGATAAAAGCTTCTATCGAGTCATAAGATCAGGCATGAGAGGGTTTTTAAGTTTCGAGGGATTTATTTTTTAAATTGGAAGAAATTTAGGGAACCTTTTTGATTGTAAGGGGACATTTAACTTTTCCATAATGTGGAAATCCGGAACTTTGATTCGGAGAAGGGTGTTTGAAAAATGTGTGTGTAAAGACTCACAGCTATCAGCAAGAGTTTAATCTTTACAGCTAGTCACAGCCTTTATACAACAATCACTCCGGACCCATTCATCCAGATACCTAGGTGGCTCCTTCAGATAGCACACAAATATGACAGTATCACACATTGAAATCAATGATTTCCTACCTTGTGCAACTTTGCTGTTGTTATGCGCGGTCATTAAAACCGCCATAACTTAAAAAGTATCCATTCGATTATGTTGAATGAGGCATCAAACTGCGGAGAAGAAATTTGCTCATTTAATGTATATCTCAGATTTCTGGTACCGATTATCTATTTTGAATTAGCCAACCTCAAAGCACTTGGTCCGGTGTATATTTATACAACACGAAAAGAGGAAACACTTAGCTTTCAGATGCCATTTAGTTAATCTGATTTGGATTTGTCAATCCTGAGATATACCCAGTTTATCAAAGCTACCCAAAATCGACGTTGCGCCACTTTTGCAGAAATAATAATTATGAGCGTCTATGATTGATACTGACATTTGGTATATAATATCCACCATGGGCATCAATCGTCTTGAAATGTGGGGGGTAGGCATTTGGCCAGAATTGTTTAAAAGAGACTGAGGAACAAAAAGGAATCAATTATGGCCATGTGTTTTGAACTCGCCACCCTTCCCGTTGCATGTCCAGCATTTACAGTTTACACATCTGAGATTCGAATTAGTATATTAGTTGGGGGCTAAGGGATATTTGGTTCATATTCTTCTAAAACCACCAAATTTGGCCCATATGTTGCTCATAGGCCTACCATACTCTTTTGATTTTTGATAGATGCCAAAATTTGAGCCTTTTGGGACTGCCATATTGGCCACTTCCAATAATATGGCCGCCATACAGGGGGATCAAAAATTCCAATTGCTTCAATTAAGCTGAGAAGAAATACCAAATTGTTTGTCTGAGCACAAGGATTCCAAAAATGTATTGCCCCACTTCCGATGTGTGGTTACTAAGATATTGAGCAAAACATGAAAAGGTCGTCGACCTTTGCTTTTGGGGTCAAAATTTGAACATGTTCCGATTTTGACAAGCGATATCTCAAATTGTTCGTCAGATCACAAGGGTTCAAGGAATGGTAGTTTTTACCACCTGGAATCGTTTTTGTGCGTTATACAGGGTCAAAAGGTCACAATCCCTATATACGCTCATATACAATCCCTATGCTTATACAATTTGACCTTTTGACCCCTGTTATCCAAATACGCTATTTGATTTTTTTTTTTTTTTTAGATATTTTGATTAAAGCTCAAAAATATTTTATACCTATCCCTTGAATACTTTTTTTAGTTACAACCGATGAATTAGGGCAAGTTCAGTGTAGCGAATAAGGAGAAAGCCAAGGACAATACAATCGATGCATGATTACAATTGTTACACAATGTTGGCACGTTTGTTGAAACATTTTCTATATTCCCCATAGAGAATGTAAGCGCCGCCACCGCTACCGCCACCACCCCTGACTTTCGAAATATAGCTAGATATATAGGCTTTCAAATGACACCTAAACCATAGCTCTACCACATTTTGTTGTGTTAATAGAGATAGATGGATGATTCGTCATCAGAAATGCAACGCCACCACCCTTTTTGGGTGGTAAGTTCAAAACACATGGCCTTAACTAAAAATGTTGTCCTTGAAATGTGGTACGGGATTTCTACAAGCAGTATTGGGGTCCCTCTGAAGTGCCCCCGCACGTCATCGATGTGTTACTTTTTTTTGAAAAAAATTGACCAAAATGTGTCACAAAGTGACTAATTTGAGATAAAAATCAATTTTCAAAAATAAAAAAACACAATAATTTCAAAACTTAAAATGTTCAAGCCCCAAAAAAATGCGTTCCTAGATATTTGGCTTTGGATGATTTTGGTGAATTTTTGTAATTTTGACCCATAACTGATTTAGTAGGGTTGACCGTAAAACTGTGTGAATCCCCCCCCCCCCCCCCCCCCCCCCCCCATTGCCTGTATACAATGTATTGCTGCTGTACAATGTACATGTGCTATGCGCTTTACTCCGTCAGGTATCAACTGTTGTTTACGGTAACGAACATCGCCGCCCGGATCCCTCAAATGAAATAGCAAACTTGATTTAGAAGATAATATTTTTAAATGTTGTATTTATTACAATTTTAAATTCTAAACGAGTATATTCCGTAAAAACGACCTCACAGGCTGTGGACTCTCTAAATGTTATTTTGGAAGAAAATCACATTGCATAATTATCTATTTGATACATACAACTTATTAACATGATTAAAGCCTAATGTGAGACCATGGCGAACATATTTTTTACCGTAAACAACATTTGGATTGAAACTGATGCACTTGTACTTGTACTTACATACATTATATCCTATGTTGAAAAAATATCAGACAAGATTTAATGCAAAATTCTACGATACCGAGATTCGAACCAGTAACCTTTCGTTCATAAGACCTGTTCGATAGCCATTAGACCACGATGAGTTGGCTGATAGCAATTGGAATTTCAATCGATATGATTTTTACGGAATAAAACTATCTGTTATAACAATATAATAATACAATAGAACGTGCGTAATATGATAGCGTACAGCAAGCTTTCTGTGAACTACACCCGCGCTACGATGTTATTATTACGCATTTTAACTAGCCTATCCAAATGTTGGTTACGGTAAAGAATTTCGCGGGAGGGGCGGATCCGGGTGGGGCGTAGACAAGTTCCACCAGTCCCCGAAGTGTCGTCCCGCACCCGCTGAACTAATATACCCAGAATGCATAGCGCGTGGGCCAGCATTTCGAACTACTGCTAATTGTACAACAAGCTAAGGGGCTCCAAACGTGCTATACAAAAACAACAACAACACACTTTAGAGCCTAGTGGAAGTGAGACTGTCATTTTAATCAATTGATGATGAAGCAACTAACATCACGAATACAGTAGCGCCAGTTGACTTGCAGGGAACCTTATCACCACTTTTTCTGCTGATTTGTGATCTACGCAAGATATATTTTAGCTTAATAATAAGCTTAAAATCGTAAATTTTGTGGATGACGTACACTGTGTATGACTGTGTTTGTTATTAGATATGAATCAAATCTCTCTGTCTGAGAGCTATGAAATGTAAGAGCTGTGAAATAAAAGCGTCTGAGTCATGTGAGTCGGCGTCGGATATTGTCATCAATATTTTTTCTGAATAGAATTAGTCAAACCGTACGTGGTTTTTTTCCTGTGGGGTCTAATACATTGGTATGGATGGTACTATTAATACGTACATGTGCCTGCCTTCAGTTTTGGGGTGCTTTTCGCAAAAATTGGTATAGCGATTGGGTGTTTTTATCACTGACCAAAGTTCCCAATTTGCATAAATTGGGTGTATTTTGAAGAATTTTTTTATAAAGATTTACCCAATTTGTGCAAAATTGGGTGCTTGTTCTAACAAAAGTGGTATATGAGTGGGAAATTGGCCAAAAAATAGGTATTAGAGAAAGTCAAATTTTAGTCCGGCACGCACATCCACGTACGATTTTGTCAAAAGTAACACCTCCGGGATTTTATTTAACTCAGATTATAGGCTATTAAAAAAGTATTATTATTAATATAGATATCATCATGTTTAATGTTCAAATATTATGTAATGTAGGCTTATTATGCCTGCCCTTGGTAACATCTCTCTGTTTATCTTAACCTGTGTCTATTTCCAAGAAAAACTGGCTTGAATTTCGATCGCCCTATTCCCACAAGAGAAAGTAAGAAATGACGCCGACTATCAAGGCTTGTTTTCGTAGCTAGTGCGTATTGAATGATATTCATACATTGTAATTCAAATGAAGTCTACTGCTAATGGCACGATGATTCCGCATTGAATTTAAAGCATTCAGGCACCAATGGTTTTACATGTGATAAACGTTTAAAAATTGAAATCGTCCTTCTATGGGGTGCATATCCAGTGGCTTAGCTAGGCTTAATAACATATGAGGGATGTATATTTTGTTAGAGGGCTAATATAGGGGAGAGGGGGGGGGGGGGGCAAAAATGAAAGTGAACCGACAAGGACGTTACCGCAAAGTAAATTTTGTTTAATTGATTCATATATTATTACACCTGAATTAACTCTTTTTAAAAAAGGAAGTATTTTTAGATGTGTTGTTCAAAATGTAAAAAAAGGCTAAAATATTGCAACATATGTAATTGACATTTGAAATTTGAGTAGGTTTTATGCCATGACACCCCTACCAATAAAATGACACCCCTGCCAATAAAATCCCTTAAAATCAGTAGGAAAAGATGCCTGATATTTAGTTTAGAACCATAAAAAATGTAGACTTTTTATTCAAGTTTGTCATAAAATGTAATTTTTGCACAAGTAATGAAAAATTTGATAAACTGAAAATTTCGGTCAGGAGGGCAACAGGAAACTGAAAATTTGGGTCGGGAGCAGCAGGAGTCGCATTCTGACGCCTCTGTGCGTCGTAGACCTCTCACTTTCTTGTAGTGACGCGTCATGTTTCAAATTGGAAAGACTTGCGGGTCCCGATCCAAATTGAAGGGACCCTTTAAATTGTTTTTTGTAGTCCTACGGGGTCCTGAAAAATGTCATGGGACCTCTCACATTTTTGATCCAGTACGTGCTATCCCTGGTCGGGAGGGCAACAGGAACCTGGAATAAACTTCTATAGCCTTATACCCCTTGATTTATGATACCCACCAGGTTTAAATGTTTCAACATGATCAACCTGACAGACGTGCAGATTGCAAAATATTTTTAGTGAAATAAAACACAATCTAGTCTATGCAATATTGCATAGCATGCCTATAGCAACATTTTTTCTTCTTATTCTTAGTTTGCTATGGACACCATTTTCAACGGAATTTGGATTTGTTTGTTGTTTTTTGTTGTTGAAAATATTACCCTCGTTTATAAATACCTTTTGGTAAAAAGAATATTGAAGGATAGAGTTCACTTTTAAAATATTTGAAATAACATAGAACCCTAGTACAGTGTATAATAATTATAATATAATATTATGTCATAACCATAACCCGGGACCATAACCGTGCAGAATGCCCGGCAGAATGCAAAATATATTGAAATAAAACGCAACTTATGCAATGCATGCCTGTTTAATTTTAAACATTTTTGTTTTCTGTACTCCTCCCAACAGTGAAGTCGCTATGTTAGACCATATTGCGGGAAACCAACTGAAACCACTTGCTTGTAAATATCACACTCACCGAAGCTTCAGTAACTTTGACAGGTATAAGATACATCAACGACGTCATGACAGGCGAATACGTAGGTATTGGTTTAGAGGTTCATCCATAAGATGTCGAGATGCTACAATTTTTGCTCAGTCCATGG